>CAHIKZ030000291.1:560000-610000 GCA_903632075.3 Acanthosepion pharaonis
CTACCTCCTCAAGGCACTTGATATAGGCCTCTGTATTGAGTCTGTGACTCTCACCAACATATACGGAAGTTCTTTTCTTATCAGAACGATCTGGGTTTTCTAAGCCGCTATACTTTCGTAATTACCATTAGACTCATTCAACTCTTTCCGAATCCTCTGCACTCTTCTGAAATTTACACCGAAACACTGTGAAATGTTGTTATTTAAGCTTCTGGTGCGAATGCCAAGAAGTACAGCATACCGTTTCCAAATTTCTTTTTTTTTCCCAACGACCTGATCGTTAAACTAGTTGGTTGCGAAGTTGCATAACGGATTTGTGTAAATCAGATTCAAATGGTTTTTATATCACTTTTACTCCTTTTGTTACCCTTCCAGTTTATTTGCAAATGTTTCTGCAGTATAGTAATGTACTGAACAGCAAACCTAACTGACAAATTCGAAAAATCAATTCGATATTCTGTAAATTACTTCGGTAAGTACTTTGGAAGTAAATTCTTTCTCTTTTTCATTTTATCTTATTCTTTTGATTCACTTTGACTTCCTGACTACACGCTGTCGTATTCACACGATGATAGTTTTCGTACAACGTACAATTGTACCGATGGTTAGGTGCTTTCGTTTTATTCCATGAGATTGTATAGCTGGTCGTAAGTCTGAGGAACCATTCAGCAGTTAAGTCATTAAACGAGGAGTGACTGTATGTATGAATACAAAGAGAGAAATATACATATTAGACTTATCGGAAATGATTTCGAATTTGATTCTACAAATGTATATTCTCATACAATAATATTACTGCGTAGAACAAAAAAAAATTCTCGGAATTATCCAGGTGGTTTTAAATATATGCAATAAAACATGGTGAATTGGATTATTTTATTCAGACTGATTTTAATTTTTACTAATTTTATTTTAACCAGTAATTTAGTGTCATAGTTAACTGCCTGTCGTGTCATGAAAAGAAATCATTCAGCCTGTAATAACGATTACATGTCGAAATACATTATGGGTTTTGCAATTAAAATGGGTCAGCAATTTAGCAGCATTCAGGAGACTGTTTAAACATTTTCAAAATAAGTGAATTCACCGCATACCAATTTGTCCATCATTTTACCCCAAGCAAGGCGATAATGCCACTAAGACGCAACGTGGCTACAAGGAGTGAAAGAGAATGAGAAAACGTTAGAAGAAATTGGAAACTCAAATCTAAACAGGAAACAAGGGGATAAACTCTACTCCTGTTCAAAATAGAGAAGTGTGAACCAGACGATAGGAAAACATGTCTACTTTTAGCGAATTATTTCTAGAGCAACTAATCAGGAAAGAAGGTTTGGAAAATTTAATACTCACAGGACAGATTGAATGTAAGAACAACAGAGGAAAACAAGATTGACTAAATAGATGGTGGAAAGGATTTAGGAGAGATAACAAATATATTTTTTTAGGATTTACAAAGGACATGGAATTGTGTAGAGCCATGATCGCTAACGTCCTGAAGGGACATGGCATATAAAAGAAACAAAAGATAGAGATTTAGGTGTAATGTAGCTCAAAAAAAAAAATGAGAAAATTCTAATTTATATTGGAGATATAGTGCTTTTTTTTCTGAACAGATGAAAGCTTTTTGTGTGTGTGCTACACGTGGCAAGCTTGGCGGATTAAGTTCCCAATGAGTAAACGAAGCACGCGTCATGTCACTGCGAAATCGTGTTGTGACACTGAGGTGATGAGGTGGTTAAATGTTGATTCTGATCAGAAAAGGGTTAAGCCCAAAATGGAATGTACGAGAGAGGGAGAGAGAGAGAGAGAGAGAGAGAGAGAAAGAGAGAGAGAGATGGGGGGGAAATACTGTTTTCTTGGTGAAATCAGTGCCGCTTGTGTGGAGTGGTGGTGCGAAATGTAAAGTGAAGCAGGTTGAACTTAGTGGAGGAGCAATCGCTGTAACTACTCCGGAGTATGTGGATAATTCTCCAAATTTGGAAAGGCGATTAAGAAAACAGAAATAGGAAGCAAAGGTCCTTTATTAGAATCAACGAATCTCAAGAACCCTTCGGGCCCCACGCCAGTTTTGGGCCGAAGTGTAGATAAGGAGATAGCTTTGAGAGCTCGAAGACTTGGGCTGCGAATCCTGTATCCAATGACTCTTTAATCCACGTTAGCTGCCACCAGATTTCCTGATTCCGAAGAACTTTGAACCACAATTCTTAGGCGAAGCACAGAGTAACTATAAAGATTGATGCGAGAAGGGGTAATTTTTTCTTTATCAAGAACTATATAAAGCAATTGAAGATAAACTCAATGAACCTTTTGTTTTTATTTTTCATTTCTTCTTTAACATAGCATCCGCATCGGTTTGAACCAGCGCTACGATTACTACGACATTCGATCTTCCACTGCTCTGAGATCGAGCACACAATGTAGGTAGAGACCAACAATCAGCTTGGGCCAGCCTCAGCATTGACTAACACAGAGTTAGCCTTGTGGTTAAAACGTCGTCCTAAGACCCTGGGGACCGACCACTAAATGTAAACTTTGTAGGCGACGGTAAAAGTCTTATACTGTGTTTGAAGAGGAAAAGAAGAGAGACAGAGAGGGAAGTAGGTTTGAGTCCTTTCCTTTTTATTGGGCTTTATACTAGCAGACGTTATAGAACTCCTCTGTCAGAAAAGGTGGCTAATACCACAGTTTCATAATTTCTTTCTAATGATTATTTAAGGTCGTATCCATTTGTAAATTGTCTAACCGCTTCAGTGTTGTATCGATTAACGAAATATGAGTAAGAAAAAATTGTTTGAAGATACTCGATAACCTTACATGTGCAAATTAAATCGTGAATTTCAAAATGTGTTTGCTTTTCATCTAATGAAAACGGCAGCGAATAGTCTATTAATTGGCCATGGCAAAAGATCTTTTGATAAAAAGAAAAAAATTATATTGCGAACATATTTAACGATATAATCATTTCTTTATTATTGTAAGATATCTTTTATTTCATCATTTTCCGTTCAATTTATTTGGAAGAAAAACTTCAAGTTATAATGTCGATCAAAAACATTTAACGGTTGAAAAAACCTAACTCCGTTATTTCTGCTTATTCCGACATTTTTCTCTATATTTTAAAAGAATATAACCTTCAAGACAGACCAAAAGTTTTGGGTCACCCTATGAATTTAATAATTACTAAGTTTCATGCTTTATTTGGTTTAATTAACTCCTAGTAAGATAGGATGATAAAACTATTTAACGCATTAGTGCATGGTTTCAAATCTTTTACATAGGAAATCACATCAAATTTAAACTCATCCAGTCCTAAGATTACTATTAACCAGAAATGTAGCTTAGGCAAAAAGGGCTAAAACATTAGGTAAACATTACTGTCGTGGATTAATGTCGTTATTATTATTATTATTATTATTATTATTTTTTTTTATTTTTTGATTTCTGGCGTTTTACATTTCTTTCCGGGTCCCGCCCAGGGACCTAAGGTTAGAAATAGCATCATGACACTTTCCACTGACAAAAAAAAAAAAAAAAAAAAAAAATTACCTAGATAAAGCTCTTCGTAAAGTGTGAGCTGTACTTGTCAGAACAATTTTTTGTATCTCTTTGAGGCATGGACTTCCAGGAATCCCTTCAATTAGTCTACTGCAATCTTTTCCAACTAGTCCTAGGGCTCTAACTACAACAGGGATTGTTGATGTTCCCATATGCCACATTTCTGAGATTTCTATTTCAAGGTCCTTGTATTTTGACAGCTTTTTGAATATCTTCAAAGATACACTGCAGTCTGCAGGGACTGCCATATCAATAAGGAGACACAGTTTTTGTTTGTGATCTTTAATAACAATATCTGGCCGGTTGGCCTTGATTGTTCTGTCAGTGTGTATTGTGTAGTCCCATATAATTGTAACAGGTCCTATCTCCGTAACCGGGTCTGGGTGGTGTTTATACCAGTTTCTTTCAGTTTCCTTCCCGTAGAAGTTGCAGATTTTCCAGTGCAGATATTGGCCCACTCTGTCATGTCAGGTTTTATATTCAGTAGGTGCCAACATCGTGCTACCTGATACAAGATGATCAATCGTTTCTGGATATTTATCACAGAATCTGCATTTTGGATTAACACGATATTTTAGTATATGTGCTTGATAATTCCTAGTTAGCAAGCATTGGTCCTGTGCAGCAAGGATAAAACCTTCAGTTTCAACTTTCAACCCTGCACTACGTAGCCACTGATGGGTACGGGTTTTGTCTACGTCAGCTTGTTTGGTACGGGCAGAGTATTGGCCATGAAGCGGTTTATCTTGCCATCGCTTCTGTATCTGGTCGGTTGCATTCGTCTTTGCTGTTTTTTTTAAGTATTTTGCAGTTTCAGCCGGTGTATTGTGCTGTACTTGCATTTCTACGCCCATTTGAAACTCCACTTTGAATTTGTTGGCTTCTTTTATTACGGAGTAGAGACGCTTACTACTTTCATGTTCCTTGACGCATACCATCATCCAGTCTTCTGTAGTTTCCAAGTATCTTTGGAGGCCAATTGCTCTAGTTTTGTAGGACAGTTGTAGTTGAACTAATCCTCTGCCTCCTTCGGATCTGGGCACATACAGAAGATCAACATCAGCTTTGAGATGATGCATGCGTTAGCAAGTGAGAAGCTTTCTATTTTTGGCGTCCATTCGCTTAATTTCAGCTATGGTCCAGTTAAGGACATTAAAGCTGTATTGCACCACAGGGACAGCCAATGTGTTTATGGCTGATATCCTGTTTTTTGAGTTTAGCTCAGTATTTAGTACCAGACGTACACGCCTGTAGTACTCTTTTCTCATTTTTTCTTTCATTTGGTGGTGTTGTATGCCATCTTCTTCGCTAATTCCTAGGTACTTATAAGCTTCACCATGCTCCAGTTCCCTAATCTTTGTGACAAAATCTAAATCTATTAAGGGTGTTTCTGTAATTCTACCTTTCTTGAAAGTTACTTTTGCACATTTATCTAATCCGAAGTCCATACCTATGTCGTCACTGAAGTATTTTACAATATTGAGGAGGCCTTTCAACTCATTGTCGTCTTTGGCAAAGAGTTTGAGATCATCCATGTAGAGTAGGTGATTGAATATTTTCTTATTTATTTTGTAACCATAGCTACTGTTGTTCAGTTCATGTGTAAGAGGGATTAAGGATAAACAAAACAGAAGGGGTGACAGAGAGTCTCCTTGAAAGATTCCACGTCGGATATTCAGACGCTTGGATATGGCAGTGCCCCCGGTGTGACTAAGGTATAGTTTGGTGTTCCACATTCCCATGCTGTGCTTAAGGAAATTTATTACCACAGGGGAGATTTTGTACATTTCCAAAGTCTTAAGGATCCAAGAATGTGGAACACTATCAAAGGCTTGACGATAATCAATCCACGCTGCACTAAGATTTCTGCGTCGTCTCCTGCAATTTTCCAGGATCATTTTATTTATCAGCAGTTGATCTTTGCAGCCATATGAACCTCTTCTGCATCCCTTCTGTTCCAGCGGAAGAATGCTGTTTGTTTCGAAAAAGGAATAAGTACGGTTTGTCAGTACAGACGTGATCAACTTATATGTTGTGGAGAGACATGTTATCGGTCTATAATTTTTCGGGTCGTCTGTTTCAGTTGTTTTTGGTATGAGGTATGTAATACCTTCAGTAATCCATTCCGGGATTTTATTGGGATTATTTACAAGCGTTGATAATGTTTTTTCAAGAATTTTATGGATAGATTATTATTATTATTATTATTATTATTGTTATTATTATTATTATTATTATTATTATTATTTATGATAAAATATCTAGTATGAGAAAATCCTTCCAGTCTGAAGTTAGTTACTAAATTAATTTTGAAAAATTATTCAACCTTCAATTATTAATCAATTATTCAAAATACAGAGTGTGGGCCTCTAAAAATTAATCTATGGTGTAATTGTAGGACATAATTAAATAAATTAATAAAAAAAACAGCGTATCTCCGCCAGAATCCATTGACATTTTTCCATTTGCATTTTAATAGAAACTTAGCTTTTTGCGAATTCAATATTTTTATATAGAAATATAAAAAATCAATAGTATTTTATACTTCCATTGAGAGTCATGCTTATTATTTACACCTCAATACATTTCCTTCGTAAGGCTGGCATCTCGCTCTCACTCTTTAACTGTCGAAACTGTTAAATGTAGCCGTCTCTCCTACTCCAATAGCTTCATGTCTCGCACTTCTCGCCTGTGGAACTCCCTTCCCTTTTCCTGTTTCCCTGATAGCTATAATCTCCAACTATTCAATCGACGTCTCCAGATACCTTGATCTATCCCCTATCCTTCTCTTCATCCTTTCCTCTATCACTCCTATTTGCTCTCGCTCCAACTCTCTGTAACCCCTTGCGTGCTAGTGGCTTTCCGGCTTCCTTGGGGTGAATCGCTTAAAAGAAATAATTAGCACTGCATATCTGTTATACAAATGATAAGCTTATTCTATCCTGAATGTTTGATTTAATACGTAGTAGATGATCATAATGTTTTTTTTTCATTTCAATGCACATCTATAGTAAAACCATTAATAATGCATTTGCATCATAAATTATAATAACTTCATTCTGTTACGAATGCTTGTTTTAATTCCTGATCTAAGGAAATACTTTTCTTCACGATTTTCAATGCATTTATATTGTAAAACAATTAGTAATACACTTACATAATATTTTCGCAGGGTTACAACAATACAATTACAACAATAAGAACAGACATATTAAAAGAGCATTCATAACAGAAAAGAAGGGTAACAAATATACATACATACATACATACATATATATATATATATATATATATATATATATATATATATATATATATATATATATATATATAACCTTAAATTGGCAATACTGAAATATAGCGGGTTAAAATGGCGAGAGCCTGTTTATCGGTCTTCAGTCATGAGAGCAAAAAATCGAGGACACAAAAAGACTTGTGTAACGACTAAAAGAGTGTACATCCACAGACTAATGCCATGTACAAACAACAAATGTAATATCAAAAGATAATTACCTTTAAGGTTACCAACCATTTCTTCTGTTTACATAGAGATGGTTCGTAGAACTTGATGTATATCAATTCCATAACCTTCAGGTGATAATCGGTATTAGCCTTACTCGGCACAGATAATATGTCAATGCGATAAGACCGGAAAACCTGCCGGTCTTTAATCAAATGTTCAGCTACCGCTGAACCTGATCCATTAAAGCCCCTATGCCAAATTGTCCACCTCCCCCCTTGTGAATAATGGCTGGAATGTGTTTGTTAATCCGTCAGCAACCCATGACCTTTTCTGCTTACATAATCAGCATCGCCCTGACATCTGAATTTGTAAATAACAGAACTGATATGATGAGCATACAGTTGGGTATGCGGATTGATCTCAACAGGATACAAATCATATTATGCTGTGAGAAGCCATTGTATTATTTTTTTTATCACTGAGGACCTTTTTTGTGTGATATTTGATTAGGGAAGTCAGTTTTTCGTCTAGCTCGTGAAACTAACACAAGGAGAACGATGAGTTCGAAGCTAGCCTCAAGATTGATGAGTTGTGTCGGGCCATCTTTCCATAGACGCACTGACGGTGCTGCTAAGGCTGGCGCACGTGTACATACGATCATAATGGATGACGTGTGATATTCGATACACAATATACAGGCTGATTACAGATAGATGGTAAAATAAATTTTTATTCTAAATTAAAATGTAGTGTGTGATTTAGGCCAGAAAAATAACATCTTATTCTTCTTCTTCTTCTTCTTCTTCTTCTTCTTCTTCTTCTTCTTCTATGTGCCATGTTCCTTCTTGACGTTGATAATGATGGCTCTCCACAATTTCCTGTCCTTTGTAGTTCTTAATGAATTCTGTCTTTTTGTTATCTTTTCTAAACCTTGTTCCGCCATCCATTTACTTATGCTATCTAGTTTGTTTGTGTTGTTTTCTCTGTAGTTCTGGCCTTCAATTTGTCCTCTGAGTATCAAATTTTCAAAGCCATCTTTCCTCATTATGAGCCATAAAAATTTCAACTGTCTCTTTCTGGTGTTAAGTATAAGTGTCATTTTTGTTTCCAATTAATCGATAGCTTCATGATAGTCTCGGCATCCATGTGTAGAATTACATTTCTATTGCTTCTTCTTCATCTGTGAGTAGACTGTCCAGCCTTCACTGCCATATAGGAGGCCTGGTGTTATTAAAAAGTTCAGTATTTAATATAAATCGAATTTAATGTCGGTAAAGAACAATTTGTTCTTAGAGAGTTGATCTGGGTTCTATCCATTATTTTCTGATCTTAGTGTAAGAGATGGAAAAGTAAAGTTTGCACTCAGTGTCAGACAAAAGCACCAAAGCTAGGTGCCTGAAAGAATTTACCTGGAAGGTAACCCCTTAGCCTCCAAATACAGATTTGCGCCTCACAGGACCTGTATGCAAACAGATGGTAGTCCCAGTTCGCTTGGCTTTGCTCTATATGGAACAAACGGATAACGGGGAGATATATCCCTAAAAGAAAGACAAAAGACAGACTGTTCATCATATCCTAGAGAGAAAGCCCCCAAATCTACACACCGTCACGATGATATTATTTTACGAAGCCTTGTGATGAATAAACAATTGTTTTACGTGGGACTTACTTAGTCTCGGCTTCTTATTAGTCATAACATTACACAAAATACGTTTCTTAATCATCCAGTTTTTCGTCTGCTAATGGAAACATTTACTTGTTCGTCCTGGAAAAGATGACAGTGTGGTAGCGATTGATGAAAACGGAAGTTTTTAAGTAGCTACGTAAAGGGAAGGGGCTCAAGTGTAATTAGTTCTTTTATTTTAAAATTTTCTGTCTGATTTACTTGAAAGAAAAAAAAAACTCCGAGTTATTCTTTCTATCGAAAGTAGTTTAATCTTGATGAAAAAAAAGAAAAAGAAAAAAAAGACTAATTATTTATTGTTTGTCCAGAAAAACATTGAATTATCGAAATGAGGAAAAAGTTTTTATGAAGTTATATAAACGCCTGGAAGAGTCTAAATGTAATCATTGATAAATGTAATTATTGTTTTATTTTTCTCCTATCACCAGAAATTGCAATATCCATCTGACCACTTACATGAGGATTGTCAAAATGTTGACGTATATCCAAAAATAAACCATGAGTTTACACATTGTAATTAAATTGGATTATTAGGAATGAACAATTAAACATATTTTAGAGACTAAATCTACCTTAGACAGACTCCAAGAATCTCTGTTCAAAAGTAACTGGTGATAAGGAAGGTTTGGTGTTGTATTTGTTTTTTGTTATATAGGAATAAAGTGTCGCTGCCAATACTTGAGTGTGAACATGGATCGCCACTGAGTAAACACAGGCGATCCCAGTATTGAATTAAGTAGACCACGTGACCATAGTGGAAACGCATATATAGGAAGTCACGTGACGTCTAGATTGATCTCTATTCCTCCTCTATACTCTATACTCTATTACTAAACGGATCACTATATGCTAGTCTATCCTCTATCCTCGCATTTCTGTTCTATCCTCTATTACTATATGGACCGCTATTCTATACTCTATTCACTATAATATTTCTTTATACGGATTACTATTCGAGCGAGTATTATCGAACAAGAACTATTAGTGCCAGTGTTATTCAAAGGCGTCTAACACCAGTATTGTTCAACGGCGTTACTATAGTTGTATCTGCGATTACAAAGTCTCTACTGCAACAATCATTACGAAAGTGACAACGAGTATTCGTTGGCACCACAAAAGTAGCAACGAGTGTTCATCGACATCACAAAATTTTTAATTTGAAATGTGAGGTGACTTGGAAGTTACATCGCGATAAAACTCTGCAGTATCAGTAAGGATCGAACCCACTACTGAGATCAACAACACTTACTCGATAGCCATTACCCTACGCCTAGGTGTGCCTAAAATATGCAGTGCAAAAAACGGCAAACTTTCAATAACATTTATTTGCGAGAATAGCTCATTAACTATTACACCACGAGTAAGGATCTCGTCCTCCTGTCAGGTTGAAACAAAATGCATCCACTCCACCCTGTTTTAACAGAGGACATAAACTGTGACAACGAAATCCAAAGGTGCATTGGGATAACGAAAGTTGCCTTCCAAAAGCTAAGCAACGTATTAAGATACATGAAAATTTCGAACTCTTACCTAATATCAGTTCTATAAGATATTGAATTACTGAACAATCTACTGACAAATGAAGAAGAGACTTGAGGCAACGAAAATCTTTTTCTACAGAAGGATGTTGAACTGAAGATCCTTGTAACCAGGACGTTTTTCAGGAATATAGAAACAAAAAGGATGCTTAGAATTAGAAAGGGATTATAGAAATTTCTATGGCACGTAATGAGGAAAATGTGCTTAGAGAATTTGATACTCACAGGATATACTGAAGGCAAATAGAACAGAAGGAAGCGGCGAATAACTTAGCTAACAAGCTTATGTAAATGGACAACAGAACAGGGACCGGGGGGATGGTGAAAAGTCAAAGTTTAGTAAGAACTACAAAGGGTAAGAAGTTGGGGAGAGCCATAATCGCCCACGTCATGAAGATCGCGGCACATAGAAGAAGAAATACTCTGCGTAAATCTTCCAGGAGAATATACATAAATATTAATGACATACTCTACATTTTGAATTATTATTATTATTATTATTTGTGTGAGAAGAAAATGCTACAAAGTAAGAGTATATACTAAACAACTAATAATAATTATTATTAATTAATGAAACAGTAGAACAGCAAAAAAGGACAAACTTAGTGGTCTATCGTCAGCAACTGGCGTGGACATACTGTACATGTCATGTCTCTACGCGTACTAAAGAGCAACTCCGCTTTTGTCAACCCTCGAACTCACGTCCCAGACCGGCTGTCACGTGACACAGGCGATTGTGTTATAACCAAACGAATATAATCGCCCTTCGCAATCCTACAATATAATCCTCCATTGAAATTTGTCCGCGCATCGCTTATCATCGTGAGCCTGCCTTCGGGACAGTTACCTAGCCATGTAGGCTAAAATAATCATCGGTTACTGTAATTCAACGCTAAACATATAGCATTTGTGTTTTATTGTCTCTCACACCGCCATTTTCTGTGTCTGCATACAGGAGTAATATTATAAAAAATATCTGCATTTTTTTATATATGAAGCGTTCTCAACTATTTTTTGACAATTTTTTTTTTCATCTTCGTTTCAGTTAAATTTTATCGCAATTCTTCTTGATATATTCTTTCCTATTATTCCACATTTGTATTTAATCATACACATTCTTTCCTTCTGCTTTCCGTCTTTTTCTTTTTATATTCTTGAAAAGAATATCCGGTTAAATTAAATCAAATCTAAACATCGGTCTTTATTTTTCTCCCAGCGTCTGGTACGCCGCCATTTTCTGTATTTTCATATACGATTAATATTAGGAAAAATAAGATTCAAATTTCTAACATGAAGTATTGTCAGTTAATATGTTCAAATATTTTTTCATTTTCCTTTTATGTCATTTTTGTCGCAATTCATCGATCATGATCTTACGATTATTAAGACATGCGACTTTGAATTTCGCCGGAGACTTTTCCCTACGAATCCCGCTGTTCGTTAACGATTTCGAAATAACAATCGGGGAATAACGATAAAAACTAACTGGAATACAAATCAAATAAATACTAGTCCAAAATGAATAACTGACAATGCTTCATCTAAAAAAAAAGGTCTGACAACACACGACTATTATTATAAATTTTATAGCAAGACAAATCAGATAAAATACAGGGTGCGATGTGTAAATTGTGGCCATTTTATATTTTTTAAATTTCGCGCATGCTCGTTTTTTTTTTATTTTGTTGGCTACACAGTATAGTAGGGTCAGTTGGGAACTCTCTGTGAGAGAACACAATGACGCAATTCACTCCACCAGAAATATGGAAACGGCATGTTGTACTGCTTGGTATTCGTGCCGGAAGCTCCAATACAAACATTTCAGAGTGTTGACGTGTCAATCTGAGGACAGTTCAGAAGATTCGGAAAGAGTTGAATGAGTTTAATGGTCATTACAAAGGTGTTTGGAGTGATCACTAGTGATGGCGGCATTATGCCTCCATTCATCTTCCCACAGGACCTCAGAATCAACGCGGAGGTCTACATCAAGTGACTTGATCTGTGTCAACTGAGTGGCTGCTGGAAGGCGCTCTGTCGGCAACAAGTCATGGCTGGGATCACATTTCTGGGATCACATAACTCCTTAGGTCTACCCATCTAACTCCCAGATTAACAACCCTCTTGATTATTATGTGTGCGTCCAGAACAGCTGCAGGAGATTCCGAAATCGCCTGGAGGCTGTAATTGAAGCCAATGGCGATTTTATTATATAAACTTATTCAAATAAGTGCAAGAGAATATGATAAGAAAGTAATACTGGTAAAAAATGAATAATAATTTACAATGATTCTGTCTGAATTTCTGGGATGTGGAGTTATTATTATTTACATTATTTGGACTATTTTCCTCGTCTTTGTTGTTGTTATCACAAGTTTCACTGGCCTTCATCGGGTGTATATCGATCTGAGTAACCGACAATGAATTCTGAACGAAACCGTTTATGTAATCAACAGGGGCAGTGGAACGTGAAAAGTCTACCTCCGCGGACTAAATAAAGGGTTCAGTTCAAAATTTCCTGGTGGTTGCCCAGTTGAAGGCTGAACGAACACATTTATAAACCTGTTCCTATTCGTGTGCCCATAAATATATATAAATAAAAAATGAATTACACTCTTACTTTGCCGTGTCCATAAAAAAAATAATTAAAAATTAATTTTAGTTTAAAAAAATAATTATAATAAAATAATTATAAAAATTATAATTAATTCACTCTTTCTCCTTCACACACACAAATACATGACATCCTCACTATCGGACAGGCAGTCAACAGGTAAGTTGACAAAAAATTTGTCCCCTTTTCCTTTTTCAGTTCACAATGATAACAATCATTTCTTAACATTCAATAAAAATTCGAGATAAGAAAACGTCAGACACTTATTTTCCCACTAAATTATATGGATACTAATGTATAAAAAATATGCAAGTAGAAGTGAATACTTATTCCTTATCTTATATCAGATTCCGATCCCTATTTGAGCTACATTTGATTCCAATTCACAATTTTACTCAGTACTAGCAGCATGGACGATGTTTCCCGTGTTTAATTAAAAAATCGCACGACTATCGACAATCGCTATCACTTGACTTAAAATATTTTTGCCCTTCCTTGCCTTTAAGGGAGTACCCTTTGCCGTGCTAATGTTGCTACATGCCTTACTTCTTGTCTATCTCACACTGCGAATTTTTTCTAAGCTCTATACTAAACATTAAATCTATTACGAAAAAAGGACTAAACAAAATGAACACAAAACGATCAGCTTTAAAAAAAAGTACTCGTAACTGGAAAAACCGAATGAAAAAAGAATGTTAACAACAAATACTTTTTCACACCCAACCCAGTCCTGTGGAATCAGAATCAACGTTGAGTTTAAGCAAGCGAATGAGTCAATTGGAGTAAAGTGCCATGCAGATTTAAATTTTTCCCACTTATGACGAATGCAGATAGAGATTTTTTTGCATGCTAGCATGCTAGTTAACATTCGTGTCAGTCAACTGTTGGCTCTCATGCTGGCCAATAGAATCTTCCTGTTGGCTCTCACTCTGGCCAGTAGAAAATGGCCGCAAACTACATGAAAACTGCCGTAGAAGCATGAAAAAATCGATTATTTCCATTATCGATGGGAGTTGGGAAATTCAAAGTCGGTCTTGGCCTTCCCGCTAACGTGGAGCATGTGCATGTAAATTTTGGTGCAAATCCGTCGAAAATTGCCGCCGTGCATTCGTTACACACACACACACACACACACACACACACACACACACACACACACACACACACACACACACACACACACATCCTGCCTTTTATAGATCGAGATTACTGTCTCTCGTTTCGCCAACAGCACAAAATAACCACATAGTAAATAATACTTATTTGTTGTTTCCACGTCTTCCTGCTCTCACTTTCCACGAGTATTATCTTATATATGAATTTTAGGGGGCTTATAATTTTATAAATGCTAGGAGTTTATAATTAGTTATAACCCTTACACTATTTGTTTCTTATTTAATTATTCTGTCGAATTTAAACCATTTTTCCAATTCATCTGGAAGAATTTCACACATTCTATTGAGAAGTCAGATAACTCTGGGAGCTCTACTATTTACGCCCTGTGCCAGACTAGCCAAATCTTATTAAATATCTGGAAGAATTCTACCTCCGAATGTTGATTATCAATCAAGACTAGTCGCACTGTATTATATTTTGGGGTCAGTTTCCACTAGGAACTCCATAATATTAGCCTTGTGTGAAACTATTATTACTAAATTTCCCCATTGTCTATTCATCCACGAAAACGACAAACCAATGCGTCTACAGATAAAAATATTAGCACACCCCACGCAAACAGGCAATGGAAACTGGCGGGAAAATCAGACAATCGTGTCCATTTTATCAGGCGATACGTGCACAAATATTCCAACGGGCGCAGATTGATACAAATATGCACGCACGCAAACGCTTGATCGCGCGCATATGGCAAACCTATCTCCTGGGTAATCAGAATTTACAATTCGTGACTCAGTCTTAAATTCTTCAGTTTCTAAATTTCCCATGATGCACGTGATTTTCAGGAAAGCAACGACAGAGAAAAATGGCTGACATGTTTCATGTTGTAGACTCGCATCAGGTAAATTATGTATGTGTGTGCGCGCATACTTTTTTGTGTGGTGCCTGTGTGTGTATATGTATGTGTGTGTGTGTGTACGTGTGTGTGTGTGTGTGAAACAATGTGGATTTATCGGTATCGCGAACGGCGCACGTAACTAATAGTCCGATAAAAAAGCGGATTTTTTTGTTTACTTGTTTTTCGTATGGATCCCATGAATGATGCGAAACTCAGTATCTGTCTATATTTCTGAGATGAGGTGTTATGTACACTATTTACATTATTCGGACGATTGTTCTCATATTTGTCGCCATATTTATCACAACGTTTCGGCCGTTGTACGCTCCGGCCTTCTTCAGGTGGTTGGAATGTCAAACTGAACCCTTTATTTCGCTCACTGGGGTAGACTGTTCTAGTTCCACGTGCCATGTTTAATAGATGTCAGTTATCAGTTATCTCCTGTTAATTCACCTCTGCAAGTTCTCCACTGCCTTAACCGTGTATTGAACTCACACTCTTTGGGTCCTGTCACTGGATCTAACCAACGTCTTTATCCCCTGTGCCATGTCTCTGGTAAAAACATGCAATGATAACAGGAAAAATTGCAATATGAGCACTGGTAAAAAATGGTTGCTGAGACATTAGGTCTATAGTACTCAGAAATTCACATACAGATGTCCTCAAGGACACATGGCACAGTGGATAAAGGCGTTTGTTAGATCCAGTGACAGGACCCAGAGTGTGAGTTCAATACCCGGTTAAGGCAGTGTAGAACTTGCAGATGCGAATTAACAGGAGATAACTGATAACTGACATTCATTAAACGTGGAACTAGAACAGTCTAGTTCAGTTCGACGTTCCAACCACCTGAAGAAGGCCGGGGCGTACAACGGCCGAAACATTGTAATAAATATGACGGCAAAGATGTGGACAATAGTCCGAATAATGTAAATAGGATGTGAAACTTGTTTAAAATTATGTAAACTGTCTGGTGTATATAACCCCTTTTTAAGATCCTTGATTAAAAATCGCTCGGAGCAAGTGAAGCCGGTAAATCTTGTGAACTGGCGTTATAGAATCACAAAAAACTGTACCAAATAATAGAAACCACGTCACTTGAGGACTTTTAACAGCAGCAACAGGATAGGATAGAAAAGGATAGCCTCGAAGAGTAGATGATGACATAATCAAGATGTTGCCATTCCACACTACTTCAAACAAAAGGTTAGGAAGGAAGTGGCTCATCAGTACTGGAAAAAGCTACTTGTCTTGGGAAACCTATTTTCTTAAAAATTGTTTTAAGGGAAAGATATTATAAATTACAATTGACAGTAGTACTGAGTGCTTAGTCAATGAATATCAAATGTTTCCTTATAAGGAAACGGCTAATGTTATCATAACAATTAGAGATGAAGATAATAAATACTGCACTTGGTATTTACTTGTCTCCTTATGGTGACGAGATATGGTACAAGGCCGGTTTAAAGTGAGTCAAGCGTGTGTACAAAAGCTGAAGTCAAAATTTTGCCCAGTTCCCGCAACCAACGTAGCAGTGATGTCAATATTCTACCGCCCCTCTTTGATACAATGAGGGGCGGTGTTGCCGCAGGTCGAAATACCTGGAACCATTGATCTCCCATTTATTTGTTGTGTTCTATACGAACACAGAAACACAAGTGAGAGATAAAATATAGTTTGTCCGCCAGAAAGGCAGATACTACACGGTATTAACTTGACACCCCACTGAGTCAGATTGTGACACAAGGTCGGTTTTTAACGTGGGGACCTGAGTGTTTTCACTCAGGTCACTGGTCTTAACTGGTCTAAGCTAGTCTTAGCTGGTCATAACTGGTCTAAGCTGGTCAGAGCTTGTCCAAGCTGGTCAGAGCTGGTCTAAGCTAGTCTTAGCTGGTCCAAGCTGGTCAGAGCTGGTCTAAGCTAGTCTTAGTTGGTCATAGCTGCTCTAAGCTGGTCAGAGCCGATTCAAGCTAGTCCTAGCTGTGATACTACCAGCGCAGAGACGAAAAGTGTAATTTAAAGAAGAAAAGCGTAATTTAAGTAGAACTTGTTGTCAATGAATGCCGAATGTTTCCTTATAAGGAAATTGCTCATATATCATTACCATTCCTGGTTCCTTTGGCATTTTTTCTTCTGTATTTAAAAAGCAAAAAGTACAAAATGGGGAACTTCATATAATTCGTACTTACAGATTAAAAATGATTCTAAGACTTACAAGTTGGTAATTGATGTGAAAGAGCTCATTATGAAAATAAAGAGATTTTCATTGAATTGTAGAAGAACATTAAAGATGTTGTATAGGTTGAAAAGAACAAATCAATAGCTTTAGGATACTGTTAAAATTTGTTTAGAGTTAATATTTAACATGAAAAAGATACGCTTTAAACTAATGAAATATTGATCTTTTTTAATTACAAATTAGATGTGTTTCGTAGAGTAAGAAATAGATAGGGGGAAGAGGCTACGACATATAGAAATGAACAAATTTAAAAAGATAGATAGATCTGAACTCACAGTAGTTGGAGTAGAGACTTTGTAATCGCAGATAAAACTATAGTAAGGACGTTGAATAATACTGGTGTTCCAAGAGCACTAGCACAAATAGTACTTGCTCGATAATATTAGCTCGAATAATGACCACACTATTGATCCGAATAGAGAATACTGTAGAAAAGACAATAGAGAATAGCGGTTCCTATAGTAATAGACGATAGAATAGAAATAGTTATCCAAATAGA
Source organism: Acanthosepion pharaonis (assembly GCA_903632075.3). NCBI lineage: Eukaryota > Metazoa > Mollusca > Cephalopoda > Sepiida > Sepiidae > Acanthosepion > Acanthosepion pharaonis. Next base: position 577,604 of record CAHIKZ030000291.1, read on the forward strand.
AATAGTGATCCAAAAAGTAATAGAGGATAGAATAGGAACAGCGATCAAAATAGTTATAACGGATAGAATAGAAATTGGGATCCAAATAGTAATAGAGGATAGATTAGAAATAGTAATACAAATAGTAATAGAGGATAGAATAGAAATCGTGATCCAAATAATAATAGAGCATAGAATAGAAATAATGATCCAAATAGTAATAGAGGATAGAATAGAAATAGTAATCCAAATAGTAATAGAGGATAGATTAGAAATAGTAATCTAATTAATAATAGAGGATAGAATAGAAATAGTGATCCAAATAGTAATGGTGGATAGAATAGAAATCGTGATCCAAATTGTAATAGAGGATAGAATAGAAACCGCGATACAAATAGTAATAGAGGATAGAATAGAAATTGTGATCCAAATAGTAATAGAGGATAGAATAGAAAACGCGATCCAAATTGTAATAGAGGATAGAATAGAAATAGCGATCCAATAGTAATACAGGATAGAATAGAAATATTGATCCAAATAGTAATAGGAGATAGAATAGAAATAATGATCCAAATAGTAATAAAGGATAGAATAGAAACAACGTTCCAAATAGTAATAGAGGATAGAATAGAAATAGTGATCCAAATAGTAACAGAGGATAGAATAGAAATAGTGATCCAAATAGTAATAAAGGATAGAATAGAAACCGCGATCCAAATAGAAATAGTGATCCAAATAGTAATAGAGGATAGAATTGAAAAGGCAATCCAAATAGTTATAACGGATAGAATAGAAATCGTGATCCAAATAATAATAGAGGATAGAATAGAAAACGTGATCCAAATAGTAATAGAGGATAGAATAGAAATAGTAATACAAATATTAATACAGGATAGAATAGAAATAGTGATCCAAATAGTGATAAAGGATAGAATAGAAACCGCGATCCAAATAGTAATTGAGGATTGATTAGAAATAGTCATCCAAATAGTAATAGAGGATAGAATAGAAATAGCGATCCAAATAGTAATACAGGATAGAATAGAAATAGTGATCCAAATAGTAATTGAATTGAGAGGATAGTGATCCAAATAGAAATATAGATCCAAATAGTAATAGAGGATAGAATAGAAATAGTGATCCAAATAGTAACAGAGGATAGAATAGAAATAGTGATCCAAATAGTAATAGAGGATAGAATAGAAATAGTGATCCAAATAGTAATAGAGGATAGAATAGAAATAGTGATCCAAATAGTAATAGAGGATAGATTAGAAATAGTAATCCAAATAATAATAGAGGATAGAATAGAAATAGTGATCCAAAGAGTTATAACGGTTAGAATAGAAATCTTGATCCAAATAGTAATTGAGGATAGAATTGAAACAGCGATCCAAATAGTAATAGAGGATAGAATAGAAATAGTGATCCAAATAGTAATAGAAGGTAGAATAGAAATACTTATCCAAATAGTAATAGAGGATAGAACAGAAATAGTGATACAAATAGTAGTAGAGGATAGAAATGAAATAGTGATCCAAATTGTTATAAACGATAGAATAGAAATAGTGATCAATTAGACGTCACGCGACTTACTATATATGCGTTTACTCTTCGGTCAATAATGGGGTCGCCTGTGTTTGCTCACTATGGATCTATGTTCAATCTCAAGTGTCGGCAGCTATGTTGCATTCTTATATAACACATCGTCTGTGATTTAATCTGTAGACGGATGGCTCTGCCAGATATTCTTGCACCAGACAGGCTTATACGTAAACAAATGTCTTGCCTAATTTCAACACAGATAAATAGAGGGATGTTATCAGGTTCACCCGATCATGAACTGATGATAATCAGGATTAAGATTCTAACAAAGCTAATATTTTAAATTATTTCCATTCTAATTTTCGTTTGCTCTAGTTTTCCCTTGAATGTGTTGAAAACCTATTTAAATACAATGGACATTCCAGAGTATGCAGGATTACCACAACTTGCGACCGAATCTTTGTCGACAGGATTAGAAATAAAAAATCATTTTCTCGCTAACATTTCAAAGAGCCGAACGTATTAAAAACTTTTAATACCGAAGCTTGCATCAGAATAGTTATAAATCTTTTAATAAACAGGAAAATTTGTGCCCTGGCAATTACTTCCGAGATTAATTTCAGTGAATTTAGCTACGGAGAGAGAAGAATATAGGCATTTCCATTTTTTACGAATGGCAGATTTAATACAGAAAAATAATTATAGTTCAAAGACTTCGGCGATTTTATATGTATATGATTGTTTATTCAGTTATTAGGAAAATGATAACTATTCATTAATTATTAATTTCCTCATTTAGTGATCGCGACATTTCGACCGCTACGCAAATAGTCCAGATTTGCTGAAATTTGTTCTATTCACTAAAGGCCCGAGAACAGTATATGGCATAATCTAATAATACGAGAATGGTGAACGGTACAAGCTAAAAATCCTGGAATGGCGAAAGGAATTCGTTAAAATATTCTCGCCAAGTACCCGGTAATTATGTATGGTATAGTCTAATCATGAGAGAATGTTGAACGGTACAAGCTGACAATCCTGGAATGGCGAAAAGAATTCTCTAAATATCCTAACCAAGCACCAGATAATGGTGTATGGTATAGTCTAATCATGAGAGAATGTTGAACGGTACAAGCTGACAATCCTGGAATGGCGAAAAGAATTCGCTAAATATCCTAACCAAGCACCAGATAATGGTGTATGGTATAGTCTAATCATGAGAGAATGTTGAACGGTACAAGCTGACAATCTTGGAATGGCGAAAAGAATTCGCTAAATATCCTAACCAAGCACCAGATAATGGTGTATGGTATAGTCTAATCATGAGAGAATGTTGAACGGTACAAGCTGACAATCCTGGAATGGCGAAAAGAATTCGCTAAATATCCTAACCAAGCACCAGATAATGGTGTATGGTATAGTCTAATCATGAGAGAATGTTGAACGGTACAAGCTGACAATCCTGGAATGTCGAAAAGAATTCGCTAAATATCCTAACCAAGCACCAGATAATGGTGTATGGTATAGTCTAATCATGAGAGAACGTTGGACGGTACAAGCTGACAATCCTGGAATGGCGAAAAGAATTCGCTAAATATCCTAACCAAGCACCAGATAATGGTGTATGGTATAGTCTAATCATGAGAGAATGTTGAACGGTACAAGCTGATTAATCCTGGAATGGCGAAAAAGAATTCGCTAAATATCCCAACCAAGCACCAGATAATGGTGTATGGTATAGTCTAATCATGAGAGAATGTTGAACGGCACAAGCTGACAATCCTGGAATGGCGAAAAGAATTCGCTAAATATCCTAACCAAGCACCAGATAATGGTGTATGGTATATAAGTCTAATCATGAGAGAATGTTGAACGGTACAAGCTGACAATCCTGGAATGGCGAAAAAGAATTCGCTAAATATCCCAACCAAGCACCAGATAATGGTGTATGGTATAGTCTAATCATGAGAGAATGTTGAACGGTACAAGCTGACAATCCTGAATGGCGAAAAGAATTTCTAAATATCCTAACCAAGCACCAGATAATGGTGTATGGTATAGTCTAATCATGAGAGAATGTTGAACGGTACAAGCTGATTAATCCTGGAATGGCGAAAAGAATTGCTAAATATCCTAACCAAGCACCAGATAATGGTGTATGGTATAGTCTAATCATGAGAGAATGTTGAACGGTACAAGCTGACAATCTTGGAATGGCGAAAAGAATTCGCTAAATATCCTAACCAAGCACCAGATAATGGTGTATGGTATAGTCTAATCATGAGAGAATGTTGAACGGTACAAGCTGACAATCCTGGAATGGCGAAAAGAATTCGCTAAATATCCTAACCAAGCACCAGATAATGGTGTATGGTATAGTCTAATCATGAGAGAATGTTGAACGGTACAAGCTGATTAATCCTGGAATGGCGAAAAGAATTCGCTAAATATCCCAACCAAGCACCAGATAATGGTGTATGGTATAGTCTAATCATGAGAGAATGTTGAACGGTACAAGCTGACAATCCTGGAATGGCGAAAAGAATTGCTAAATATCCTAACCAAGCACCAGATAATGGTGTATGGTATAGTCTAATCATGAGAGAATGTTGAACGGTACAAGCTGACAATCCTGGAATGGCGAAAAGAATTCGCTAAATATCCTAACCAAGCACCAGATAATGGTGTATGGTATAGTCTAATCATGAGAGAATGTTGAACGGTACAAGCTAACAATCCTGGAATAGCGAACGGAATTCGCTAAATATCACTGGCAAGCACCCGATAATGGTGTAAATTATACTGTAATCATACCATAATGATGAACGGTATTAGCTAAAAATCCTGGAATTCGTTAAATATTCTAGCCAAGTACCCTATAATGGTGTATGTTATACTCTAATCATACGAAATTGTTTAACTTTAGCTGGTAACAATCCTCGAATGGCGAACGGATTTCGCTAAATAGCATTGGCAAGCATCCGATAATGGTGTATGTTATACTGTAATCATACGAGAATGGTGAACGGTACAAGCTAAGAATCCTGGAATGGCGAACGGAATTCACTAAATATTCTAGCCAAGCACCCGATAATGGTATAGTTTTTCCGTGAACCATCTGAGAACAATAAACCGAATCATTTATTTGCTGTACGCTATTTTTTTTATTCCTAATGCGCAGATAGTCAATAAAGTTAGGATTAATTATCCTCAGACAATATTGGCTTCTCGGTATTAATTAATCGATATAATAATTAATTATTTCAGATAATTATTCTTTTTCCCTTTTGTAAAATAATAACTTGTCAACTTAAAGATTGCTTTCCGAAAATATCTCATGGTTTGTAGCGAAGGTGTCGAAGCTCAATTGCGGTGTTGCGGACAGAAGATGGTGAGAAGCCAAAAGTCTTAATATGTAATCATTATGATAAAGAAGTTGAAGATTTATTCTATGTACATCTATGGGTTAAATAAATATTTAGATTAATATCTGTACGTCAATATCATTGGCCTTTCACATTTATCACGTCATGACCCCATATTGACGGATAGTCATGTCATTAAACTTTATAATAGTGGACGGATACCATCTGACTTCATAATCATCTGCTCACACCTTTACCTTTAGGACTGTATACTCATAATTTTTGCCCCTGTGAAATTATGCTAATAAAAATTGCTGTTATGATCGTAAGCTCATACTATTTGCTCTTAGGATGATCTACACAAAATGATCAAAACGTTATAATCCTATGCGCATAGGTAGGAAAAACGTGCTTGTGTACATGGATAGCGCCCTGGGTATGACGATAAACTCCATCCGGCAGGAAGGCCTTTGATTGGGAGATTGGATGTTTTGAGATGAGTTGAAGCACATTTTAATTGCTGTTGTTCCCAGGTCCATCATGTCCCGGGGTGGTAGTACCTGGTAATGTCCCAGCTATAGACAAATAGTGAACCTCCGAACAAAACATTAATACCAGCAGTACATTATTCGATAAAAAAAACTGTCTAACAATGTACATATTTATAGTAAAATGAACAAAAATACATTTAATTTGTCGTTGATGCATACTATTGCATTTAAAATATATTTAGTTGAAGCCATAAAATTGTGTTCAAATGTAGAATATTGGTTAGCTTGCCAGTGGTCTAACACACAAATAGGCAAGTGTAGCCAAAGCTAAAACTAACTTGAGTCATTTCATGGAGAAATATATGAGTGAATAAAGATCACTCATGCAAATGTATTGGGCAGGTCCATTCTAGCAAAATGGACCAACCTAACTGGTGTATTAGGCACTCTCCTATAAAATGAGGTAAAATCAGCTGGCTTGCTTTATAAGGAAACAGAAGAAGGCAGCCATGTTGGCAGGTAAGTCACTTCTACATTAAAAATATTTAGATTTCGGTATTAAATAACCCATAAAGCTTGAGATGGCGCTAAACAAAATCAGTCAACTACATGGATGGCAGAACAAGGATTAGGATAACAAAAAGACAAAGGTTATTAAGTGCCATTAGAGGCACAAACTTGTGGAGAGTCATAATCGCCAACATTCTGAATAGACATGATACATAAAAGAAGAAGAATGTTGTCTCTCGTATTGTATATGATTCGACCCTGTGGTCTTCGTATGATGAGCCCCAGCTGTGAATGTCTGAACTGATGGAACTAGAGTAGAATAACTCACGTTTCCTCCTTATTCTAAATACAAGGAAAAAAATTCTACTTCCGCAGATTCTTTTACCTGAACTACTCCATTGTGGATCAGACTCTCACCTGGATGCTTTCTCGAATATTAGAATTTTAACCTCTTCAAGATTCAATTGCTATCTGTCTGCTTTATTCTTATAATCGCCACTTCCTTCAACCGCCTCTTCATATCATTTCTTAATCAGTAACCATCTACCGTGAGTGGCTCTTACGCCTTGTAGTGAGTATGTAGTATTTAGTGTTAAATGGTATTAAAAATTAATTATACATTATTACATTCATACATAAATTAGTATTAAAAATGTATTATGCCTTTTATAGTATTAGAAATATATATTGCATATCATTGTTTTTATATTTTTACTGTAGGTCATATGGCCGCAGACTCATCATGCTAGGTGTTGCTAGGTGTTTGCCGGCCATTGCTACCGAGTGGACAGGGAAATCGTCTCATCTTTTCTCCTATGGTATCCTTTTGGAAATATCTTTTCACGAAAATTGGATTTCCCAGACACCATAGTGCGAGACTCAGGATTGGACATTGGGAATCTGGGGACAGCAATTCAGGATCGAACAGAGTGTAAAGGGATTATCAATGGAGTTCCGACCAACCATGGGGTGGGGGAGCTTGATGATGATGATGATGATGATGATGTGTTGCTGATGTGGTTATTTTATATTTTTTTTCGAGTTCCCACGTCCAAAAGAAATCAGTCTTGTTCATCGCCTAGACTGTTTCCCACCTAATTCTACAGACGCCAAACAAGATTGTTATTAAACTCTAGCTAGAAGAGGAAAGAATGAATCCATACCTGTCCAAGTGTTTTTCGTGCGAAAGTAAATGCATTACAACTCGGCACGCCAATCCCATTTTCTGTTCCGATAACCGCTACACTACGCGCATATCCAACTAAACATGTCCATTTAGCATTATGAGGCTATGCAGAAAAAATTCTCGTCCCCTCCAGGAACGGATTTTAAAAATTCTAAAGTTTGGTTCGATTTCGGGAAATGGTTCTGGCCGATAACCGATGTATTTTTCTTATTCTTTTATTGATTTATTTTTTCACCCATTTGGACTCAATTGAATTGATATTAAATCTTCGGATTTCTTAATTTTTGACCTTGTCCAATTACATTTGGTTGAATTATACTTAACAATATGGTATTGAATGTCAATTGCCACATTTCCTGGTGTCCGCTGATTGTGAAGGATGCTGAAATTATCGCGGAAAATTGCAATAAATAAAATAAAAAAGGGACGGGAGGTGTCAAACGAAAATGGTGAAATGTTCAACAATTTGATGTGGAATCCAGAAAAAAACAAAACAAAAGAAAAATAGAGTCCGAATCTTACTTTGGAATGGTTGCAAGGTTTCGCATCACCTTTCCAGAAAGAATTCATAATGGAATGCGGCAAAATACACTATAAAGAAATCACCTAAAGTTGGTTCAGGTATTCGGTAACACCGTCATTGTGTGTTCAATACCTGGGTTGGTGAGTAATAAAAACTGAGACAAAAGAAACTGAGTAAAAGAAACTTGAAGACTATTAACTGACCAGTACTAAATAAATATAAGAGCTGAACGAGAACAATCTACACCTGCAGATTAAATAAAGTGCTGAGTTTGAAATTCACTGAAAGTTATCCGGTTCAGCAAATATCAGAGGAAGGCTAGAGAGCGCAACGGCCGAAATGCTGTAATTATATCAAGATAGATAGTCAACAGACTAAGATAGATAGATAGGAACACACACACACACACACACACACATATATATATATATATATATGATATTTCCCGGAAAGGGATATATTTGAACGAAGTAGCTAAGTGGTTTTGGCTACTATAACCAAGTAGAATACGGTAGCAATAATCGACTGGTACGCGTCGTAGTCACAGGTAAGAAGTGTAGATCAATGGCGTAGTCCAATGGGCGTCGTTATAGACTTAGCTCTCAGACTAAGGCTCTTGACTCTCCTACACGTCCGTCGATATTTATGACGGACACCAGCCAATCACACTCCAGTGAGGAGCAACGCAGGTGTATGCATATTCCATTGTATCAGTATATATATGTAGAGAGAGAGAGAGAGAGAGAGAGAGAGAGAGAGAGAGAGAGAGAGAGAAATATGAACAGACTGTGGTAGACAGTTTGAAATGAAAGAACTGTGATAGATAGGAACATATTAAGATAGGTAGTTAGATAGATAAATATGAAAGGACTGTGATAGATAGATAGATAGATAGATAGATAGATAGATAGATAATCACTGAGCCGACCCAGAAATTTATTCAAACATCAATAATGATCGGTTATACTTTCAATGAGTCTCGTTGCCTTGGACGTCTACTTGGATACAAGCTTACCCCAGACCTCAAGTGGATCTCATACGATCCCTCGCTAAAATGCTTAAAAATGTGTCGCTCCTCCTGACATGCGCTAGAATTACAAGTGTCAAGTCAGTCGAGAAATGGAGAATTGTTGCCATATTTTGGCTGAAATTGCCCACCCCTCACTTTTCACTCTTAACAGCCTTGTGGGTGATAAATTACTTTCCACATCCACTTTCTCACAGATGAAATCTTGCTAGCCTATCGCTATATATCGCTATTTTCATGGCAAACTATTTTCCAGCCATTACTTCTTAGTTACGCCAGTTCAGGCCTTCACATCTATGTCATGTATACAAAGTCGACATCCTCATTTCCTGGAATAGTGCTGTGGAAAAAGGGCGGATAAATCACAATGATATGAGATCAAATTTTATGGAAATTTAGCAGAATTTAATTCAATATAACATAGGTACCTCTACGAAATCGCTAAAAAAAGATGCCAAACTTTACGAAAACAAAATTTTATCGTCTAAATGCTTATGTTATTATGAAGAGGAAAGACCAAAGTTTTTTTTTAAATTATTTTAAAAATTTTTTCCTTCTTTTTAGAATATTCTAAATTTTGATTAAAAAAAACCTTGTTTCTCTTTGTACCAACCGGAACTAGTAAATAACATATACAATTTTTAGCCCGTTTTTTTTTTTTTGTATTACACACATTAATTGGAAAATCTTGCAAAAATAAAAATAATTGTCGGATGTTAATGAAACTTTCAGAAACTATTCACAGATGATCGAAATTATTATAAATATGTTTTTTTTTTTTTTTTTATTAAAGTCATGGCAGAAATATTTTTTTTATATTTATTAACACCCCCATAACTAATTTTATGAAAACGCTAGAAATTCGATCGCATCGGGTTTAGTGATTACAATAGTTAAAAGCACAAGGCTTTGAAGAATGCAAATCATGTATTTTTTTTAATTAGACCCCACGTACCTGAAAATCAGCTCTGAATTGTAACATACAAAACTCAATAAAACAAAGATATTATTTAATTTCAAATGCTTTTATTTGTTAAAAACAAATAAAAGCATTTGTTTTTATGAATATGGACAATATTTTCTGAAAGCAAAAAAAAAAAATTTCAATGAAAATTCAATTTTTAATACAATTATTTGTTATTTCTTTAATTATAATAGATTTTTACATTTAAGTTGTTAAAATATTATAAAATTAGTTAAAAGCCGCATCGGGTTTCCTAAGTGTCCTTTTGAGATAGATCATTTTTTAGCGCTTTGTAAACTGTATCGTTTTCACCAATCAGAAGATCCGTAGTAATTAAGAAATGTAATTTTGTGTTCATAAAAATCGTTAAAATGGTTGTAATTAAAAAGTATGGAAGGTCACAAGCAATAAAACGTCACGTGGCTTGAGTGTAAGCGTTCTCCGCTGAACGTCGATTACATTATTGCAAATTCTTCGTGCGAAACACATGCTGAGAATTTTGAATTAGGTTTTTTACTCATTAAAAAAATCTGAACATTATCCTAAGCCATTTTCACCATCAACACTACTACAATTTTAAAAGTACCATTTATTTTATTTACATATTTCATTACAATTTCAATTTTTTAAGTTGTTTTACAGTTTTCAGTGAGTCGTCTTTATTTCAATTTTATGTGAATTTCTTATTTCAAACAAACTGTTTTCGGTTTTATCCTTAAGTGTTGTTGTCATCACCCTGCACAAAAGGTGTTAAAAAACAAAAATACTTCGAGCCATTGTTCAAACTAAACATAGATTAAAAAAAAAATGGGATTTTTCACACGGTGATGACAGCTTGGTATTGTCGGATGGCTGGCCTTTGACCCAGCAATGTCAAAGTCAATTTTGGCTTAATTTCAACACTGTTTTCCTTATCGCTGATTAAAAAAATAAAATAAAAAAAAAAAAACATATAAAATATCCTGGTTTCCAGTGTTCAGGAATAGCAATTTTAACTATTTTTTCATATTTTATCCCCAGAATTTTTTTATAATCATTTACACCAGCCAATTTCACTTAGAAATAAAAGGGCATTCTTTACTTTCAGGAAATACCTAGTTTCATGGGGTGCAGATCAAGTTTCCTTGATATTTTGTTCAGATGATGACAAAAGTCATTTTTAACATTTTTTTTCCAGTTCAAATTGGCTGTAGTGTAACAAAATAACTTTTGATATGTTTGTGATGATTTTTACTTGGGATAGAAATGTTTTATCATAGCAGATCTGTATTGACTTTAGCGGGCTATAGTTGCCCTCAAAAAGCTGTACAGCACTTTTAATTTATTTATAGTATTTATAATTTCTACAGATAGTATCAACAAACGTATGGTGTAAGCTACAGTAATAAAAAAAAACATAATTAAAAGAAATTGGAATGTTGAAAGGTTTTTTTTTTACTTTAATAATTACGAGGTACTACATAAGCTGGTTCATGTAAAAAAAACGTTACGCCAATTATGTCCTTCCGTATGATAACTCGAATCTCACGATAGCTGTGATGACAGCAATCATATATAGATGTGATGACAGCAATCATTTATCACTTGTCAATAGCCCACGATGTTAAGATCGCCTCCTTTTTATTTTAAACAACATTTTTCTTCGAAGAAAGTAAGCAAAAGATTTCAAAATATACTAAATAATCTTTGAAAAACGTATACTTGATTTTTGGAAGAATTTTAAACTAGGATTTTAACTTAGTTTACAAAATTTAAAAAAAATGATGATATCGATTTTTTTTTAGTAATGTCGCTGACAAAAAAAGAAAAAGAAAAAAAAAACAAGATTTTTAACTAAAATTTTGGACATGCTAAGAATGAGTAAAAAATTTTAAAAAATAATCAAAAAATACTTTGGTATTTCTTCTTAATAATGATATATATACTTAAGCAGATAAATTTTTTTTCATCAAATTTAAGGCCATTCTTGTCATGCTATGATCTTTTTATTGATTTTCATGGAGGTACCAAACTTAATATAAGTATATTTATGTTTTATCGTTGAGCAGTGACTCTGGTAGATAGACGTTCCCACTTTCTGGTCTGTATCTAATATATCGACAATATTCTGCTGCCTCGTTCCAGCATAGACACTCCTGGTGTTGCCATTAAGTTATAAATAAAAGACATTCATATTTTGTGTAATTTCTAAGCTTCAAATATTAAACAAGAATTAACGAGAAAAGGACAGATAAATAAATTAAATAAATGGAATAAAATACAAATTAAATTACATTCAACAAAGTAGACATCATTTCGCTAGCGTCTCTCGACTGACACACGTTGTTTCTTTGAGGTTTGTGGACAATATAGCGAATTCGTTGTTCTGTTTGCTACCTCATCCCAACACCGGTCACATTCACATACATGAAAGACTGAGATAGATAGATAGATAGATAGATCTAAAAAGACTGAGATAGATAGATAGATAGATAGATAGATAGATAGATAGATAGATAGATAGATAGATCTAAAAAGTCTGAGATAGATAGATAGATAGAAAGATCTAAAAAGTCTGAGATAGATAGATAGATAGATAGATCTAAAAAGACTGAGATAGATAGATAGATCTAAAAAGACTGAGATAGATAGATAGATCTAAAAAACTGAGATAGATAGATAGATAGATAGATAGATAGATAGATAGATAGATAGATCTAAAAAACTGAGATAGATAGATAGATAGATAGATCTAAAAAGACCGAGATAGATAGATATCAATTAAGTAAGGTGAAAATATTGTTGAATTTAACTTAAAGTCGTTGAAGGAATACTCTTCGTTTAGAAATTCGAAAGGTGATACGAAATTTTAAAATGTATTGTGGAATTTGTATAAAAGCAAAACCATATGTTTTATAAAATGTTTCTATTTGTAAGTATTTTCTGTACATTTTAATTTGTATTCTTCATCTCAGGAGAATGTTTAAAATCCACGAAAAAACTGACGTCCACAAATTACAAATTCAGTAAAACTTAAGATTTTTATTAACAAAACATTATTTAGCTAAATATATTATTATTATTATTATTATTGTTGTTTGTGTGTTATATTTCCTGCTTTGTATCCTGTAAAGCCAGATCCAAACTATGGCTCTTAGGCCCTATAGGAGAATTGTCATTTAATTGATAGTACTTTTCTTAGTATATGGGATATTCCTAGTATGAGCGATCTTCTAAGCAACTTGTAAGTTGATGTTAATTGGGACACTGTTAGTAAAATTGTCCATTCCATTTCTCACGAGGCCCAGTGCTCCGATTATTATTGGTACAGTCTCAGTCTTCATTCCCCACATCCTGTTAATCTTTATCTCCAGGTCCTTGGACAATTTCGCGATAATTTTCATGAAGGTATTTCTCTCAGATGGTACTGCTATTGTCAGTAAGCATACACTTCCTGAATTTCTGGTCTTTTATGATAATATTAGGTCTGTTGGCTTTTATTTCCCTGTCCGTTTGAATTTGTATATCCCAGAGGATAGTTACATCGTTATTTTGGGTAACCTTATTTTATGAAAGACAAAGAGCTTGACGTTTTGAAGTGTGTTCGATGATGTATCTTGGTCAAATAGTGATTTGTGATGAGTAATCGTAATCGATGAAGGACTCAAATATTTTCGAAAACCAAAATTGCATCAACAGAAGATTATGGTGACTGTCTGGTGGTCCGCCATTAGTGTTGTTATCCTTTGCAGCTTTGTGGAATCTAAGAAGAGCATCCCTGTTGTAATTTACTTATACTTTAACTGTATGGTATGCACATTCACTGAAGCAAATGTAGACCGGCACTTGTAAAATCGACGAGGTCCAATTCTCCTTCATGACAATATTCGCCCACATATTGTCAGGATAACAATGCCTAAGCTCAACGACTTGGGATACGAGACATTAGCATATCCCCCATAATCCCCAGATCTTTTGCCCTTGACTACCACTTTTTAAAGCATCTTGACATTTTTTAAAGCCAAAAGACATTCCGTTCCAAAGAAGATGCAGAAACTGCATTCAAATATTTCTCGGCATTCAAACGTTTACATCTAAATGCATAAGTAAACTTGTAACTCGATGACAGAAATCTATATGGGTCCAACATCCAGGCTGAGTGGCCTGCATTGTTTCGGCAGATCGGGCCGTTTATGACGACATCATGTCAGGTAGTTTTAGCGGGGGAATGCCATCCTTGACCCCGACATAGATTGTATAGGGTCAAATTCAAATTCGGGTACTAACATCTGGGGCGTGAAACCTTTTCGCGACTTTGTCGACGGGTTTGATCTTGTCGGCAAATACCGGAATGAGCACCCTCAGCGGGTAGTTTGGACTTGGACAAATAGTAGCAGCTCGGCTGTAGGTATGTGCGCTAGCTACCTCGACCGAGTTTTGGAGAGTTAGGAGAGTCGATGTAGGGCTCTTAGGGTGTCCAAGCTTCCATTATATAGTTTATTCGGATCATAGGCTTGTCCGGGTCCGTGTAAACTTAGATAAGCCTAAGGTTAGGATGGCTGGTTACTGGAAATTCAACTGCTCGTTATTTGGCGAGCAGGAATTCCGGGACCAGCTGCTACTAATGTTACAAAGGGAACTGACGGGGGCTGTGGTGAGAAATGCCTGGTGGGACAAATTAAAATCTAAAATTCGAACGTTTGCTGCCGATTTTAGACGTCGACTCAATCTAGATAGATTAGCGGCGCAAACGGCTTTCGAGCAGAAAGTCGATCTGGCAGTTAAATCCCGTGATAGTGGGGAAGTAGCCTTAGCTAAGGCAGAGTTGGCCTCCTTGCTTATCCAGAAGGATCAAGCTCTGGCAATTAGGGCTAGGTTAAAAAGAATGTTCTCTGAGGCGACAAATATGGCCGCAGAATTGCGTGCAGAGGAAAGTAGGAATGCATCACGGCGGCATATCGCGTGCCTCACATTGCCGGATAAGCGGACCATGACTACAAACTCGGGCATATGTGACGCTTTTCGGGATTATTTTCGGGATCTTTTTACCAGGAAGCCCGGTCTGAGCTCTGCTCAGTTCGACGCCTATTTAGCTGACTTTCCCTGCCTTGAGGCAGCTGAAGCGAAGGTCCCATCACAGAGTCGGAAATCTGGGAAGCGTTGAAACAGGTTGGCCCGGATAAATCTCCGGGATTAGATGGTCTTCCCTACGAAGTTTACTTGAGGCAGTCGCCCGTTTTTGTTCCTTTGCTGGAACTGATTTTCAACAACTGGATGAAGCAGGGGTCTATACCTCAACGCTTCACCAGGGGTGTGATCAAGTTGCTGCGTAAGGACAAAAACGGTGAGGATTGGATAGGTAATTTTCGCCCTTTAACTATGTTAAATACAGAGATAAAGATTTTGGCAAAGATCTTAGCTAAACGTTTGCAGCTTGTCCTGTCTAGCCTGATTGGCTCCGAACAGACTTGTGCTGTGAAGGGCAGAACTATTCAGGACAACCTTCATATGGTCCGCTTGATCATAGAGAAAGTCGAGAGTGAAGCCGCGCTGATCAATTTGGATCAGTCCAAGGCCTTTGATAGGGTTGACCATCGATTCCTGGAGGCTGTTCTTTCGGCTGCCGGTTTCGAGCCGAACTTTCGCTCCTGGATCCGTCTCCTTTATGCGACTCCCGGTGCGCTGGTGGAAGTGAACGGGGTAAGATCGGAACCTTTCGTATTGTCCCGATCTATTCGTCAGGGTTGTCCGCTTTCGCCTATGCTTTACGTTCTTGCGTTGGAACCTTTCCGGTCCTGCGCGGAATTTCCCTACCTGGGGCTACCACCTCGGCCAGGTATTCTGCCTATGCTGACGACGTTTCTGTTCTTGTGTCGAGCAGAGCCGAGATTAACGAAGTCAGCAAAGAAATCAGTGGTTATGAGATGGTGACAGGGGCCAAGATCAACCGCGATAAGTCTGTTGGCTTGCGGTTGGGTGCGTGGAAGGGAGTTTCTCTTCCCTGACCTTTCCACTAGACGGATGGACCGATTCAAGATACTCGGCGTCAGGTTCGGTCTTGATCTCCAGTTGGGAATGAATTGGTCGGAGGTACAAGGGAAGGCCGAGATCGCAATTGATTTGTGGTCTCGGAGGAATCTTTCCTTGAAGGGGAGGGCGGAGGTATGCGTTTCACATATCTACCCGATTCTCCTTTACCGACTCTCGGTACTTCCACTTCCGTATGCCACACTAATTTTATTAGTAAGACTCTTGTTCTCTTTCTTCTGGAGAGGCAAAGCCGCTAGGTTATCTCGGGAGATCTGTTGCCTTCATCCATCTGAAGGCGGTCTAGGTATGCCCAGCATTGAGATTCGTCTCGATATGCTTCGCATCGGGTTCCTAGATCGTTTGTGTCGCGAATCGGATGAGGCGGGGCGCCTTCAGGAAGGAAGACGTCCGTAGAAATTTCCCATTCTTGAGATGTGTGCCCTCGTGCGAGGAGGAGGCCCACCGTTTACCCCGAGCCGAATGCTCGTTCTACCGTGAATGTCGTCTTGCTCTGAAACACCTCTTACGGGCATCGGATGGCCTCTCCAACGTCCAGGCATTGTCTCGTAGGGCATTATATCAAGTGTTAGTTAGGGGGGTCTTCATGATGATTTGATTGACGAGCTCGGTCTTACGAAGCAGGAGGCTCGCTCGATCTGGCCTTGGGCTCCCGGGTTGAAATATCTCAATAACGATGAGACATCCCTCACCTGGCTGGTGATGCGTGGGGCCCTCTGGGTCGCCAAAAAGCTTTGCGAAGCGGGCTTGGAGAAATCTCCAAACTGCCGACGCTATGATGGGGAAGTCGAGACCCTTGGTCACGTCTTCTTTCATTGCAAGTTGGTAGCACCGTTGTGTAAGTTTGTTGAAGGCCTCATGGTTCGCATGTTGCAGGGAAAGTTCTTTATCCTTGAGGCTTCTTCTGTTTGTAGCAATGTGGCGCCGCCGTTTACGAAGGCTGAACTTTATGTGTTCCACTGCTTGCGAGGAGTTATGAGAGTCGTGATTTGGTTGACACGTCAGAAGGGATTCTATGGAGGTGATAACTTCACCTCTTCCCAACTGATCTTGTACTTTAGGCATCTGCTTGAAGTCAAGATTAGGACGGAAAGGTGGCGACTCTCTTCATCAGAATTCAGCAAAAGGCGGGTAAATCTTGGCACTTTGATGTCGGTTAGGTACAGGATTTTCTTTTTTTAATTCTCTATCCCCTCCCTCTTTTAGGTGGTCAGTGATGTCAGTTCTCTGGTAGCTGCGGGATGTGTTTTCGTATTTGTTGTGTCTAAAAGAGTGCTTGTTTGTGTGAGTGCTTTTTGGATGTATGATTATTTTTGTACTATTATAATCCCGTAATTTTTTCGTCCAGTGAGCTGATGTTTCTGCCACATTTAGGGATTGTGTTTTTTTTTTTTTTATTACTAACCTTATTTTGTTTTGTTTTCATGTAAATAGTATTTAATTCATATTGTAAATAATCATTGGGTTTTTTAAATTGTTTTTATTCCCCTCCCCCCCACAGACTTTGAAATGTACATACGGGGACTAGTTAGGATTTCATAGAGACATTGAGGAATTATGGTGGATGTAGTAAGAAGGGTAGGAGAGAATGTGTTGTTTTGATGATAGGAATATTGTTGGCATGTTTGGTCAGTGTTTGTGACTAGCTAAGTTTAGAATTAAGACAGAAGAAGACCGTCCTTTTCCCCCACCCCCCTTTTCTGCCCTGTGCCACATTTTTTACTTTTGTTTTTGGCTCTTGTTTCTTGTTTTTGAAACATAAGAACTCTTATGTAGCGAAGGAATCATATTTTTAAAAAATAATTATAGTATATATATATATAAATATATATATATATATGTGTGTGTGTGAGTGTATGTGTGTGTGTATATATATATAGAGAGAGAGAGAAAGAGAGAGAGACAGGCATACAGATCGTGAAAATTGTTGATCAATAGCAGTTTCATTGTGAAAATATGGGATTTCATCAAATTTGACATCATATTCATGGTGACAATTTCTTATTGAAAATTTTGGCGATTTCAATGACCGCAAAGAAATGTTTCGTAGACGGTTAAAATCAGGATATTCAAAGGAAAACTGACATATGTATGAATGCATTCATTAAATTTCTTAAGCTGTCTTTAATTGACGTATATATGCTTTCTGTAGGGGCCACTCGAAATTATAACAGTCAGAAACAGTCCTTTGCAGTTTCATAAGCAAATTTTGCATGTCTCATTCCATTTATATCCAAAGTAGGGTCAGGAAATCGTTTGGGTCATTTACTTATAAGTTGAGGTCCACCTTAAACAAATTCACGCCATCGGCACTTTCTTTTACTCTGATTTTCTTTCACCTCCAACCAATATTTGCAAACCGAAATGGCTATAGGGAATGTATGATGGGAGCCTGTCTTGGTGTAACTGAAAGTTTCTTGTCCTGAACCTGCACGTTGTCGGCGAATTTAGTTATCAACGCCATCATTATAAAAGAAACGACCAGCAAAGAAGAAATTAAATTCTTGGATAAGAAATAAAACAGACGATGAAGATGATATCCTTTTTGTCTAATGTTTAAACCAACGAGAAGCTTTATAAATAACCGTGGGGTATGAATGAATGCTAAATCCAATTATTTTACAGAGTGGTCCGAAAGTCTTGTCATTCCTTACCCAAAAGTAATGAAAACAATAGAACAAGCAATTCAGTCAAAGAAAGCACATGCATTGGATTCAGTTAATTCACTTTCCTCGGCGGCACCTCGAGGTGGTGTAGTGGTTAGCAAGCTTGTCTCGCTAGAACAATTACGACTGAGTAGCGGGTTCAATCCTCACTACGTGCCTCCTCCTTGTGCCACATCTAAGACACGCCTGGAAAATCACTATTCACTTTCACTGACGATGTCACACATCGAAAAGGTCTGTATGAACATTACCATTTTTGTGGCGCAAAATGATGCAGTGACATGTTCTGAACCTTTGCTTTGTTGGTTGTTTCAAAAGCTCTCCGAACGGCGTCCTTCAACTGATAAGTATTCTGGTATCGTTCATGTGAAACCCTCTCCTTGATAATACTCCACAGAAGTATGTAGGGGTGACAAGACTTTCGGACCAACCTGTAATGATTTAGGACCTCTACATATTGATAGCTGAAGATAAAATTCAGTATTTCATTGACTTGACAGAATGCTGATTCAGTTTTGATTCTCAATTTGATATAAAGTATTGCTGAAGTAGGTTTTCAGAAAATAATTTTTACTTTAAATTATTTTACTTTTTTCTTTCTTTTTTTTTATTTTAACCGGTTTCGATTTTCGCTTCTCAAAAAGTTTGTAACTGTTTATATTTCCACGTGTTGACGCTTGTGTTTTGAGCAAATTAAATAATCTACAGGCTTAAGGAAATGGTAACGAAAACATGGTAGGATCTGTTTTGAGGGACATGCAATGAACTAAGAATTGGTTTAAACTTGTTGATAAAAAATGTGTCTTTATTAATCTATTTGGTGGTTTTGTAGTCGCATTGGTAGATGGGAAGATATTAAAATTTGGTAGATTTCGTCCTCCGCATTCCTTTATATGTTGGCTAAGGGATATTTTTCTGGTGTGGGGATCTCTAATTTGTTGGCGATGAACTGTCATCCTTTGTCGAAGTGTCTCGCCAGTTTGGCTAATGGAATGCTCGCGATAACCCATGCATGTTATAATGTATATTAGATTCTCTGATTTCCACAGGAAATCATTTTTAATTTTGAATTTTGATCTGTCCTTGAAGTGAAATTTGTGGCCTTCTAGTAGATAGCAGCATACTCCAAAAAGTGGTCGGTTGCATTTTTTCACCCGAGGCTCATTAATTGTGGGGTCTTCAGTTTTCCGTTCGTCGGTATCTTTTTTAGTGATTTTGATTGTCTTCTTTCCATTCTTCTGCCTCCAGCTATGGGTTAAAAACCATGAATCGAAAGAGACATGATCGCCCAAGCGTGTATCACGTATGGCCCTTAACTGACTGATAAAGACTGAAGGTTTGAGCAGGTGCTGTGATCAAAATGAGAAAGAAGAGGATATTAGTTCGAATCATTCACTGAATAATAATACTTCATCTCAGCAATTTAGATATTAAAATGTCAGAAGAATTCTTGAGTCCAAACACAATTGTCAAAACAAACAAGATAAAAATACTGAGCTGAGTAGTATATAGTTAGAAATGGACATGATTCAAGCAATAACTAAGAAGACCTAAATAAGAACCATGCGAGTTAAAAAAGAGCGAAACGAGAAAATGCTATATCCGTAGATTTTCTTTTTATTCATTATATTCGAAAACAAAGCGATAATGCAACTAAGACGCAAGTATCAGGAGGAGAGAAAGTGTAAAGAGTGAAAGAGAATGAGAAGACTTTAGAAGGGATAGGCAACGTAATCCTAAACAGGAAACAAGGGATAAACCTCTACTCCTGTTCAAAAAACCGGGGAGGAGTGTAAACCAAACAATTAATAAAGAGTTCAATTCGAGAGACACACTTGATATTTACTTGTCGCCCCACGCTTGCAGGATGTATCAGTTTAATGTGGGGAGACTATGCGCGTGCAAGCGGGCCAGATCCAATAAATATTCAAGTCCTTGCAACCATCGCTTACGGTGGCATCAGTATTGCTACTGACCCCCCCCCCTTTTAATGCAATGAGGGAGTTGCTAGGGGGAAGAGTCGAAGAGAAGAGCTGATCTGTTAAACCGACATGACTGAAGTTACCTTAAATGTCACCTACCTGTAACCCAGACCGAACAAATTAAGCTCTAAAAAAAACAAAAACAAAAAAACAAGTGAATATATTGAAAACATGGTTGATGTGCTCATTTCTCGCTGTCGCGTTTGTTTTCATCTTTCGTCTTCTTGTGAACGTGCAGTGGACATTTCCCAGTGGACACCGACGCAAACAAAAATAGAGATGAAGGTTGTTTAAATCTACTCAGTGAAAAACTGGGATAGTATCCCGTTGTATGTTTACAAATTTTTCTTCTGAATGTTCGAAAGTTAACTAGTTTTTATGTCGGGGTCGGTTTTTAAATAGGTTTCTAGAAGTGAAACATTTTCCTCCTGTGTAAGAAAAAAAATCTAGAGAAAGTCTATATTTGCGTGTGTGTGTGTTTTCTTTTCTTATTTCAAAGGAATTATTTTCACAAGCGTACTCTTGGGAATTTTACAGAAAGTCTTATCATTTGAGAATAAACACAAAAATAATTCTTATATTTGAATAAAGTATAATAGAAGTCTTGTTTAAATTATGATTTATCGGTTTAGGAACTTGTGATCTTAAAAGAAAAAAACAATATTCCGAAGAATGGTGAAAAGTATTGACTCCTTGTATACGTGTGCGTCTAAAACTTTTTTTTAGGTCTAGTCAACTTACTTCTCAGTATCGGACTTAAGGATTTGACCATAGAAGCCAATTTCTTTTCTTGGGCAGGTTGAAGTTTTTCTTTTCATTGAGTTGGCATGAAGTCAACCCATTACATTTAAATGGTAAATGGAAACAGTGTGTAGCAAAATAAAATAAAAATAACGGCATCCGCGCTTTTCGAAATTACCCTTTTGCCATTTCGCTTTTACGAAAGACCTATGGAATTAACACATTAATTCCATCTATATTTTACGCGCGCACGAGTTTCCTCCCTTCCTTTCACACTCGTGCGTGTGTGCGCGCTGTTTTCACCCCTACCTTCCTCTCACAGCTAAACATAGCAGTAACCTCGCTAGCTCCTACTGATGAACTCAGACTAACAGATTTTGAATGTTTTTTCCCGCGCGTTTTTCGGCGTCTCAAAACGGCCAGCGTTTGCAAGCCAGTTGTCTTCCGACTTTCGACCCAACTACACGGACAACTCATTTATTCCGTGCCCTTAATCCATATGCGGGCCGGAATATCTTATCTCAACAATGTCGACTTCACACTTTACCAAGACTTCTTCTCGTCTTGAAGCTGCCCGCAGGTCAGACCTTCTCCGTTTTCGACCAGAAGACGTTAGAGACACACGACACGGTCGTGAGCAAAAACTTCGTATTCAACTAATGGCTTATTTTTATCCCTCGTCAGTGAACCAGTAAATACAGACAGGGATATCCTACTGACGAACAACTTGCTATCCGCAGGTCAGACCTTCTCCGTTTTCTGCTAGAAAATGTTAGAGACACACGACACGGTCGTGGGCAAAACTTCGTATTCAACAGGTGACTTACACTTACCCCTCGTCAGTGAACCAGTAAATACAGACAGGGATATTATTACCTTCGAACAAACATTTTTCGTCTCTCTGGGCTCGTCGTAAACAACTCCACAAGACCATGAAACTCGCTTCAAACATTCTTCGTTTCTCCTGGCTAGATGCCTACAGCAATCCGGTAAAATTCTCAACAGTTAATTCAAGACCTGACCGAACTCTGAGTCCCTACTTTGAACCTGAACACAAAAAGAAAAAACACAAAATCACATACACTCTCAAATCATTGGACTCTGAACCAGTACCTTAAAAATATGCATAACCTCACTTACAACGCCCAAAAAATCCACAGTGAGTACTCCTTTCTATCTGTGCGCACATACACCTCGTGTCTAACGAGTTCCCTTTTTCCAGAACCTTATAAAACTCTTTTTCCCGCCTTAGCCATCTTGCATTTCTATTTTGGCGCGGAACCCTTTTTCCAGATCTACTTGTTTCCATCTAATTAAAGTTACACATGTTTTACAAACGGACGTCTTTGTCATTTTATTCCGGCTATCTCTTTGATGTTCATTAATTTATGCACTTGTTGATTGACCCCTTTCCTCTCACTGTTCATTCACGCCTTTTTTATTTTTTTTACATTGCTTGTGGACTCGGTAGTTTAGTGTGGTGTCTGGCACAAGGCCACTTCGTAATAAACCAGCACTGCACGCTACCGGGTCCGCAACAGACCCAAATGTTCCCTACTATTCGTAATAATGTAAAGGGAATAAACAATTACTGTTAATTTATACGGGGGGGGAAGGTTGAACGAAACTCTCCGAAATAATCTTCGCCTATATTTACGTGCTTCAATATGCAATTTGAAGTTTGTTTTTTTTTCTTCTTCTATGACTGATGTTTTTGAAATACGACATACGAATTCTTTAAAGGTGCTCCAAACATCATTCATACTTTAAATCAGGAATCTTTTAAAAATTGAAGTGAAGCTTTTTAGAAACAAACTCACTACCGTTGATTGTACTGAAAATATAGTTTATTGGCGAAGTCTGAAAACATTCAAAAGTTATTCTTATATAAAATCACAGTAATTATCTTCAGTATCTGTCTATATTTCTGAGATGAGGTATGTACAGTATTTACATTATTCGGACTATTGTCCTCATCTTTGTCGCCATATTTATCACAACGTTTCGGCCGTTGTACGCTCCGGCCTTCTTCAGGTGGTTGGAATGTCGAACTGAACCCTTTATTTCGCTCACTGGGGTAGACTGTTCTAGTTCCACTTGCCATGTTTAATGGGTGTCAATTATCAGTTATCTTATATTAATTTCCCTCTGAAAGTTCTCCACTGCCTTAACCGGGTATTGAACTCACACTCTTTGGGTCCTGTCACTGGATTTAACCAACGCCGTTATCCACTGTGCATCTGTGTATGAATTTCAGTGTATTATAAACCTAATGTCTCAGCAACCATTTTTACCAGTGCTCATATTGCAATTATTGCTGTTATCATTACCTGTTTTTACAAGAGCTCATATTACAACTTTTGTTGTTATTATTGCTTTTCCATTAAACATGGCAAGTGGAACTAGAACAGTCTACCCTAGTGAGCGAAATAAAGGGTTCAATTCGATATTCCAACAACCTGAAGAAGGCCGGAGCGTACAACGGCCGAAACGTTGTGATAAATATGGCGACAAAGTTGAGGACAATAGTCCGAATAATGTAAATAAGTTATTCTTTGAGTTATATAATTTCGGTTTTCGAAAAGATTTCCTATAAACGCACTTCGTCCAGTAATAGGGTGAATCTTCTGAAAAGGTTCAGAACATAGAAGATCATGGCACCCCACGGTTTCCTTTTCCGTTAATATGTAAGAACTGTTCATGATTGTTCTTTAGAAAGATACTGGAGTGTTTTCCTGCTTCTGTGGTTTTGAATTCACTGTAGTTCTTTTAGACTGGCTACCAACCAAGGCAAAAAAGTTCTCGATCTACCCTGCTGACAGGATAGGATATGGAGTCTTACCCTTCTCAAGAGCAATACAAACTGATTGATCCTGAATTTTCAACTCGATCTGGCTATTCCATTTTCCGTTCTCTAGGCTTACGAACACATCACGTTGAAATATCGGTCCCCATATGATCACCGAATTTAAGCAACGTCGAGCCTGGTTATTACCTAAATGGGTGACAACTTGGGAATACCAGGCGCTGTAAGTTTGGATGTGCGAGTGGTATAATGGTTAATGGATTGGAATTTTTAATTGGAGAGCCGAGTTCCAATTCCAGTTTGGGTTTTTATATTCACATACGCCCAAATACTCTTTGGAAATGTATAAATCCATCTCTTCTCCTCCTAGCTCTGGGTTAATTAGTATCACTAAATCATTATTATCTTGAAACAAATTCTTAAAATCCCAAAATATTTTCTGGCTTTAAATAACCTGCAAAATGTTGATAAACCGTGAAAAATGAATCAATTAATCCTCTGTCTTCAGTGCCAGAGATCGGTTTTAAATTCGCTTGAATTTTCACTGCATTCAAATTTGAAGAGAGAATAAATAGTTGAATAAAAATGAAATTTCCCCGACAGTTAAATTTTATAATTACTACCAAATGCATGGACGAACGGTAGGGCCCGACTTAAATTTGACGTTCACAAGTCTGCTGGTATCGAACAGGCCCTTTCCGACACAGTCTATCTCCGCTGACTAGCCGCTAACTATTCTATATATTTATATCGTCAAAAGCATGCATATAGCAAAACTTCTGATTTCACTGGAACATGTGTAACGGTCAGATGTTGCACTACTGCGTATTGTCATGAAACTCTCCACTCTATGTTGTTAAGTATATTGCGACAGCATTGTAATATCCGACAGCTCACAAATAGTTTGTAGCTATATTAAGCAACGTCTTATCAACATCTGTGACGCCGCTGGGACCATGTGTATCGGCATTTGCTTTTCCATTGGACAATTTCAGCGACCTAGAGAAAGGAAACCTACTGCATAGGTAGCAGTTCCTCTCCGCCCCCATATCAACCTAACCCGGTCTTGTGTGCTGGAGAGACGTGAAGCAGATGTACAGACGTTGCGTTTCACACATCATCTAAAGGACAAGTTCATAGTCTCCAGAGATTGGTGAACGTCTAATCAAAGAGACTGATTATAGAGCAATACCAAAAATAAATATGCATTTTTAAAAAATTGGACTGAGAGACTGAATCGACAAAAAAGTTGTTTAAAACAACTTTTAAAAAATCATTTCTAGACAGTGATTTTTTTCGTAAAATTGTTTCTTCAAATTCATGCGGAATTCATTAATAAAAACATTTTGATGCATTTACTGACATTATTTAGTGAATAAATAGTAATATTTTAGCTACCAAATTGATCCATAACTTTTTTCTATGGCAGAAATATTCGTACTAAATATGTAGTATAAATGCATATACAAATAAATATATTTGAAAACTGTAACGTTAATTGTTACCTATGATAATTTATTCCAGATTTATGAAATGTTTATAGTTTGATTAAATTTCAATGATGCCAATTGAGTAAACTGTACTGTTATTCTTTTGACTAATTAATCAAACTTTCAGACCAAGAAACACACATGGAAATATAAGGAAGACTAAAGAAAGCAGGCGAAAGAAGGAAAATTGCGAGGATAGAAAAGTCAATAGTAAGAAAGCTACAAAATCGAAAAATGAAAGACTGATATATATCTGCTCCTGAAATTAATTTCAGTTGAGCACTCTGGGGAAGAGGTGTGGGTCGGTAAACAGTGACTATTATAGCTATATAGCGAGACTCTTCACGAAAGCGAATTGAGTCACTAAATGTTTCTAAAAATAAATATGCTAAAAAAAATCCACCTTCATCCCTACCGTGCTCCGACTGACACCAATTCAGTCGGGTTTCGATCCTAGCTAGAGGCAACCGGATGTCTAGCCACACTGATGAGCTGTAAACAGTGAAACAGTCTGTCTGTGGATGACGTTATATATATATATATATATATATATATATATATATGTGTGTGTGTGTGTTAAATTCCCAGATCAGTTCTGGATCAAATTGGTATAAAATGACAATTGAAAAAAAAAATCTTAGATTTTTGCCGACGTGTTTCGTCTTCAGACTTTTTCAAGGCAAAAATGAAATCCAAATGTAAAAAGATACACGATTCTGTCTAAGCCTTTTTTTTCCAACAAAATTATGAAGGTTATTATTATGATTATTATGCATAAAATGCCAAATATTTTTATGATAGATTTACTACATAAAGGTCACAAGTTGGCCACCCGGAGTAATTACTGAAGACACGTGTCTGATATATATGAAGAAATATTGTCTTAAGATGTGCTATATTTATGGGATAAAATGTTCAATATCAGAGATAGAGCGTGTATAAATATAAAAGTGAACATAGAAGTCAACACTTAGAGGCAACATTTTGTTTCATGCTAGACGCAATCGTCAGACCACTTTCACTTATATATATATATATATATATATATATATATATATATATATAAGGAAGAGGTTGTAGTTGTTCCAGCGAGAGAAAAGTATATATATTAAAAAGAAGTGAGAACTGTAAACATTTTTGGTTGCAATGTGTACTTTTTAAATATATATATATTATGCTTTATTTTTCGTATTGTAACACGAGTTTCGGGTCTCGCGACCTTCTTCAAGCAAAGAGTAGATATGTACACATATTATTAAAATGAATTAATTTTCCTTGTTTTTCGATGTTGAACATTCTCTTTTTTGTTTGGTGTATATCTATCTATCTATCTATCTATCTATCTATCTATCTATCTATCTATCTATCTATCTATATATATATATCTATATATATATCTATATCTATATCTATATATATATCTATCTATCTATCTATATATATATATATATATATATATATATACCCAAACAAAAAAGAGAATGTTTAACATCGAAAAACAAGGAAAATTAATTTGGTGTATATGTATTAATTTGGTGTATATATCTCTCTCTCTCTCTCTCTCTATATATATATATATATATATATATATATATATATATATATATATATATATATACACCAAACAAAAAAAAAAAGAGAATGTTTAACATCGAAAAACAAGGAAAATTAATTTGGTGTATATGTATTAATTTGGTGTATATATATATCTATCTCTCTCTCTCTCTATATATATATATATATATATATATATATATATATATATATATATAAACAAAAAAAAAGAGAATGTTTAACATCGAAAAACAAGGAAAATTAATTCATATATATATATATATATATATATATATATATATATATATATATATATATATATATATATATTTAAGAGAGAGAAAGAGTATGAGAAGAAATGAAGGCAAAAAATTGAGAGGAACAGATCTGTTGGTTGTATATAAAAAGACAATGGAAAAGGAAAGTTTCAAAAGTAGGTAGTGATGGAAAGGCATAAAATATTATTCCATGCAATCATTAACTCCATTCGTGTTACCATTTGTGTAAAAGCATGAAATAAAATTCACTTGAAATAAAAACAAATAAAAAAATCAACAACTATGAAAATAAAAAACTTCAAAAACCGCACCAACTGCCTAATAAGCAAAAAGGGTGGTTCTTGAATCAAGTAAGAACGTCAGGGTATTTACGCAACACCCAGGCAGAAATAAAATCACCGTGAAGGGCGGCTGCACAAAGGAAATGGCGTCAATTGTGGCCATTTCTATGACAAAGCTAGTGTTATGGAATATTCAGCAAAGCAATAAACGAAACAATAATGACTTCAAATACATTGATAACATATTAATAAACAGATAGATAGAAATATGTATCTACAGGTTGCGATGGATAAATTTTCTACATTACACATAAATGAAAATAACTTTGATATCTCATTTTAACCGGTATATTTACCAAAATTATACAAAAATATCTTGAAATACTAAAGAGTAAATTTATTCAATAAAATCGCTATCGGCTTCAACCAGGACCTCCAGATAACTTCGGAATCTCCTGCAACTCTTCTAGACGGTCTCCTTGCTTATGTTGGTGATTGCTGCCATAATCCTTGCCTTCAGTTGATCTTTGATGTTACAAGGAGTTTTGTTGATCTCTTGCTCAACTGCGCCCCGAGCAAGGGGGTTATAGTTTGGGGATTTAGGTCGCCAGATGTAAGGGGTGATGTCGTCGCAGAAATTGTCTGACAAGCAGGACTAGTTTCTCCAGCTAGTTTGTGCAATCGTCTGTTGCCTGATATAAGGTTTTACAGCAGCCACCCACTTGTAGGCCTCCATGTTGAGTTTGAAGCCATGTAGAAGAATGAATGGAGGCATAAGATTGCTATTACTAGTGATCACTCCAAACACCTTCGTAATCATTATTAGACTCATCCAACTCTTTCCGAATCCTATGCACTTTCCTGAAATGGTAAAGCAGTACAGCATGTCGTTTCCAAGGTAATTGTGTTGTGGTGCTCTTTTTCCCACAGGGGAATTAAAAATATAAAATGGCAACAATTTACTCATCGCACCATGTATATACATATCTATATATATTTCACAGCTCACCTATAATGCGCCTACATCACCAAACACAAATCTGGCTTAAGTTTTATTTGCTATTCTCCACATTAATTCATTAATGCTCTCCATAAAATCCGTTATAAATTAAAAACCATTTATTAATTAGCGGTGTCTAAAATAAAATCCAGTATTATAGGATTCTACCTATAACACCACAAGGCTCACTGTCGTTAAAATAGGACAGTCGGTGCCAATGGATTAAATGATGTGTGTTGTCTCCAAATATTTTCGTCACAAATTAAAAAAAAAAACGAAAAAAGTATTTCTTGCCTACAAACTAAGTTACTTACTGAACAATCTTATACTACATTTAACTCCCAAAACTTTTATTTTGATTTTTTCCTATATAGAAGTCCTGGGTATGACGATAAACTACATCCGCATCCCGGGTAAGACGATAAACTACGTCCAACAACAAGGCCTCTTATCAGGAGGCTTTGAGCAGCGTGGAACCACCTCTTAATTGTTGATGTTCCCAGGTCCGCCCTAACCCGGGGTGGTAGCACCTGTTAGGGTCCCAGCTATGGGCAAATAGTTAACCCCGAAACTGAGGTAAAAAGCATGATAAAAGTGTAAAAAAAGGTTTTAATACCAGAAATACTTTGTAAAAAATTATTACCAGAAATAAATTTTTGAAGAGAAAAAACTATTACCAGCAATACGTTTTTGAAAAAATAATATTACCAGCTATAAGTTTTTGAAATAATATTACCTATATATTTTTGAGGAAAAATATTAAAAGAAATAGTTTTTGACAAAACAAAAATATTACCAGAAAAAAAAATTGTCGGCATTAAGTGACCCATTGAGGTTGAGGTTGATATGCCATAAAACAAAACAAACCAAACCTATATAGAAATTAATAATAAAATTGATTTTATTTATTTATTTAGATAGATAGATACAAACAGATTTACATAGACAGTATTTACATTAGTCGGACTATTGTCCTCATCTTTGTCGCCATATTTGTCACAATGTTTCGGCCATTGTACGCTCCGGCCTTCTTCAGGTGGTTGGAATTTCGAAGTGAACCCTTCATTTCGATCACTCGGGTAGACTGTTCGAGCGTCTGGGAGATATGAGCTTGTAGTCGATGTTTTATCCAACGATTGTACTGGATTCACTCTCGGACAAGGGCGTGTCCCGCTTTCTCTGCGACCCGACGAGCTCTCCTTGAATTGATGGGAAGTCTTGGTGCCAAGCCTGAAGGGATGAGTTCTAGGTCTCTGTATCGGTGTAGGAATGTCACAATGGTTCGATATTCGTGCCAGTTTCTGGTAGGATTTCTCAATTTGTCTCCATGTTTTTGGTATATCGGGTCCGTACCGATCCTTCAGAGTCTGTCTATATTTCTGAGATGAGGTATTATGTACAGTATTTACATTAGTCGAACTATTGTCCTCATCTTTGTCGCCATATTTGTCACAACGTTTCGGCCATTGTACGCTCCGGCCTTCTTAAATACTGAATCCAGCACAATCGACTACAAGCTCATATCTCCCAGACGCTCGAGGATTTCTTCAACAGAATTACTAATGAAGAAGACCAGAGAAGGATCCAAAATGACCTGGATAAATCCTTCAGACATGAATTTGATGTAGTCAAGGCTCGCCAAGTGCAAAAATTAAATAGATTGAAAGATCAGAAGGTGACGCACAAGGTCCATCACCCACCAGTGAAAGCAGTAATCAACACCAGCCAATATCAGCTGAGTGCCTCTGAGGAGTCAGTATTGAATAAGGGTCTCAACTTCGCCACAACCATCAGGCGGGTGCCATACTTGGACATTCAGCCAGAGTCGAGGAGGTGGCCTTGAATTTCCCTCAGGCTCAGGCGGGTGAACTAAGATGGAAAGTAAGACAGGCCTTGAAGAGGGCCAAGCTGCCCAGGTCTAACATAACAAAACTATCCCGTGCAGCTGCGGAAAGGAATATAAAGGAGAGACAGGCCGCCCCTAAGGCTTCAAGAACACCAGAAAGCTGTAACGCGAGGGGAAGTAGAAAAATCAGGCATGGCTGACCACATATGGAGAGAGAAGGGAGATCACTGTCCCCTGTGCGATCATGTTGAGATCATAGATAGGGAACACCATTGGAAAATTCGTAAACTTAAGGAATCAGCACATATTCTAGTCCACAAAAATCTCCTGAGCCGACCAAGCATAGAAATAAATACAATATGGGAACCAGTAATAAGGAGTGCCAGAGAAAAGCAATGATAACAAAATTGCAATATGATCACTGGTAAAAAAAATGGTTGCTAAAAACATTTATAATTTCCAGAAATTCATACCCAAGGACACATGGCACAGTGGATAAAGGCGTTGGTTAGATCCAGTGACAGACCCAAAGAGTGTGAGTTCAATACCCGGTTAAGGTAGTGGAGGACTTTTAGAGGGAAAATTAGCAGGAGATAACTGATAACTGACATCCATCAAACATGGCACGTGGAACTAGAACAGTCTACTCCAGTGATCAAAATAAAGGGTTCAGTTCGAAATTCCAACCACCTGAAGAAGATCGGAGCGTACAATGGCCGAAACGTTGTGACCAATATGGCGACAAAGATGAGGACAATAGTCCGACCAATGTAAATACTGTACATAATACCTCATCTCAGAAATATAGACAGACTATATATATAGACTATATTTACATAGATAGATAGATGCGAACAGATTTACATAGATAGATTCGAACAGATTTAGTATGTATTATAGGTTTCTACCTATAATACAAGGCCCGCTAATGGGCTAAATGGTGTATGTTGTCTCCAAATATTTTCGTCACAAATAAAAAACGAAAAAATATTCCATACCTACAAACTAAGTTGTTTACTGAACAATCTTGTTATAAATTCTAACTTGTGTACCACATTTTACAACCAAAGGTTTCATTTTGATTTTTTCTTATATAGAAATTAATAATAAAAAGCGAATTTTTCGTAAGTACGTATCTAGATTAAATGAAATTCTTTTTTTATCAGCCTTACCAAAAATTTAAAAGAAAATTACCTTAAACCATTTAGACAGCGTCAGTTGCGTTAGGGCAGGGGCGTGTTCTTTACAACGACTTTTCGAAGTGCGCACCTGACAAGACAGGGTGTGGGTGAAAAGAAAATTAAAATCTATAAATCTAAATAAATTCGTTTTATCAGTTCTAGACGCAAGAACGAGAAATAAACTCAATCAGCGTTTGGTCTTTTGGGTATAAAACACAAATAGTTGTTTTTTTCATTTATACTTCATATTATTTTTTCATAAAATAGATAAGCTTATTTAAGTGTTCACACCAAAAGTAATTTGTGCAAACATTGCGAATTGACTGGCAGTAAGTCTCCTCAATATTATCTTCTTCTATGTGACTTCTCATTTCAAGCGCTCCACAACTTCCTATTCATTTTGGCTCTAAGCAATGTTGGTTTTCTTACTCTCTCTCTCTCTCTCTCTCCCAGTCCTTGTTCTCCCATTCATTTACACAATCTAGTTAGTTAGAAGATGTTGGCTCTCCACAAATTCCTATCCTTTTAGCTCTAAGCAATGTTTCTCTCCTTACTCTCCCTCCCTGCCCTTTTCCGACATTTATTTACACAAACTTGTTAGGTAGGGGATCATTGCTCTCCACAACTTCTTAACCTTTGCAGCTCTAAGCAATGATTGCCTCCTCATTTTCTCCCCTAATGTCTGTTATGCGATCCATTTACACAAGCTCGTTAGGTAGGGGATGATTGCTCTCCACAACTTACTATTCTGTGTATCCATTTGAACAAGCTCGTTAGGTAGGTTACCCCCAGTTTCTCTCTTACTTTCATTATGTCCTGTGTGTATCTAATTCACCAAGCCTTCTTTCTACATTATGTACCGCAGAGATTTCAACAGATTTTCTCTCTAATTTCATGTCTCCTTTTTTTCTTTTTCTTTAAAACTTCCTCGTTGCTTACACGTTCAGTTCATAGG
>CAHIKZ030000291.1:615000-620000 GCA_903632075.3 Acanthosepion pharaonis
TGATGGGTCCGTCCTGCGAGGGTGAAGATTCCACGCCCGCGTGCTTGAAAATCAGGTATATGCTTGACACTTTCCGCAGGCTTGGGAAGGATTTCTCCTTCAAGTAACAAGTGAATAACTTTGCTAGGATTGGGGATAATTCCGGGTTGATGCTCTTAAGGACAGTCACCGGCATTTTTTTTTAATCAGTTGCTTTCTTAGGATCAAGGCCTTTGATAAATCTAGAGACCTCACGCGCTGTAATAGCAATATTAGTGAGATTGTGTTCAGTGAGATTTTGGAACTTGGAGATGAGATGGTCTTTATCATCTAACGTTGAGTTAGAGGCAAAGATGGAGTCGAAGAGGTTCGCCTTACCTGTTGAGGAAAATATGACCTGAGGGCTATTTATAATTGTGGGCACAGTCATTTTACCTGTGTTAAATATTTGGTTGGTGATCTTCCAGAATTCACAGGATCCAAATTGTTTCTTTTTAACCTTTGTCTGAACCGCACGTGCGTAGCTGCATCTGGCATTTTCTAGAACTTTTTTTGCAGTGATTGAGGGCAGTTCTGAATGCAGTGAGGCCCGGACTACTTCGCACCATGCGATAGAAATTGGTTTCGGTGAGTTATGGCTGCAGTGAATTCAGGGATAAACCAGGGCTGACAGTTTGGTTTTTGCTGGAATTTCATTTTGGGTATAAAACTTTCTGACTTCTGGGCAGATGCGACAAGTCCACTCGGAGCATCACGTTTTCTGTGTTTTGACATTAACAAACCTGATCATCAGGGATCCGAACCTTCAGGGAACTTCGAACGAGGCTATCCTATTAGCAGGTTTATCATATCAAGGCTACTGTACTGTCATTTTTGTGAATGGTGTCTATACCGTAGAGTAGTCTCTGGTAGGGCCTCTTGGTTCCATAATGAAGACTACTGCTACGTCTGTATCTCAGATAGACAATCTTCAGGTTATTAATACATGCGACTATTGCGGGCTTGTCTGTATATCTGGCTACCAGTCTTCCACCAACCAATGCACACATGAAACCAATAAAAATACAAATTAACAAAACTATCAAACCCAACCCCGAAAAACAAAGTAGGCCCCTCGTATACCATCTCCAGCACAAACATAAAGAGTTTACGTTCCAACTTTCCAGAAGTGGCACATTCGTCTTTACTATCTACCGTCCTCAGGACGAAGGAACGGTAATCTTCGACCGAATATATAAGAAGATTAACAATATCCACACTCAATTCCCCTCGACCAGCTTTCATATCAGCGGTAACTTCAATATCCACCATAAAGAGTGGATAGTCTACTCCATAAAACGGGTGTTGACGGCAGATATTGAAGAGAGTATGAACTAACCCAGATCATCTGAGAACCTCTCCGGATCTTGAACACGACGGGACAGCAGGCGAAACTCAATGACTTCTTCATAACCTGCTACACCTTTAAATGTCTCTCAAAAGTTTTACCTCCACTAGGCACGCCAGACCATTCCCTAATCAGTTTCCAGGTTGATGGCAAACTTAAGGCATCCCCGTTCCATAGAATAGTTTTCCGATATGCGAAGGCAGACTGGGACAGCTTTCGATCCTATATGATGGAATCTCCCCTCCCAACCGTCTTCTAACAGGTCGCCTCAAAACTGCTGCCCTTGTCACTGATTGAACCCTTTCTGGAACACAGAGTTTTATACCCAAAAAGAAATTCCAGCAAAAACCAAACTGTCAGCCCTGGTTTCCCCATTGAATGTGCTGCAGCCATAACTCATCGAAGCCACTACTTTAAGATCTATCGGAAGGTGCGAAGTAGAACGGCCCTCACTGCTAGAGTTAACCGTTATCGTCCACTCCTATACACACAAATGGCCTCCAAACGTAACCCTCTACCTCGAGTGGCCTTATTAATGATGTATCTCGCTGTAAAAAAATAACCCAGACGTTGTTGAATTATAACTGATAAGCACATTCACACAGAAATAGGAGAAATGCAGCTGGCTATATTATATATATATATATATATGTCACACATCATGAAATGGACAAAGTCCGACAATTATTTTAAGGCATTTTTATGTTTATACGTTCTTTTTATAGATACAAATATTTAAGTAAATGCTCTGTATTTAATAAACAGTATTTATGAAATTTATCGGCCTGAATGTTCGAGAAAATCACATAGAAAATATGCGTCCTCCGACAGGGATCGAACCTGTATCCTTTACGGAACCGTCTTATAGCCTGACGTGCTTTGCCGATTTAGCCACAGATGAGCGTTTCGGTTAGCAAGGTCGACTTTACTGTTTTTAATATTGTTTATTATAAACAGAGCATTTACTTAAATATTTGTATCTATAAAAGAACGTATAAACATAAAAATGTCTTTATATATATATATATATATATATATATATATATATATATATATATATAGTTTATGCAAAACTAGGTAATCCGTATGGGTAGACCCAAGGAGGATGATATCCAGAGAGCTCAATGTAAATTCAGAGCAAATATGTTTTTATTCAATAAATATATATATATATATATATATATATAGCTGGTATCTTACCTAAATAAAACTGAGCTAATAAGCGTTCTCATAAGCGTTGTGTCAGTTTTCTTTACAGATCTTGGATGAAAACCCGTTTAAAATTATTTTTTCTTATAGGGCATCTGTATTATGGATGACAAAAATGATAAAGATTACATCACAATCAATGATAAAAGAATATTTCCAAAATTAAATCGTCATAATAGGGGGAATTTATCGAAGTGGCTGTTCCTGGGGACCATAATATCAAGGTGAAAGACTTCGATATCCGGAAGCCAGAATGGGCAAAGTTCAAAGTAACTACTGTCCCGATTATCATTTGTACGTTGTGTAATATACGACCATAATTAAAGGCCCACATTGAGAAAATAAAAATGAAACCAAGTATCCCATCACTTAGAGGTTCAACATATTTAATTGCTGACTGTGGAAGCGGTCACCTTCCACTGATATGTAAACTTCAGAAATTGAAGATGGCTAAGGCTTCACCTAAACTGCAGTACTACGGATTCTTGAATTATCCGAATCTGAAGAGGGAAATATATGGACATTGTGAAAAGCAGATACGAGGGACAAAGTGGCACACATTAAGAGAAGCTTTAGTAATATCAGCAATCAAGATAATCCTAAGGGAAAATCTGGGGAAAAAAGTGAATGGATGGCAGATGAAATTCTTGACACAATGAAAAAGAGAGGAAAACAATGCCAAGAAACGGAACAGAATATAAGAAACTACGCAAAGAAGAAGAAGAAGAAGAAGAAGAAGAAGAAGAAGAAGAAGAAGAAGAAGAAGAAGAAAGGGTAAAGAGAAACGACATGACGAAAAATGTGCAGAAATAGAAAGAATTGAATATCACGGATGAAAGAGAATATGCATAAAGAAATAATCGAATTAATAGGACAAACGACATCGCTTATCAGCAGGATACATAAAATCCAAGGATGGAAATTTTAATATTCGACAAAGAGAAATACTTCCGATATTGAACGAATATATCGGAGAAATTATGACCCGACATGTGATTATAAAACAAATGTGGGTCAAAAAGAATATTTTATAACAATAATAACAATAATACGTAGGGAAACAACACAAATACACACACACACATATATATATATATATATATATATATATATATATATATATATATATATATATATATATATATATATGTATGTATATATATGAATTATGTGATGACGGAGACAAAACAGTTATATAATAAGCGAAATGTGGTAAACTGGTTAAGAAAGAATACACAAGGAGAAATGTTTGAGTAGGAAGAGTCGTCCAATAGGAACTGCGCAAACCCAATGGTCTAAGCACAAATAAGAACCTCATTAGAGAGAAAAGCTACATAAAAATCTCAAGAACTTTGAGATTCAAAAGCATTGCTCAATCCCGACCAAAGGACCAAATGTTATTTCTGCAACTAATCTATCTATATATAAAATTATTTGACTTCCGTTAGTCCGTCGTAACTTCTAAAATAGCCATACATTGTCCGATCGAAACGAAATGTGGGGGAGAAGTGAAAACATGTAAGGAGTTGCACAGAGTTCGTTTTTCTAGGATGCACAGATCAGTACAATAAATTTTCTTTTCTGATGGGGTGGATGGTTAAATTAAAAATGTTATTATTTAGCATAGAAAATATTCCCACTATTTTAAAAACAATTTAATGATTAAATTAACAAATACTTACTTAATAAAAAGGCAATATTGTTTTTTTGCTTGCTTTTCTCTAAATTTTTATATATACAAGAATCAAGTTTCCAGTTCGACCTGCGTTTGCGAGAACTATAAACATATCACAAGGCCAAGCGCTTGAAAAAGTTGGAATAATCCTTGCATAGCGGAAAGCGCTCGGATAAAAAGAACATTTTTATATAATTTATCATCCGAAAAAAAATATTAGAATGCATGAGAAATTGTCTAAAAAACTAAATAAAAGCACCTTGTCTGTTGTTTTTAAATGAAATGTGCATGAAAGAAGAATTGCTGTCTAAATACACACACACACACACACATATATATATATGTCTATATTTCTGAGATGAGGTATTATGTACATCTTTGTCGCCATATTTATCACAACGTTTCGGCCGTTGTCCTTGAGGACATCTGGATATGAATTTCTGGGTGTTATAAACCTAATGTCTTCAGCAACCATTTTTACCAGTGCTCATATTGCAATTTTGCTGTTACCATTGCATGTTTTTGCCAGAGATCATATTGCAACTATGTTGTTATCATTGCTTTTCTCTAAGTAAAATGACAAATGGTAAAAATGGTAAAAGGTAAAATGGATAATGATAAATAGTAAAAAGGAAAAAAGTGCCGTTTCTAATGTATTTGTCATAGTAAAACGACCATGCGTAATTACATCACTAAGTCTAGATTAACTTCGAATAAAATTATTTCAGACCATAGATACAATTTCTTTTT
>CAHIKZ030000291.1:625000-770000 GCA_903632075.3 Acanthosepion pharaonis
CCCTTTATTTGCTTTTCTTCTGTTAAAAAATAATCACTTAAATATAAAAAAATATTATCTCCACCCTTCAACCTCTCTCCCACGGGCAGGATGTGGCAAACCTCTCACTGTTCTATCGCTAATTCCACGGAGAGTTCGGACGAACTACATTCCTTGGTCCTGCCGAGGCAAACCTTCACAGTAGGAATACGCCATGCCACTTAGCAAAACAGGTACATCCCCTCCGTATCTCATCGGTGAGAAGTAAGTTCAGCTCAAAAATTTTCTTTCCGCGAAACAGTTCCCTGTGGAACCGACTCCCAACGGAATGTTTCCCCGATCACAACAATCATAACCCGTTCAAGGCTAGGATTAATCGTTATATCCCACTCCTGTACATACAAATGGCCTTTAAACGTAACCCCCTACCTCTACAAAGGCATCATAATTTGTTTTTGTCAATAACACTACCAACTGCCTTAATTACTGCTTTGGAAATTATTGCCATTCTTTCCACCAGTTTATAAAAAATTGTAGATATCAGACCTTCACAAGCATTCTTCTAGCACTGACAAAGCTCACTCTTACGCTTTAGGTCTTCTCTTCAGTCTCTCTTCTCTAATTCATCCTATACTAATTCAATGGAAACGAGGTCCAGAGCAGCAGGGCATAATTTCCAAAATTTTGTTCTTTTTTTTTTTTTGACTCAAGGAAATTTTGACATAATTTAGAAGAGTGTTTTGCATCATTTTCTTGATGAAAGGTGATGTTTTTTTTATTATTGTTCTTTTTTCATCGTCTCCTTAACCTGAATCCAATCTCCATCTCTCTATCCACCCCAAAAATAACAACCGTACGCCATAAGAGATGCACTACAATGCTTAACTGTTGGAACCACACATTTGTCATTCAGTTTTTCTCTTGGTTTTCTTTTCACATACACTCTCCTCTTATTAAAAAGTTCAAATTTGGATTCGTTTTCCGACAATATATTTTTCCAGTTTCTTTTTTTCTTCTCATAACCGTCTTTTCTGCTTATTCACCTCCCATAGCAGGGGATTATTTATAGCTATGCACTCCTACTGACCTAAGTCACTGTTGAGAGCGACATTGGTTGCTTTCGAGAGGAATTAAGTTCACACAAATTTTGGATAAGTTTTCCCTCTATTGCTTTTGCTTAGAATCATCGCCTGTTTATCTTCAATAGCAATTTTTACTTTTGGAGATTCAACTCTTTTCTATCAACATTTGCGCCAGTTTCCAACTGCCTTTCTTAACGATATTGCACGCCATGTCTAGAAAACTGTCCGAATGTTCTTTTTATCCGAGCGCTTTCAGCTATACATTTAGCCATTTTCAAGGATTATATTTTAACTGTTAAAATAAGAAATAGTTTGTTGTATGTATGTTTTATAAAATGTTTTCATTTTTCAAAACACGGCCAAGATATTATGTCCATGTTCAAAGTTAATATTATTAAGTGTTGGCTTGTTTGTTTTTATCAATAAGGCTTCCATTATTTTTAGCCTTTTTTGGCATGTAGATGATGCTATTATATTAGTGTTTTCGACAAGTATGTCACGAATAGTGTCCGGTATTTAAATGCGATCTAATTGAGCTGTACCGTAGAGAGCAACTCAATGCTTAGCCGCTTTGATTTTGCCATTTTGTGCAAATTACTTCATAATTGAAAAAAATAAATTTAAAATATACGAGAATAATGTACTAATGACAGAATTTTTTCAAACAGAGACTGCTACATATGTTTTGTTTACATTAGTTAGTTAACATTTAGAAACTGTATTAGCATTTAAGTTAAAAATTGTGGTAATCTCAAAAGATTTATTGAGTGTTCAGTGGTGAAACAAAATATAATATTTATGATATGAAATATTCATAATTTAACCAAATTTCCTGTGGACAGAAGATTCCAAATTTGAACTTTTTCGTAACAAAAGGAATCCGGAGAAAGACTGAAAAGTAAAATAAAAAAGACTGGAGTTACTGAAATTTTATATTTTACTATTAAAATATATCTCATTGAAAGGGTGTTTTTTTCATATATGTGAATTCATGTGTGTGTGCAAGTTAGTATAACTATATTAAAAATGTTTAAATTAATATATTTCAAACTAAATTGAATCGAAATTTTCCAGAGATAAATAAAATTGGATTCGGAAGCAAATAAGAAGCAACATGCAAATAAAAAGTTTTGAAAAATTTGTATTTCTAAAATAATATTAACGGAAGTAATTGTATCTGAGTTCTATGTGCAAACACAAAACAGATAATCGAGAGATAGGATGAAAAAATATCAATGATAAATAAATATGATATATATATATATATATATATATATATATATATATATATATATATTCAATGATAAATATGATTATATATATATATATATATATATATATATATATATAATCATATTTATATATATATAATATTTATATTATATATATATATATATATATATATATATATATATAATCATATTTATCATTGATATACACCCACTGAGTTTCAAATTATTAACGAGGTGACACTTTTCGATTCTATCGAAAAACTACTGGTTGGAATTTAATGAATGATGACAATATGCATATACACCTACTCTGTAAAAATTGTAAGGTTCTAGAAAAAGGAACAGAAGCTACGATCATTTACCTAATTTACTTAAATTATTAGTGTGTCAAATAATAGCGACGTGTAATAAAAACCCCTGTAAAAAAGAAAAGGAGACTTTAATTGCTTCATTTATAGAATTTTATGAATTCATACAGGAACTAAGATGAAATGAAATCAAAATAAAAAAGTACAGATTTCAATGATAGTGAAATTGCTTAATATGAGATATGTGATCTTTTTTTTAAATGATTTGGAAAAGGTGCTGATCCATCGAACGTGTCAATTTCTGGATCACTCTGATCTGTGATACGTTGACTATTTCCTGCCATAAGTCATCCTTGCTTCTAAATTGGTGTCCATTGCCATAAACACGTCACTTCAGAATGCTCCACAAGTTTTTAATTGGGCTTAAATCTGGAGAATTAACCGCCCAGTTCATCTTCTGAGGTCTTCAGAAGCCTAATTTCCTTAGGTACTCCGTAGTTGCATGCACTGAATGTGAAGGAGCATCATCTTGCATAAATACGATGGTTCTCCTGAAGGTGATTCTTTGTTTTTTAGCCAAGATTCCAGGTGCCTTTTGAGGAAGGCTATATAAGCATCTGCGGTTATTTTCGTACCGTCAGACACCCTCCACGAACCAACCATGATATATTCAATAATACCAACCCAGATCATAATACCTCCTCCTCCTCCTTGTTGGCGTGTCAAGCGCTGGTGATGATCCAACCTTTGCTCCAACCACCAGGGACATCGTGTTGCATGACTTTCATTTGTGAAAAGAACTTTCGAGAAATCTACCTTCATGTTCTCCTTTGCCCATTTCAAATACATTTGTAAATCGAGGCTTTGTCACTGGTCTCACTGATATTCCAACCTTTTTCAGAAGATGATAGTGAGTACATCTGGACACTGTTGCTTCTCCAGTGCTCCTGAAAAGGGCCCCACTGGTCAGGTTTGGGTTATTTACAGCTTCACGTTTCATTCGTGACAAAGAACGCCGGAAAAAACGCTCGAGTGAACTTTATCGGTCCTCTTACATACCTTCGTAGAAACTGTAAGAAATCTTTTCACTATTTGGTGATATCTTCTAATTATTTTGGATATTTCTAATGTAGATTTGCCTTTGGAAAATTCAAATGATATAAAATCTTTCTCAGAAGGAAGCAAGTCACATTTGCGACTCATAATTGCACGATTATAATGACACTCTTTTATAGTCTAGAACATTTCTATATCATGTTAATATTGCAAATGGACATCGTTTGTTTCCTGTTGCTCAGAACAATACAATTTTTATACAGCTTGCGCATATACCTATTCCCATTATACTGTGAACATTTCATTAACTTCCGACAGGTAGTTTTGGGACAAAATGAAAAAAGTTAATAATTTGAAACGGTATATATATATATATATATATATATATATATATAACCTACATTGATTGCACATCTCGAATTTTCATGCATGAAATCCTCAGAATTGCAGGCAGCATGAAACTCCAAGTTGTGCAATGTTGTGAATTGTGTATATTTTTTAACATATTAAATAGCTCTGTTATTTAACATTGAGCACTGTTTGTTAACCCTTCTTCCTCAATATTAAGTATTGTAATAAAAATAAATTTTAAAACTCTCCTTTCCCTCTCTAATTTCGATCATGTCTCTCACACTATCCCTCACTACCATCTATGTCATCTTATATAAGCTTAATACTGCCAGTCAAAAGTCTAAAATTTAAATTCATTTTTCGTTTCACCTTTTGAAAGTGAAGTCTGAAGATCTAGAGAAAAATAAAATTCTCTGTTGAAATAAATTATTGCAAATGGAGCCTTAAAGTGGTCTGTTTTTCTTTAAATTATATATATATATATGAATATTTATGCATTATATATATATTGGTGATTACACACACACACACACACACACATATATATATATATATATATAAACAATATATACATACACACAGATATATATAAAATCTTCTACATATTCTGTGGATATGCCTTTGGCGGCAGATTTGCCCAATGCCGATCTTCTCACAAAATGCAACATTGGCAAAATTAAGCCTTCTTGATGCAGTCGCAACTTCGCTGGACAGGTCATATTGTGAAGGATGACTGACGAAATAATACCCAAGATCCTCATGCATAGACATCTTGACAGTGTACAAAAGAATGTTAGACGGTCGTGGTTCAGGGGTAAAGACAAGCCTAAAGAGTAACTTCTCAGTTGTCAACCTTCCTCATAATAACTTCGTGCGAGTTATCATGGATAGAAATAACTGGAGATATTTGTGCCAGCATTGTATCAGAAATTTTGAAAGCAGACATATTGACTAGCTACGAAACGAAAGACAACGGCAAAAAGCGTCAGCAAATATTTCTGTTGCTATGTCCCGTGATCCTCGCCGTTGCACAATATGTTGATTTTTATGCAGGTCAATAGCGGCACTGAAGTGTCTCATACAATCTCTATCTATAAAAGGCAGGATGTGTGTGTGTGTGTGTGTGTGCGTGTGTGTGTAACGAATGCACGGCCTCAATTTTCGACAGATTTGCACCAAAATTTACATGCACATACTCCAAGTTAGCGGGAAGGCCTAGACCGACTTTGCATTTCCCAACTCCCATCGATAGTGGAAATAATCGATTTTTTCATGCTTCTACGGCAGTTTTAATGTAGTTTGCGGCCATTTTGTACT
Organism: Acanthosepion pharaonis; assembly: GCA_903632075.3. Taxonomy (NCBI): domain Eukaryota; kingdom Metazoa; phylum Mollusca; class Cephalopoda; order Sepiida; family Sepiidae; genus Acanthosepion; species Acanthosepion pharaonis. The sequence goes on from CAHIKZ030000291.1 coordinate 630,326, forward strand.
GGCCAGAGTGAGAGCCTATAGCTGGCTGCCACGAATAGGCAGGAAGATTCTATTGGCCAGCGTGAGAGCCAACAGCTGACTGACACGAATGTTAACTAGCATGCTAGCATGCATAAAAAATCGATAGCTGCATTCGTCACAAGTGGGAAAAATTTAAATCTGCATAGCACTTTACTCCAATTGGCTCATTCGGTTGCTTAAACTTAACGTTGATTATGATTCCGCAGAACTGGGTTGGGTGTGAAAAAGTATTTGTTGTTAACATTCTTTTTTCATTCAGTTTTTCCAGTTCCGAGTATTTTTTTTTTAAAGCTGATCGTTTTGTGTTCATTTTGTTCGTTTTTCGTAACAGATTTAATGTTTAGTATAGAGCTTAGAAAAAATTCGCAGTGTGAGGTAAGGCATGTAGCAACATCAGCACGGCAAAGGGCACTCCTTTAAAGGCAAGGAAGGGCAAAAATATTTTAAGCCAAGTGATAGCGATTGCTGTATGAGTCGTACGATTTTTTAAACAAGCACGGGCAACGCCGGGCCATGCTGCTAGTACAAACATAAAAACTGAATAAAGTTGTTGGATTCTTATACATCGAAACCAACATGAGGGCCTATCATAAATATAATTATGAACAAAATAAGCAACTTCTAATACTGTATGCTACATAGGAACACTGGAGAAAAAGCGCCTATTGCTATATTTAATAGTATAGCATTATTATTTCTAAATAATTACCCGGTGAACAGTGACCGGCCACGACTAAAACTTTCATACATTTTAGCGTAATCATCAAGTCTGCCTTTATAGGACATTTCCTTTTGGAGATGCTTACTTTGGTATTTATTTAATTCAAATGCTGTGATATGTTGTAATTGAGAGCCCATTTTTAATGAAAATTTTTTTGCCTTTGGCGTTATACTACTTTGCTGAAGCCATACTTTTCCCCATGTTTTTAGGGAACTCTCTCAGCTCGCTTTAATTGATAACAAAGATATTCTTCATATATTTGTTTTCTTTTGTTTTTTTTATTTCGTTGCCAAGCGGGAACACATACATTTTTTATTGCGAAATTACAAATTGTTCGCCGACACTTGCGGCCTTCAGGATATTGAATAAAGTTTTTGAACAGGGGTAAATTTCAAATACACCGGACGTAAATAACAACAGAGGTTATTATACATACATACACACAAAGGCACGCACACACACACACACACACACACACACACACACACACATATATATAATACACGCCTTGTGATTATGTTACACAAACACGCACACACACACACACACATATATACATATATATATATATAATACACGCCTTGTGATTATGTTATACAGACATGCACGCACACAAACACACATATATATAAATACATATATATATATATATATATATATATATATAAATAAATATATACATATATATGAATATATATATATATATATATAAATACATATATAAATATATATATACATATATATGTACATATATAAATACATATAAATATGCACTTATATATATATATATATTTCTATACATATTTCTATATATATATATATATATATATATATATATATATATATATATATATATATATATATATATATACAATATCGTCCAAAATAAAGGAACAAAAATTAAAACTTTGATATCTCGAAAAGTCCAATTTTTCTGAAATTTTCACTGAATGTAGACAAATGGAAGTTCAGTTATTCTCTAAATCTGTAAGTTATTTGGAACCATATGGTGAGCGATATGATTCATTTAATGCTTTCCTCAAATAACAAGTGTCCAAAATTAAGGAATATGGTTCATACATGATGGGGTTCCAGCGTATATTAATGACATTGTTCGCGAAGCACTGGTTGACATCTACCATGAAAAATGGAGAGGTAGAGGAGGATCGGCCTATAGCCTGGACATTCCACCGACCTCAATTCTTTGGATTCTGTGAGGATACCTAAAACATTTGGTTTAAGCAGCAGATAATTATTAATTCAGAGACGCTTAATCAACGTGGATTTTGACATGTTTAATATGGTCTTTTTACCTTGTTTTGGTATCAGGAATATGCCCCTGATATTTTAAAAACTATTTTTGATATTTCTATGCATTTTATATATATATATATATATATATATATATATATATATATATATATATATATATATATTTTGGACTCTCAACTCGTTTTTGACATATGAGAGTCAAGAAGCTCAGCTCATAGACTACGCGCACATATCATTTGATTATAGTTGTGAAGGCTTGTGCAGAACAAACCATACTTTCCTGAAGAGCCAGACACAAAGAGTGGTGCACAGTATGCCACAAGGTCACCAAACGACCCTTCACGTGTTTGGAATTTAGAGTTGTCCTTCTCCTTGACCGGTCGCCACGAAGTTTTAATAAATAATATTACTAGGATCCACCCGCATTATATACCAACGAATCGATTATCTATCTATCTATCTATCTATCTATCTATCTATCTATCTATCTATCTATCTATCTATATTTATGCATGACGCAGTTTATTAAGGTTTTCGTTATTATTAACGTCATTAACAACAATAGACATATAATAAAATCTACTAATTCCTTAACACCTATTATTAAAAACAAATAATCCAATTTTAACAATATCAGCAAAGTAATTACAGCCACATCTAAGACTATTATGGATTTGATCAGAACGAAAAATTCTTGAGAGTGCCGCTATCGAATCTTACCAAAATAGAAATCCGGATTTTTTCAAATATATCCTTTCCTAAAATATATATTCCTTTCACAAACCAGCATACAGGACAATGTCACATTTCAAAATTAAAAGTAAACGGTTAAATTCAATTAATTTTTCAAACCAAAATAAATTTAATAATAATTACATTATAAAAAACTGAATAGCAACATTTATTCACTTTCGTTTATTAGACATTCAATTACATCACTTAGCATCTTCCATAATTTATTTTAATTTTCTTTCAGCCTGAAGTACAATGAAAATTACTGAAAAAGTTATCTTTTTACTTCTGTTAATAAACATTCATCACAAAATAACATCCTCATAAAGTCCCTCAGAGCATCGACTAAGAAGTGTTTTTCTTTTGTCTTTAATCATATAATATATATATATATATATATGTGTGTGTGTGTGTGTGTATTTATGTAAGTATATACATATATATATATATATATATATATATATATATATATATATATATGTGTGTGTGTGTGTGCGTGTGATCAGAAAAGAGACTAAAGCCATTACAAGTTATGCGGAGGGTGAGGAAGCGGCTGTCATATAAGTAAGATGTGGTAATCACCATATATGGTGTATATGTATATATTTATATGCATATATATATATATATATATAATTATTTTTATAAAAAAAATTATAACATAAGTATGTTATAAAATCACTACAAAAATAGCCATTTTGTTTCAACACACTCTGTGTCTTATCAAGTGATGAAAAGAAAATAAATGGTTTAAAAAGTTTCAGATTAATTAACGATCCTACACTGGGGGAAAACATTGTTACAAAAGCTAGAATAACCAATCAAAAACGAAGTATAGAAAGATTCAAAAGCTTGACAACGAAATCCTGCTCTAATAGCTATTCATATCTTTAAATACGTGTAATATTAAAAATAATTTATACTAACTAATAATTATAAATTTACCTGATAAAATTTAATATTAAAATTAAAACTGGCAATTTTTAAAACCAAATTTAATCACTATTAAGTTTAAAAACTACAAAATTATTGATAAAAAAAAAATATATATGTGTTTATTCAATTCATTTCTTCATTGAAATTACGTTCGAGAAGACCAGACGCTACAATACATCCGGTCATTTGATAATACATGTATATATATTTTTTCTCTTTTTCCCTTTTTTCCGTTTTTATTTTAAAGTTTGTGAATATAGTCTTAAACTCACGTGTGACACAACAAAAAACACAATCAGATTATAATACATAAGCATCCAGACATAATTAGACACACACACACACACACACACACACACACACACACACACACACACACACACACACACACAAAAAAGGAGAGGTGAGGGGGAATACATGAACATCTCTACAGCCCTTTATAAAAAAAAAAGGAGACGTGGAAACTAACACTTATACACACACAGATAAATGTGAATACACTCTACATACACATAGACATCGATATATACACATACATCCATCCACAGACAATGGCATAGACATTGAGAAATCACAACCAGTAAATATTTCAGACTTAAATAAATGCTAACCACTTATCGAATTATAACTTAAGGAGCAAATATACAAAAGATAAAAAATGTTTAAAATAATATTATTTAATATTAAAACGAAAATTCTAAAACCATAAATATCAATAAAAAAATATATATTATTAATCATATAAGTTGATAATAGTTTCATTATATATTAGGCAAAAGAAAAACAGGATAAAAGAAATCCACAAAATATATATATATATATATATATATATATATATATATATATATATATATATATATACGGCAACAAAACAAATTAACACACATAAAAATATACTCATACATACATATACATACAGAAATACATACAAATAAATATATAAACATAAACATATACGTACATATACATATCTATGATAACAAGTACACATATACGCACATATACATATAAACCTACATACACACACATATATACACATAGACTTTTATGCACCCATACTTAGATATATGAAAAAAAAAAAAAAACCGTCATGATATACCAAAGTTTCCATACCCACACATACACAAACAAACTCATACATAATAGGTGCCAACACACACACACATATATATATACATACACAAACATACATAAATATATATACACACATACACACATATCTACAAATAAACATATATATATAAATAAATATATCTATCTACAATAACAACTACCCATATATACATGCATACATAAAAATACAACAACATTCAACCAAATACATATATAAACGAACTAACATATAGATACATAAATATACCTTCAAACACCAACACACAGCAATATACATATAGTCTAACATACAAATATATAAACACATTTATACAAACAGAAATATACTTAAATATAAATACACATACACAATAAAATAGGACATATAGATATATACATATATATGCACACACGCATATATATATATATACACACATACTTACACACATACACATATACATACATACATACATATATACAAATATATCGTGGCACAAAGCCGAAATTAGGGGGTACCCAGTGAGGGACGAACTCATACCTCAGTCGCACCCAATCTAGCGAACCATGCTAGCCAACCATTATACTGCCGTGATTTTATCATACATATACATGTACATACTCATACATATACACATACACATACATACATACATATACACACATACATACACACATATATATGCATACACATACATATATATATATATATATATATATATATATATATATATATATATATCCAACCACATACACATACATACATATATATATATATACACATACAAACATATATATATATTTACATACATACATACATACATACATATACACACATACACACACAAATACATACATATACACACACCCCACACACACATACATAGGCACACACATACACATATACAGCAACAATTATTAACCTTTTCTCTTATAATCTACCTTACCTTCCCACATAATATATATATATATACACACACACTCATATATATATACATACATACACACCCCACACATACACCCACACATATAAAAAAAAAAACAAACCTAAATACATTTATACACCAACCTACACATTCCACAGTGCAAATACTCTAACCAACACATAAATGAATATATACACATTTACACCAACACTAATAATACTATGTAGGTAAGCAATACACACTTATATCGTAAGTATGACCATCATGCAATAAAAATACTAATCTATTAAAAATACAGCGACATATCATTATCATTTAAAGTATACGACCCCTACACTAAGTTAAATTTATAACGGTGTTTACAATTTACTGTAAGTTCATATCTTTGATTTAAGAGATGTATGTATATATATATATATATATATATATATATATATATATATATATGCACACACACACATACATAGAAACACACACACGCACATATATATTAAAAATAACGAGATTTATAATTCAGAATTCTTAGCATTTATTTTTATTTTAAAAAAGTGCTCAATACAATGATCGCAATCATCGTAACACCGAAATTCCCATGTTTCAAAATCCGAAACTTCAATTTAAATTCAATCATACAAATTAAACTTAAAATACACACTAAGCTTTTGCCCTAGTTCCCCAAGGTTTGATAAGGACACCATGGCAAAGGACCTGAAATCCTTCTTTAGAAGAATACGGTTAAAAGCCCACGACGGAGACAATAACCACACACCTTCCATACTCGAAACATTAAAAGAAAAGGACTCTACATTCACCTCACAAAACACGAACATAAGACGTAAGATCACTTTATTCAAACACACCGAAAGACTAACTGCCCTTAAAGAAGCACTTACTAAAAGAAGAAAACGAAACCCCCTCCACACAGAAGTTATCATAAACTCATTGAACATATTCTTACATTTAATACTTTCAATTTCAATGGAAAACACTACCTGCACGTAAGAGGATGTGCCATGGTCACCGTTGTAGCTCTATCACATGCCGCAATCTTCATGGGAAAAATTTGAGGAGATCCATATTTATCCCTTCATCGGTAGCGATTGAATATTCTATGCAAGATATATCGATATCTTCATACACACGGGAAGGGAACAGAAACTCACTGAATTCCTTATGACCCTAAACACAGTACACGACTCGATTAATTTCGACCAAGAAAAAACAAGATCGGTAAGATTTGTAGACCCCCACTTTTTCATCGATAAAAACAGAAAACTACAAACAACACTGAACACTAAAATCACAAACACTTTAAGTCTTTCCACCCTAAACACCTCAAGGAGGACCTACTCTATTCACAAGCACTTAGACTCAGAAGGACATGTTCCAATAATGAAGAACTAAATAAACACATCAATTCACAACACGTGGCTATAAACAACACCTAATCAGGGAACAAATAAATCAATTTCCACAACTCGAGAAGACACCCTAATGAATAAAATTAAAATAAATCCAGACGCGTCCCTCTGGTAACCATTTTCAACACAACTCTTGCTCCACTAACTCATATAATCAAAAGTCGGTGGGAAATACATCTCAAACCAGTCCTAAAAATTTTGTTTGAGGAACCCAACCTTCTAGCATATCGTAGACCTAAGAATCTTAAGGAAATTATAGGTAGTAACCAAATATCAGATGATAAGGTAATCCGTAATAGATCAAAAATAAAAACAACAGGATTTTTCCAACCAATTTAACACCATAAGGAGCTTATGTTGTAAAACATTAGACACCCCAATTCGTTCACTAGCTCAGTCACAAAATCTACCACGACTCTAACTGTAGACGTCATAACATAATTTACCTATTAGAATACACACTATGTCAGAAACAATATGTGGGGAAATCTGAATGACCCTTTCCCTACAGAATTAATAATTATCGTAATCGGATCGAGTCAGCTCCCCACGAAAGATTATTACCTGTAGAACAATATTTCCGCCTAGGAAAAACATGATTTTAAAAACCATGCCAAATTCACTATAATTGAAAAAAAAAGAAGAAATAGACAGAAAAGATCACAGAAAAATTCTAAAGGAACATGAAAACAAATGAATTTTGCGTCTCAAAACACTTCGTCCAGACGGGCTTAACTACAAATTTAACAACATAGATAGAATTAATATATAACCCTATAAATCAAGCCCTACCCACATTTAACATTCGCACAAGACAGACACGGTTACGGAGGTGTTGAGATCTCATACTTACACACCCATACTAATATATACACTTAAGCACATCATACACACTCCCGAAGAACTAAAAGATAACAATCACTTAATACACACACATCCCCTTCCCAGCAACCAATAAAACTGGCAAAATAACCAAGAAGGGAATTCTATCTTAAAATCTACTTAAGAGTTTGACCAACACAAGGACTGACCAAAATTAACGATAAAAAACAAATGGAAACTATTGATAAAGTTCATTTTCTTCAGAAAGTCATTCATTCCTGTAGTTCATTGCTACTAACAAGCAGGAATTTTTTTTATCTCCTGATGATGACCATGCTGGTCGAAACTTAACGAGGAAACTAATTGAAATAATGAAACAAAAAATATTAATATACAACCAAATGTGTCTGAAAATTTTAATTTTTTAATAATTTTTTATTGTTCAAAACATATATATATATATATATATATATATATATATATATATATATATATATAATATTAATAATAGTAATATTAATATATATATAATTAATACGAATATAAAGTTTGTCACTTAGCTTATTGGTGTTACCTTCAGCATCCCGACTTCAGATTTTCGTAGACGGACGCTCCAGCAGTCACCCTGTCCACTCGTCAGCAATTGACTGTTTATATTTCTCGTTTTTTTTTTTCTTTTATATATACACTTTTAATTGTTACAATGTTGATTATTTAATGGTGAGTATATATATATATATATATATATATATATATATATATATATAAATAAATAAATACACACACACATACATACATATATATATGTATGTATGTATATACTATGCTCTCCCGTCGTTTTTCGACGTATGAGTATCAAGCAGCTCAGTTCCTTGGAAGCGACAGCCAGACCACTGCACATATGATTTGATTCTATTGGGGAAAGCTTTGTGAAGAACTAACAACACTTTTTGGAACAGACGAATACAGACACCTGGTGTACCGTATGCCTCAAGGTACCCAAATGATCCTCCACAGGTTTTGAATTTAGAGTTGTCATTCGCCTAGTCAAGTTGCCACCCAAGGCTATGGAAACCAGTCTCTCCTGATATTTACCCATAGCTGGGGGGAGAAGAAGAGGATTCATACCTTTCCCAAGCCTATTAGCACGTAAGTGAATGCAATGGATTCGACTGGAATATATATATTGGGTCGGTGCATAATTATCAGGCGTTTTTAAACAATATTTGTTACGCAGAAAGAAACATAATAATTCAACAATAACATTTTTAAATGAATCTGATTATTGACACGCACTTTTATAACCTGAAAATAAAATAATATTTTATTAAAAAAATGTAAACAAAACAGCAATTTCTATTAAATAAGTCACCTACAAAAGCGACTAATAATTATTCAACAACCCATATATATATATATATATATATATATATATATATATATATATATATATATATATATATATATATATATATATATATATATATATATATATATATATATATATATATATATATATATATATATATATGTGCCAGAGTATGTGCATACGTTGTATGTAAACACATGCTTTTATAAGCACATTTATTTAAATATGATTGTGTGTGCGCGCGCGCATTTTCTTAATGTATATGTTTTTGACATTGTCATAAATTGTTTTGCTTTTTGCCTTGTTTCTTTCTTTTTAAGGGGAAAAGTTGATTGAGTTAACATATAATCAGAGTGTCACCGTCAGACCTTATTTAAATATGGAAGGCGAAACGTATACAGATTTTCCTATTCAATCGTTTGATCCAGGCGCGTGGGCTGGGAAAATGTAGTCAATGTATATATCGTTCTCTTTTCAATTTCTTTTTTTCCCCTATCGGAGAACAATTTTAAACTAAAAAAATAAACGAAAAATGAAAGTTTATTCCCAAATGAAGCAATAAGGCATTTTACGTTGTTAGAAACATCAACCGTTTCTCTTTGCCTGCGATGCTCAGCCTGAAAATGTTAGCGTAAGCCTCTTCACTGGATTCTCTTGCTGGCTTCTTCGAAAGATCGGATAATCATTATTTTTACAATTAATGATGTCGGAATCAGATATATCTTCGGAACTGGAAATCCAGATGCACGGGTGCTTAAGGAATAGTATGTTCAGAAGAGTTGGTATTATAGCAGAATGTTTACGAGCAAAAGGGCAAGTTATACTCTATTAATGATGAGGGCAATCAGGTCAGGGATCCTTAGCTCCTATATGGTACAGCATAGTTGAGTATATTTCTACGTATTACTGGTAGAGAAAATAAGTATTGACAAGCAACAAACCTTGTTCTAAAAATGCCACGAAAGACCAAAGCAGGATCATGGAAGTCAATTAAAACTTAAAACAGTGTACTACGTCGTTATAGAAAAAAGAATATAACAACCCATCCTCGTTTAAAAATGCCATAAAAACACTGATCATGGTATTTGGACAATCGCTTAGATCACGTGACCAAAGACCAGCTGGAACCGTGAAACTGGCTACTACCTGTTCCGTGATATTTAAAAAGATATGAGCACCAACCGTTTTGAATAGGTTTCATCTCTCATAACTCGACTTCATGAATTTAAACGTATAAGATTGGCGGCTTAGTTTTATTGTTTTACTGTTGGAATTTTAAAGTGCAACCGTATGTTCTATTCTAATAGTTTCTTCTCTCGCTTTTTTTGCCTGTGCATCTCTTTTCCTGTCAACTATGACCTTCAAAAATTTAAATGCATCTTTTATCTCCTTGAATCCTATTCTTGGCATTGTCCTTTCGCCTGTGTAACATTTCCTTCGTTTTCAGTGACCCCCCCCCGCCAGCATCTTTGGGGATTGATCCTTTTGTCTGGGCTGAAATGATTTTATTCTTAATATTTTCTTTTATCAGGTTGAGACCATCAGTTCCTGTACGATCCCCGAAGTTAAGCAACGTCGAGTCTATTCAGTACTTAGATGGGTGATCGCTTGGGAATACCGGGTGTTGTAGGCTTGGATATGTGGGTGGTGTAATGGATAATGGCTTGGAATTGTTAATCGGAGGTCGAGTTTCAATTCCAATTGGTCTCATTATATTCACTTACACAAATATTATCCTTGGGAAGTGTATGACTCTACTTAGCTATTGGTTAATTAGTAAGAATTGTATCACTAAATTATCATTATCCTCCCCACCAAAAAAAAATCTTATCAATCTAAAAATAATTTCTGTTTTTAAATAAGCTGCAAAGGGTTGATAATCCGTAAAAAATGAATGAATCAATAAATAAATATTCTACGTGCCGTGCACCCTTCTGGACATAGCCAAACTCCTTTCACACACTGTAAATCCATTCCCCACCTCTCTCTCTCTCTCTTTCGACATAGACGGAAACAGGTTTAGATAGATAGATAGATAGATAGATAGATAGATAGATAGATAGAAAGAAAGAAAGAAAGAAAGAAAGAATTGTAGTTGGAGTTCGTTTTCTGGAATGTTATCGTTTTTTTGTTTTTGCTTTTCCATATTATATATCTCCTATTATTCCTTTTTTTACCTCTGGCCACGTTTCATATAAACAAAAATATCTTATCTTATACAGGCCCCACCATACGCTTCTTTCGTGGAAATGTTCCCTTAAAAATTCGACTCATACACGAATATATGCAGCAAGATTTCATTACAGGTAATCATAGTTAAGGTAGAGTCATCAGTATAGTAATCATTAAATTTCATATTCTTCCCATGTGGACACAGAAAACAGGTTAGAAATTTACTCCGGATTAATCCGAATAATAGAATAAGGAAATGCATTTTCAAACTCGCCTTGAGGGCAAACGTAATAATTACTTCAGGACATCGTACCGATTCATTAATTAATTAAATGATAAAATTAATCGACTGGTTTCTGCATTTACAAGTTCTTGTCTTTCGAAATCTCTAAGTAAACTCACATTGATTATGTATAATTTTCTCCATTCGACTCGTCCACAATCAAGTCAAGTTTCAAAATCTAAATGTTTGTTTCAACTTTTATATAACGAGTCAGATATGAAACTCAGAATGTTACGAGTAGAATTTATTTAGCAAGTTACCCAGGAAAAAACGTTTCATTATTTACATTATTCAGACTATTATCCTCATCTTTGCCGCCATATTTATACCATCATTTCGGCCGTTGTACGCTCTGGTCTTCTTCAGATGGTTAAAATGTCGAACTGAACCCTTTATTTCGCTCACTGGGCTAGACGGTTCTAGTTCCACGTGTCATGTTTTAATGGATGTCAGTTATCAGTTATCTCCTCTTAATTCTCCTCTCTAAGTTCTCCGCTGCCCTTAACCGGGTATTGAACTCACACTCTTTGGGTCCTGTCACTGGATCTAACCAATGCCTTTATCCACTGTGCCATGTGTCCTCAAGGACGAAAAATTGTAATAAATATGGCAACAAAGATGAGGACAATAATCCGAATAATGTAAATAGTGTATATAATACCTCATCTCAGAAATATAGACAGATAAAAAACGTTTCATTTTGTTAACTTCATTCCGGACAGAAAAAAATGATCTGGCGCTAGAAAATTGATTTTTTTCCACCACCGAACAACAAATCTTTGCCAATAACACTATTAAAAGTGCAATTTGATTGTTTTACCATCAATTTTTCTCTACTTTAAGTGGCTCTTTGACCTTTAACAGGATGAAAGTTGTTGTAAAAAAGGAAACTATCAATGCTATTTGCAGTTTCAAGATCTAAATCTATCCGTTACACTGCACACATATTTTTAATCAATTCACTCCAAGCAAGGCGATAATGCCTCTATAACGGAAGAGTTTATTGGGAATAAAAGAGAACGAAAAGACATTAAACCTAATCTTAAAACGGAAACAATAGATAAGCCTCAATTCCTGATCAAAAAATCGGGGAGAAGTGTGAACCTGGCGATAGGCGACTTTGTTAGATTACAGAGGATGATATATCGAAACAACGCTCTGCTATCCATTTGTGATAATAAAGAAAACGTGGGAAAAAAAGTGGCAATCGAAAAGTTCAGGATTGTAATTCTTCTATGTGCTGTGTGCCTGCAGTCTGTAAACATCCATAGTTCTCTACGTCTTCTTGTTCATTTGCCGCACTTAATAAATATTGTCTTTTTTGTTCTCTACCCGAAAACCTGTTCCGCTATTCATTTACACACGCTCACACGGTAGATTATACGTTGTTTTCTTTTGTTCCTCGTGTTCAATCTGTCATGTGAGTATCAACTTTTCCAAGCCTACTTCCCTCATTATGTACCCTAGAGATTGTAATTGTCTCTTTCTGATGTTACGAATAAGTGTTATATTTGTTTCCATTTTCTCTAAATCCTCTTCATTGCTCGCATGTTCAGTCTATGGCAGTCTGAGGATCCACATCTCTGTTGCTTCATGTCTCTTCTTCGTCTGTGAGGAGATGTGCTCCATTCAGAGCATTCAAAATGTCTTTACTTTTACTCTGCTTTGTAGGCTTTGTAAATCTCGATCAAAGCTTTTTGAAATGGATACCAATATGCTGGACGAATGATGAAACCAGTAGAAGAAAAATATGACCAAATATCGTCTTGTATATATGACGACCGTAACTCATTCATATATATGTTATGTTGTGATAAAAATATTGCAGTATCAGTAAAGCGTTTTCAGCTCACATGAAGTGGAAAGAATATATTGAATCAATTGCTAAGTCTGCAGCTAAGAAAGTTGCTTCACTATGTCGATCTAGACAATTATTCTCGCCAGATATATTTAATAAAAGTCTACCATTCGTCCTTGCTTTGAATATTGCTGGCACATCTGGTCTGGTGCTTCTGTTATATATTTGGACATTCTTGATAAAATCCAAAGTAGAATCTGCAATGTTATTGGTCCTGACCTGGCATCTCGAATTCAATCCCTTTCGCATCACCGTAACGTAGCTTTCCCGTGTCTTTTCTATAAATACTTTCATGGTAATTGTTCTAGTGAACTTTCCTCTATGGTACCTAGACGTCATGAATTTAAACGCAGTACTAGATTGGCGGCGAGGTCTCATCAATTTACAGTTGAAATGGCTAGATGTAACCATAAATTCTGTTAACAGTTTCTTCTACCGTTTGTGGAACTTACGGCTTCTTGCTTTCCAGTTAATTTTGATCTTCAAAAAATTAAATTCAATGTCAATTGTTATCTTCTGTCTTCTTCATTCTTATTCTTTTATTGCCCTCTCCCCTTAATAGTAGTTTTCCTCATATTCTCTAACACTCAGTAACCTCTACGTCCTAACAGCTTTATTGTTTTGCTTGGAGTAAAATGATTTAAAAAAAAAAACGATTACGCATCACTTAATAAGAGCAAAATAAGTCTTACTTTATTCAAAAGGCACAAAGTTCAATGTCTCGTGCTTAATAAATCTATTTGGCTCTTCTTTTGCAATGCTGATTGGTGCTATTCGAAAGATTGCGTCGGTAAAATGATCTACAATAAATTTTTAAAGCAAGATGATCAATAATTCATTTTATCTGTAATTGAAAACATACGATTGCATTCAAAATAAGGCCATAAAATTGTGTTCTATTTAGATTTTGGTATTAAACAACACATGGAGGTGTTGATTGGCCATTAAACGAAATCAATCAACCAAATCAAGCAAATAATCACACACCCGCATAAATTCAAATGAACATCCCAAAACTAATTCAACCTGAAAGAACGACTAGGACGAAATAATAAAACCATATTTATTTAAATTTCAGATAATGTTCTCATTTTTGTTGTTATTATCACAACATATCGACCGTTCAGCTCTCCAATCTTCTCCTGGTGTCTATCGATCAGGGTAACAGTCAGGGAATTTCGAACTCTTCATTTAATCAACGAGGGTAGATTGTTTCCATTCCGTATTTAACGTCTATGAATACCTTGCTTTCTTCTTATAAACTACTTATAAGTTATTTGCTTGTCCTGTTTTCACCCCGTCTAAGCCTATACTGCCCGACCCAGGGATTACTTTGTCACCAAATGTACAAATCAACACTATAATCCACTAGTCCTTCAAGGGAAAATTCTGAATTTAGAACTTGAGTCTTGAAATCAAAGGAAGAAATAATAATAATAATAATAATAGGAGAAAGTAAGAAAAGAACACTACAGTCATGTGTGTGTTATTGAATCAGTTACTTATGTGTCATGCGTGATACACACTAAGGTGATCATGTATCTTTCGATACATGACTGACGAGGCAGTTTTTTTTTCTTGTAGTAGGTTACCATTTCTTTCTGCGGTAGACCAGTTGTCATCCAAGGCTATAGAACCCGGTCTGTCTATTTACCCATAGCTAAAGAAGACGATTTATACCTTTGCCAAGGGTATTAGCTCGTAAGTGAATGTAATGAATTCGACTGGAATTCGAACTCGGCTTTCCGATTCCTCACTCCGAGCCGCTATCCATTACTCCACCGTGAATAACGAGCTGAATTCAAAACAAAAAAAAAAAAAAAAAAAAAAAGAAAGAAAAGAAGATCCGCCATAAACACCTTGGCTGTCCCTTTGGTTTCAACATTCTTAACTGGGCCATAGTTGACATTAAGCAAATTGATGCCAAAACGAGAAATCTTCTCACTTGTCACCGCATGCATTATCCTAAGGCTGACGGTGATCGTCTGTATGTGCCCAGATCCGAAGGAGGCAGAGGATCAGTTCAACGACATCTGTCTTACAAAACTACAACAATCGGCCATCATAGATACCTGGAAACTACAGAAGATTGGATGGTAATCTGTATCAAAGAACATGAAAGAGGTAAGAAACTTTATTCACTAATAAAGGAAGCCAACAAGTTCAAAATGGAGTTTCAAATGGGTGAAGAAATGCAAGTAAAGTCAATACACTGACTGAAGCTGCAAAAACCTTAAAAAAGAAACAAAAGCAAATGCAATTAACCAGATGCAGAAACGATAGCAGGATAAACTTCTTTGCGGTCAATATTCGGTCTGTAACAAACAAGCTGATGTAGACAAATCACGTATCCATCAGTGGTTACATAGTTTAGGGTTAAAAGCTGAAACCGAAGGCTTTATTTTTGCTATACAGGACCAATGTTTGGTAAATAGAAATTCCCAAGAACACATACTGAATAATTGTGCAAGCCCCAAGTGCAGATTCTGTGATAAATATCCAGGAACAATTGACAATCTTGTATCAGGTTGCACGGTATTGGCACCCACTTAATATAAAACTCAGCATGAAAGAGTGGGCCAATACCTTCATTGGAATATATGCAACTTTTACGGAAAGGAAACTGCAAAAGATTTGTATGAACACCATCCAGACGCGGTTATGGAGATAAGTAATGTAACAATTTTACAGGACTTTACAATTCCCACAGATTGAAGAATCAAAGCTAAATACCCAGACATTATGATCAGAGACCGTAAAAAGAAAATTTTCCTTCTTATTGACATGGCATTCTCTACAAACTGTAATCTTGAAGGTCTTCAAAAAACTATCAAAATACATGGACCTTCAAATCGAAAATATAAAAAATGTGGCACATGAGGACATCAACAATTCCAATGTAGTAGGATCCATTTGATTTATTGGAGAAGATTGTAATAGATTCATTAAATGGATTCCTGGTAGCCCATGCCTTAAGGAAATACAAAAAATGTACTCACAGAGTCTTTCTTTATCTATGTAAAATATGATTGATCTTTTTTTTTTTCCTCAGTGCTCAGTGGAAAATGTCATGATGCCATTTTTGATCTTATGTCTCTTGTTGGTATCCGGAAAGAATTGGATATACACCAGAAATCAAATCAAATCAAATAATAATAAAAATAAAGACGAAGATAGCAAACGCACCTAATAAAGTTTTTCTTCGATCACATTTAAGCTGAACCCACAAATATTCATTTTACTTAGAACCCAGAATTTATATGCGTTCCTATCATCAAATTCTTTACATTATTTTTAGCTATTTCTTTATGATTTACCGTAGCCTAAATATGAACCATTCGGAAGAGAATGCCTATTGATTTAATGAATGACGTGTCTCGGCAAAGAGAAGAACTTATGTCATACAATAGGGAAAAAGTCGGGATATAAATGCTACTAACTCTCAATGCGAAAAGCATTTGCTAAATCAATATGAAATCTACACGGACATAAATATACCCTTATTAAAAAGGCAATAGGTATTCTAAAAATGGTTTGCTGTAACTTGTGGAACTGCAAGAGGAAGAAAACGTTTGAAAGAATACATGCACACCGCCGACTTGAACGTCTATTTCTATTCAATTTTCGATTTTATAAAGAATTCAGAAGTACAGTAAAGGCTGTATAAGTTGTGATTGATGGCTCTTTCAGAAAGTAAAGGTTTCTAACCTAACCTTTAAATTACAACAAGCGTTGCACAAGCACAGAGTCACACAACCATATACACTACATCAACATATCCATATATATATATATATATATATATATATATATAAGTGTATTTTACTCTACCAAAGATGGAAATCACTTGAAGGTGGTTATTGATATTTCACTTGCTGCAAGAACACCCGCTTAAATATTTCCTATAAAAAACGAAACACAAGTTCAAGTCCTGTCAAGAGGTATATTTTTAAATAAGACTCTCGATTAGCTATGCCGGTAGACATTACTTTCACTGTTTATAATATAGAGCTACCTGTACCCACTAAAATAACGTTAATAGCGATAAGAAATATATTTTATGAAACGACCTGATCTTAAAGAAATTTTGCCAAGATAATATAACAAAGAAGGCGAAGAGGCATGAAGAAAAAGCATGCCTAAAGAAATTTTGAAGTTGTTTAATTATTTTTCTAATGTTAAACGGGTACAAGGCGTAAGAGCCAGTCAATGTAGACGGTTGCTAAAGGAGATTGTCTTGTTACCACAGTGCAGAAACTGCTTTGTTTTACGTCCCTTTGTTTAAAAGAATTGTCTTAATGGTATAAATTTATCTTTATTCAACCTCAACTAAGGATTGAATAGCAGGAGAGACCGTGTTCTATAGCGTGGTTGGCAACCTGCCTATCGCAGAATGAAATGGCCACGTACTGCCAGAAAATCTTCTGCCTCGTCAGTCATGAATCGAAAGAGACATGATCGCACAAGCGTTTATCACATTTGACTCTCAACTGACTGCAATGAGTCTTACCATAATACGGATTTAAAAAAAATGCCATCTTAATTAAAAGAAAAGGCATGTTTCTTTTTATATGCCGTCTCCTTTCAAGGTGTAGGTGATCATGCCTCTCCACTTCCCCCTCTCATTAAGTTTCGACCTTCTGACCACGTTCTGACATCCACTTGCTTCAGCCCGCCAGGTATGTCATGCGTTGCTTTCCCTTGTCTCTCTTTCCCTCTATTCGACCTGTGAGTATCAAATTCTCCAAGCCCTCCAGAAACTTCAGCTTCTTCTTCCTGATGTTAGGTATAAGCCTCATCCTTTTTTGCATGCTCTCCAAGACCTCATCGTTGCTCACTCGTTTAGTCCATGTTATCCTCAGCATCCTTGAAAGCTAAAGTATTCAAAAATTACTATTTTCAGCCAGAAAAATACCCTGTAGCTTATTTCAAACAGACATTATATTGATCCTAATCGTTTTTTCCAGTAAAATCGATAAAAATTTTGACAGATTTGTAAACAAAAGTAAATTCTCGGTTTTAAAAATATATATTTCTGAAACGTTATTTGCAGAAAGTTAGTAAATTTAAAGTTAAATTAAAATAAACATTTCTTTGCCACAGGGTCTTGTTTTTCTGACGTGATAATCGATTTATTGCCGCCGAAAACATACATATGCTCCTCCATACTTGACTCTGAACAGAGCTAAGAATGAAGGAGCAGACAATAAAGTTAATAATTGGGCCAATCCTTAAAACACGTGACATTTTAATGATAAATTTATTGATTTGTACATCTATATTTCAGAAATTCTGCACGTATATACATATACATAATCAAATCTAAATTCTTTTTAAAATATTCGGGGTCATCAGATTGTAATACGCTTTACAATATATGATTAGTAAACATAGTTTTACTTAATAACAATATTTCCTAAGAATTATCTCATTGAAACTGAATTTTAAAAGATTTAAAAACTATATAAATTATTCAATTTAAAATAATAAAAAATGAAAACAAATCTTGTAAAAATTAATTTTCGATTGAAATTTTTCTTTCTTCAGACAATATTGTCTTTAATATATATTATTCGTAAAAGCAATAAAAACTTCTCTAATTAAATAATATCTTATTCTATTGCGTTTTTTATTTTTGGATTCAGAACAGATTTTCGGTAAGATGGGGTGACATAATAATTAATATAATCATTAAAAATTATCACGTTGAATTTCTCAAGTTTTCATAAAATTAAGTAAGGATGTGAAACGTATGTAAAAATATATATTTTTACTAAGATTTTATAATAAATTTTTTTTTAATAATTTCATTTATTGGTAAATAAGTCCTGAAAATTTAATTAAAATCCAAGAATTATTTGTTTTTTTTTGCAAGAATTTCCAAATTAATGTGTCTATCACCGCAAAAAAAAAAGAGGCTAAAATTTGCTATGCTAATAGTCCAACCGCTGACGCAAGAAAATTTTTTAATGAAAATTTCGAATGTTCTAAAAAGGAATAAAAAAATTAATTAAATATTCAAAAAATACTTTAATCCTTCCTGATAATAATAACATAAGGATTTTGACGATTAAACTATGTTTTTATAACGTTTTTCTCTTGGTATGCTGATTTCTTTTAGCGATTTCATGGATGTACCTAATATATATGTAGTACCAAGATATCTGAATATCTCCAGGAAACAATTGTGTGAGTGTGCTGGAATTTGGCAGACAGTATGAAAAGAGCTTATTGTTCTTACATGACCTGATACACTCTCGTAAAGATTACACAGTTGGAAGTGAGTTGCTATTCGATAGGGTTCACCATCACATTTAAAATGGCTGACCTAATAGGTTCTTCATACTTCCTGCCGAGTCTTCCGATGAAACATTCTTTTATCCAACCATGTAAGTTCCGTTAATATTGATTTAACTCATTGAGACTTCTGGGTTTTTCCAAAGGTAAAATTACCTTTGAATTGGAATCGATGTAAATAAGGAGAGTATAATCAATAGCGGATAGCAATCCCTCAATATTGCTGAGTTTATTGAAAAAATGGAAAGGAATGTAGAAGAAATATGTGATGAACCAATATTTTGAAAGACGACTACTTCCCTAGATTATTGATTTTCCTGCTGATATTGTCTGAGAAATGACAGGACTCGTAAGTAAAACTTTGCATGTGTTTTGTTTTTAACAAAATTGTGTCTTCTTCCGAACTATTCAGAATCACAAAACTTACAAATTTTTTAAAATGTTTAGCATTTGGAAAGACAAAAGATTTTAACCTTTATTCTAAATTAATATGTACGAAGGCTTCGAACATATTTTATTCATTCAGTAAATATAACAAAATATGCTTATCTTGAAAAAAGATTTCGCTTTTTTGAAGTAAGGAAGACTGATAAAGAATTTTTGTTTTAATTTATTATAACACGGTTTTTTCTCAATTATAAATCTTTACAGTTAATGATCAATTGGTATTGAAATGACTAATTTTAATTTTCAGCTTTAAATTCGTCCAAAAATAAATTTCCACCTGTCTATAATCATTCCAAGAAATTCTATGCCTATGTTATTTTTATGTTGTGCTTTTTATTATTTTTGTCATGTGCTTGGCGCAACTGTAGCTGATTTTTACTGTATTTCTGTTGAATATCTTATGGAGAATGTTTGACGAGTGCTGTTTATGTATGATGTCAATAAATTTTTTTACCGACGTTTAATTTTACGTATTTGTACGGTGGGTTGAATCATATGACGTTTCTTTTTCTGTTGTCTATTTTTTTGTAGTGTGTTGTGTATGTAAGTAAGTATTGCCGAAAATCCACTTACTTTTAATGCTGTTTTATAATGTTTTTTTTTTGCTTCATTAAAGATAGCTTCATTGGAAGAATTGTCAGATAAGCTGCGTTTAATTGAATGTGAGATCTGATTATTGTTTCTAGATTATTATATTTTTTATAGTTAATTATCGATTTGTACTGAAATTATTGTTTATAAGCTTCAGCTTTAAATATTTTAAAAGAAATTTTTCGTCTCTCTATAATTATTTTAACAAATTCTGTTTCAAATGAAAATACTTATAAATTTGGTATGTAAATTAAAATTGGAGAAAATTTAGAATATAATGAATAATTCATTTTTTTGTCTTTCTTGTAACCCTAAATTGACTGAAGTAGAATTAGATGTATTTTTATGATTACCTACACCATTCCCGCGATATGACCATTTTCAATGTTGATATTGATAATTATAATTTTTTTTTTTTTTACAATTATTACTGCCTGTATAATACTTATGGGACTGCGCTTTTCCCAAAATGTTCATTCTCTCGCCTTTTCTTTAAGGGTCCCTTCTCTTGCCTTTTTCCTAAGGGTTCATCCTCTCAGCCATTATAAAATGTCAAGTTCAAGTCATCGTTGGAAGGATATCTAACAATGGAATAGAGATGTAGGTGTGTGTGTGTGTGTGTGTGTGTGTGTGTGTGTGTGTGTGTGTGTGTGTGTGTGTGTGTGTGTGTGTGTGTGCTGTAATGGATAGCTTCAAAGAATAAAAAATTTGAGACCAGAGCTGCAATTTCTGTTGAGTTAGGTACTTTCATTTCCGCGCAACTACCCTTGAAAAGGTATGAATTCATCTCTTCTCCTCTGAAAATTGTTAACGCGATATGCACTTGCAAAAGAAAATAAAAGAATTATTCTTACAATTCAAAAATTATGTTTTGGCTTTAAATGAAGATTAATTAAGATTAACAACAATGCATTCGTGAATCTAGTACTAAGTGGACATGCCAAACATTCTCGTAAAAATTCTCATCTAAAAATTAGATTTAAGTTTATATGTTTCGTTTTATGTGTCGATAACCAGGTTTTTGTGACTAACACAAATTCGACGTCGTCGTCCATCTTCTTCTTCTTCTTCTTCTTCTTCTTCTTCTTCTTCTTCTTCTTCTTCTATGTGCCATGTTCTCTTCAAGACGTGGCTGATCATCGTTATCCACAACTAACTGTCCTTTTCTTAATATCTCCCCTTATCCTGACTCCACGTCCATTTACACAGTTACCCTTTTCACCTCTTACCTTCAATATATCATGTGAGTGTCAAATTCTCCTATCCCACTTTCCTCGTTATGTTCCCAGGAAATTTCAGTTTCTGATTCTAAGTATAAGTCTCGGTTTTGCTTCCATTTTCTATGGAATTTTATCGTTACCCAGATGTTCAGTCCATGGTATTCCCAGCATCCTTCTGTAGAACCAAATTCTGCTGCTTCAAGTCTCTTTTTCATCTGAGGCGATTGTCCAATATGCACTTCCATATAGAAGAAGCGATATTGCATAAGAGTAGCTTACTCTTTTTTTCTGTTTCTAACGAAATGTTTGGAAGGCATCTCTCGCTGTTACAATGCGCCTTCGGATTTCGATTTTCGTCCGTTCCTAGATACTTAAATGTTTCTACTTGCTTGATTTGGGCGTTTCTAATTCATTGTGAGCTTTTTATTTTGCTGAAAACCATTCTGTCATTTACAGTTGATGATAGATAAATAATAAGCAGACTTAGATAGATAGATAGATAGATAGATAGGAACAGACTGGGATAGATAGATAGGAACAGACTGAGATAGATAGATAGATAGATAGATAGATAGATAGATAGATAGATAGATAGATAGATACGAACAGACTGAGATAGATAGATACGAACAGACTGAGATAGATACGAACAGACTGAGATAGATAGATACGAACAGACTGAGATAGATACGAACAGACTGAGATAGATAGATAGATAGAAACAGACTGAGATAGATAGATAGATATGAACAGACTGAGATAGATAGATAGATAGATAGATAGATACGAACAGACTGAGATAGATAGATAGATACGAACAGACTGAGATAGATAGATAGATAGATAGATAGATAGATAGATAGATAGATAGATATCATCCACAGTAAAATTAAATGATGAAGCTGTTGACATCTAGAGATTTTGTCTTCACTTAAATGTCGTATCTTATCCTCTTTGTACCTTTTAGGGTATGCCAAAAGTCTCTCAAAGATGATTGTATCCCTGGCTGCCTTTTAATCAGTCCTAACCGATATCGATCCATTCTCACCAACCGTCTTTTAATTGCAACCAGAAATAGATGCTGCCTTTTCAGCTTCTTCCCCATTATCCTTATTTGTTGTTCAATTTGTGTTTCTTCTTCATCCTCAATCGTGTATGCCACTTTCTGTATCGATCGGCAGTTTGACCGATCGATCAAGCAAAGTTTGGCACTACCACTTTCCCTTTAATATTATAGATATTTATTTGTCAAAATATAGTATAATATTATATATATATATATATATATATATATATATATATATATATATATATATATATATATAAAAACATGTACGTTGGGAACGAATAGAGTACACTTCCAACGTTCGTACATTTAATTTAAAAGTGGGGTTAATATATAGTACAGTAATAATATTTATTTTAGGATATTACAATAAAAAAGTGTAAGGATCGCTACATAATTGCAATCGGGTTTCAACACATAACGATTTGTCTCCTCAGGCGATTGTTATTTATGACGAGTGAACGATTAATTTGGTTTCGAAAGCAAAATACATCATCATTTTTTGAGAAAAAAATAAAGGCTTGAGGGCTTTATTCAACCAATCAAATATGACATACGTTAAATTCAAACTAAGCGAAAAAGAAAAAAATAGAAATTCTTATCTTACAAATGTGTCATGCCAAAGATTTGACATCTAACAGCAGCCAGAAATTAACTTAAAGAGTGATACAAATGGCTACAATAAATGTGGACATGTCAGACACTCAACTCTCATGAGAAATAAGTGAGGTGGGGTAGAGATGTAATTTAACTGAATGCCCAACTAGTTATAAGCATTGTGGATTTCCTATATAAAACATATTTTGTAGTTGATAAAGAAGAGGCATCTTTGAGAAACTAGTAAATAATCTAAACATAGAATTATTTGGTAAATAATATGCAAACGTTAAATATATATATGTGCACCCTAATTAAACCATATGTATATATAGGTTTGATAAAAATCTCTCTCCAACACAGGAGAGTTAGAAAGCTACAAGTATTTTAAATTGAACACGGACTTCATGGACAAACTCTATGCAACAACACAGATACGCGTGAATTTATATTCGTACAGACAACAACGATCCAGAAAAAGTAAATATTTCAAAATTTTTGCGAATAACTTTCATATTTCTTGCACGTCCATTAAAATTAGACTGTTTACTCTTAAAATCCATTTGATATACGAAAATAAAGTAGAAGTATTTAAATACTAATTTCTAAATTCTGTCATAGGCTAACATGGTTATCCACAAATCTTCTGTCGCCTTTAGAGGTTCATTTTTCTCTTTGCTAAGACTCCCTATCACCCACTAAGTTCCGCTCATCCATTCATACAAGCTAGTCTCACTGCCTTTTCATATCACTCTTGCCGTCAATATGCCCTTGAGGGTTACGTCCACTAAGCCTCCTTTCCTCGTAATATGTCCAAGTTATTCCGGCAGTCTTTTTCTGATGAATATATATTCTTTTCATTGCTTTTTTTCTATAAGATTTCTTTGTTGCTGTCCATGGAATTCTAACTATCCTTCTGTAGAAACACATTTCTGCTGCCTCCAGTTCTGTCTTCCTCTGTGGGGAGATTATTCGCTGCAATATAAAAGGATGGATATCTCGTAGGAATCCAGCGCTTTTTTCTTTAAATATAACAAATATTTTCCTTTTCTCAGCAACTTCCTTTGCTTCTTTCGCTCGTCTAATCTGTATCCACATCTTGGTTTTCCATTTGCAATCGTCTTTTTGTAACTTGCATCTTCGATTTTTTTTTCGATTAACATACTTTCTGTTTTCTTGAAGTTAGTCCCCTTTTCATCCTTTCTTCTACTACCCTTTCAAGGAGGTCCGGCAGTTTTCCTTCTGAGGCAGCCATCAATACAGCATCATCTGCGTATCTTACATTGTTAAGTTTTCCCCAACCGATTATAAATCCAGGTGGGTTCTCCAGTTCCCTTATGATAATGTCACTGTAGAGGTTGAATACATCTGGGCAGACGACACATCCTAACGCCGCTATATATAGTCATTTAATTTTCTATCTGTATGCTGGTAGTTTGTTCCCAATATATATTCTGGATTCTTCTTCTTTGTGCATTATCCCTTCAGGACATTGATTATCATGCCTCTCCACAATTTCCAGTCCTTTGTAGCTCTTAATAACTTTCGTCTTTTTGCCGTCTCTTCTAAAACCGTGCTCGGAAATCCATTCGCGCAAGCTCGCCAGGGATGTTGTGCTTTGCTTTTCTCTGTCTTGCTTTCCTTCAATCTGATCTGTGAATATTAAATTTTCCAAGCACTGTTTACTTATTATGTGTCTGAAAAGTTTCAACTGCTTCTTCCTGATGTTACGCAGAAGTGTCCTTTTTGTTACAATTGTCTCAAGAACTTCGTCGTTGCTCACATGTTTCTTTAGTACTAAATTTCTATTACTCGCAGTGCAAATCGACCATTGCGTCATATCTTATCAAATGCTTTTGTGTAATTGTAGTCACCTGTCGTCCATCTTTTCGAAGACATTCTCTTTAACCTTGCCCGAACTGGTGCTTCTTGATAAGTGCTATGGTCCAGGTTAAGACCAAGGAAGAACAACACGAACACAAGAGTAGAAATAACGAAGGTATATTACACGAAATAATAATACAAGATGTGGAAGGTGTTAGTATGACTGTCAGTCTGGTTCGGAGTGAACTACTATCGGCTCGACTCGATTCGACCCTCTCTCTTGAGATGCGTAGTATACATAGTGTTAGGAAGAGTTCATTCTGTAGATATAGGTAAGGACCCATGACAATAAGTAAAGAGGCCAACTCTTCCCTAGCTATGGCTACTTCATAGCTATCTCCCAATTTTAAAGTCTCATCTACTCGAGATGAAGATGCCGTTTCCTTGCTAACTTGTTTGCATTCAGTCACCGATATAATGTGTAGTAAACGACCTATACTGTTAGGTTATTGGGAATGAAAGAGAATGAGAAAACTTTAGAAGGAACGGGAAAGCTAATGCTAAAGATGAAAACAAAGGATAAACGTCTACACCTGTACAAAAGACCTGGGAGGAGTGTCAATCGGGTAATAGGTGATCCTATGTACACTAAATATATCTATCTTTGGTATCTCAGAGTTTTAGGCAGAGTCTTTAGAAGTATAGAGTTTTAGAGTCTTTAGAAGTAGAATTTAGGAGGAATCGAAATGCAAATCTTAAACAGGAAACAAGGGATAAACGTCTACTTCTGTTCAAAAGATCGCACCACCAAGCTGTTATTATTTCCTGGAGCCGAAAATTTCGAAACTTATAGCCAGGATCAAAACAGATCTTTCTCCTATACCACCTATTATAAAGCTACTCAAAATTTTGTATTTTCAGATCAAGCGGGCAGACTTTTCGTGCTGCATGTTACCATAAAGAATAGCATTCATTACGTTGGGTTTTATGCGCTTAGTGATCATGATGAGTGGCCGTTTCACACGATGTATCTGAAACGGCTCTATCTACCGAAACAAGCCAGGCCGCTCGTCATGATCAGTGAGATCATAAACCCCATTGTAATAAATGCTATTATTGTAGCATCCTGTACGCAAAGTCTTCCCGCTAGACCTGCAAATAAAAAAACCACACGTCGACGTCAAAGACGTGCTCAACAGCGGGGATCAACATATGCTGAGAAACGACAAACCTCTTTCACAGTATATTCTCATGGTCGTAAGCATTAGACCGGATAACCTGTACGACGCAATCATCCACTTCCAGGCGCTGGAGATGTCTAACAAGTATCGCAGGCCGATGCACGGATCTCAGGCTACAGACATGAACTAATGAAAGTGCCATAGCGATTAGGTTATGTTTATCCTCCACATGGAACATGATCAGGGAAAGGATACCAGCAGCTTGGAAATCAACTATAGTCCCATTTCCAGGAAAAAAGTTAACTTCACGTCACTATACAGGGCTGAACAAAAATATGGCCGCTTTATGAACAAAATTGTTTTAGCTTCTGGATCTCATTGACTTACATTATAGTAGTCACCTCCAGTAATTCGCTGAAAAAAAGAGCATATCATGATGAAAAATGCCCTAGACTTAATAAAAATAGTTTTATCGTCAGAATCTTTATGATATTATTAAGAGGAAGTGTTTTTTGATTATTTAATTATTTTTTTAAATCCTTTCCAGCACGTTTAAAATGTTTGGTTAAAAATCTTGTTTCTCTTGCGTCAGCAGGGTACTGAAGATTAGTATGAGAAATTTTAACATTTTTTGTGGTAAATCTTTTAAAATTCTGTATTATTTTAAGTATTTTAGGTGATGTTTATAAAAACTATATTTACTAATCGTAAATGGAGAAGCTTGGTACAAATTATCAAACAATATTTTTAAAAGAATATGGCATTTTTTGGTTATGTGACGGTTTTGTAGATATGAGCGTATATTCGACATTATCATAAAATAAGAGCGATAAATATAATAAATTTAAAACCAGATTATTTACAATTCAATAAAACATTAGTTTACGGAGAATATTTTACTAAATTTTGAAGATTACTGGGTATTTAAAAATTTTATAAAAAAAGACGCTCACGTCATTTACTTCAATTAAGATTTATAGATAAAGTCTCCATAGAGCAATATTAGATATGTCATTACGTCAATACCTTAAATAAACAGCCACTGTCGGGGCAAAAAATGCATTTCTGCGTTATTTAAACTTAAAGTAAATAATATTTGTTTCAAATCAAATTAATTATACTTTAAAACGGCTAATATTCTTCAAATAAAGTTTAAGGAAATGTATATTTTATTTAGGGAAGAATCTTTAAAAAGAGAATTACATTGCAATAAATGCGGACTAAAAATGACGCTAAAATCAAATTCTTTTTTAGTAAAAATTCCTTCCAGTCAATTTAAATTAGTTTTGAAATAGAACAAAATATTTTGCTTACTGGAAATATTAAATTTAACTAAAATAAAAGCTTGAAGAAAGATGTTTCTTATTTTCAAAATCAAATTAAACCTAGGTTATCGCGAAACGGTAAAGGTACCTAAATTATAGCCTTTGGGGGAAATATGTCAAAGGTCATATTTGCCTGCTGCATTTGAAAATGAGTTCTCATCTTTTTTGTCCGTTTATCTTGTTCTTGATAGATGATTATTGGTATTTACTACATTAAAAATTACATTATTTTGATGTATTGCAGTAAACTGATGCTGGTTTTCTTATCTCCTACGTTATTTTGTAATGTTTTAACTGGTGATTTTTACTTTCCACATATGTTTTGAAAGGGCAGTTCTATCTGCATACTTTGGTTGTTAAATGATGGTTATGTGAGTAGCTTCTCTGTTGTCTCAGGCCATATGTTCTTTTTATTTTTCTGTGTTTCTTTTGTCTCATATAGTAGCTTTGTATAATACGTTAGTTTGTAGCAGTTATCATTTAGTGGACATTGATAGATTTTTCTTAATTTTAATATTCTGAAAAGTGTTTGACAATGTGTTACATTAGTACTTTTTCTCTATTTGTTTTTCCATTTGTCTTACTTGGTAAGATAACTATTTGATTATTGAATTATAAACTATTTCCTGTCGGGCGAAATAGATGCTTAATCTTCTTTACCGACACTATATGTGGTGTACATGAACAGTTTAAGCATCCCCGAGAAATATCAAAAAGCAATTGAAATTATAAATTGCGTTAATACAAACGGTAAATAGTATAAGAAAACACCTGAGGAGAAATATAGAATTAGCTATGAAAGAGCTTTCCCATCAATGAAAATAATTGAGATAAACTGTATTTTTTATACTACAATTTTCCGGATCTTGAGTCACTCATGGAATAGGGTTATTCTTAAAATAGTAATGATGAATAAGATAAAAATGAAGAGTTAGGAGGTAGTAAGTGAACATTATAAGAATAAAGAGGAAGGAAAAGGCAACACTATTGACATTATTCGAACTATTTTCCTCATCTTTGTCGCTATGTTTATTACAACGTTTCGGCCGTTGTACGCTCCGGCCTTCTTCAGTTGGTTGGAATGTCGAACTGAAGGATGGAATAGGATTGACGATTTACTTGAAGCAGTTAAGATTGTAGTGTTCAGGGAAGGGCCCACGTAGGATTCGTCAGTTCCATAAACTGGAATTTCCTGGAAAACGTTGTCTGAATGGAACTTTCATCTTAAATTTGAAATATGGAGGGAATGAGGATGATTCGATTCCGTGTAAGTGGCGTTGGATATCTGTTTTGTAAAGATCCAGATTGGTGGAACTAAAGTGAACCTTTGCCATGGACATATTAATGGAGTAAACTTCAATGTTACGACTGTGGGGAAGAGGAGTTTATCGAATAAGTACCCACCACACACTGATAAAGGATTTTGAAATTTATCAAGCCTGGAAATCAGGATTAAACAGTTCCAGCCTTGATATTACAGCAATACACTTTTGATTTAATCACTCTTGTAAAGAAAAAACATGAGATAACGAGTCGAATAATACCTGAGGCGATAGAATAATATTTTTTGCATCTTTGAGTGCGCATGCGTTGTCGCATCAAAGTAAACATAAACTTAGTCCGATGAAATCCTACTGGAATAAAACGCGTCACACGAAAACTTAGTTCTTGATATATAAAAAAGAATACATCGTTATCCTATATATATATATATATATATATATATATATATATATATATATATATAGATAGATAGATAGATAGACAGATAGATAGATAGATAGATAGAGAGAGAGAGAGAGAGAGAGAGAGAGAGAGAGTAAAGATAACAAATCCGTTGGTATATAATCTAAGTGGCCCCTACTAATACAAAATATTAAAACTGAACCACAAAAAGAGCTCAGTGCATTTATTTTTACAGAGAACATAATTAATAAAAAAACTCCAAAATCATCTCTGCCCCATATGAGGTGATTTGAGATTTTATTGTTTATATATATATATTTGTTTTTTTTCGGTTGAGGACTTTTGGGGGAATTCTATAAACAGCAGCTGTCAGTGCTCCTCATTAATAAATAAAGCACATTCGTAAAAGCAATAGGCTAGAATTCGTCTTTCTCTCTGCCAAAGCGCCGTTGGCTTGTGGGTAGAAACTCCGACTGATACCAAATCGGTCGGGTTTCGATCTGGGTTTTGAAACATTCGGTTATCTAGTCGCCCCGATGAGCCGTGATACAGCGAAACAGGCCTGTATGCGAATATATATATATGATATATAATATGTATATATATATATAAAGAAGTGCAAGTGGGAAAAGGTTTTGTGTGACGGGTTTCGTTTTTCAGCAATTCATCGGATTAAGTATTCATCGATGCGACTACACATGCGCACAAACGAAAGAGAGACGCTGAGTATTTTAATTTTAAAAATGAAGATTTTTAAATATGTGTTTTTGGCCCATCAGACGTTCAAAACTTGAAACCTCGTTGAGTAAGCAACAGAGAAAACTGTCGGAACGGAAATGGGGAAACAATACGAGCTTGGTTTTTGAAGTATTGAATGTTTCAAGTCAGTTTGTTCCCCTATTAAGAGCTGTTAGAAGAGAGATAAGCCTGCCAAGATCTGATTATTTAGATTTTGGGGAGAGGGCATTCCTAAACCGTGATATTATCGGCATACATATTTACTAATTATCTGAGAATGCTCCTAGGCAGATCGTTAATAAAAACAAAAAAAAAAAGAGGGTAGGACCACAAACTGCGACTTGGATTGCGTCTGAATCGAGTTCATGAACTTCACAACGTCCTTCTCGAGAGAAAGGGTTCTTGTGGCAAAGTTTCTAGTGACTTCTAGTTTTCTGGAGAATTTTTAGTGCAACCCATTATACCGGAGCTTGTAAAAAGCCTTTGAGTTATCCAAGACAATCATTCTAATAACTAGTCCTGGGTGTGACGATAAAATATATCCGGTAGCAACACCTCTAATCGGGAGATTGGAGATTTAGAGGAGAAAATTGCTGTTGTTCCCAGGTCCACTCTAACCCGCGGTGGTAGCACCTTTTAGGATCTCAGCTATGGGCAAATAGTGAACTCTCAAACAAAAACTAAAAACTACGAAAGTATAAAAATACATTTTTATAGTAAAAATACCAGCAACACATTTTTGTATAAAATATTGCCAACAATACGCACTTAGAGTCAAATTACCGAAAATATTTACCTATATTAAAATTACTACAGTACATTTTATAGCTGAATTATCAACAATACATCTTATAGCAAAATGACCAACAATGAATTTTGTAGTTGGAGCCATAAGATTGTGTTTAAACTATTTAGATTTCAGCATTAAATAACCCACAGAGGTGTTCATATGTCGCTAACCAAAATCAACCAAAGGAACAATCATCATGAAAGAAATCTTTCATGACATTAATCCATAAAATATCTTATAATTTCTTCAAGAAATCAAATTGTATTTCAAAATATAACTTCAACAAAACTACAACATAAAAACACACATATCACCGCCTCTAGTAATTATATTCACACAAACATGTATATGTACAAAAGCTTTACCATGTATTGAATTGCGAAAGCATAATAACATAATGTTAATTCAAATCTCCAAAGAAAATTAAAATTCAGCATTAAATTACCCATAAGGTATTGATTTGCCATCAAACAAATCAAATAACTAAATAATGGACATTCTGGAGTTAAGATCTAGTGTTTATGAGAGTGATAAGAGTTAAAACATCAGCAGATTGTGGCTCAGGGCTTCCTTTGGATGAGGTGACCGTTTTGAGGATAATTGAATCAAAGAGTTTATGATAACACTTAGACGCCTGATTGAAATATATTGCGATAAAATGAATGCTCACCAGAATTCTTTAAGACGAGAAAGAATATTTTTACAGTATTTTTTAATTTCTTTTGGTTTTATTTTTAATCATTTCACGACAAGAAGGCGATAATGCCACTTTGGGTTACTGAAAGTGAAAGATAATGAGAAGAATTTGATGAGATGAACGGACAATAACAGACCAGTAATTAAGAAGAGAGAAGAAAGAGATTAATAATTGTTGGTCGTAGGTAAGCAGGAAAATGGAAGAAACTTCTACATGCGAGAAGTACAAGAAACTATTATATAAAGCATCTGTGCAGTGAAATGTATTACAATATTTTTCTAGGGAATTTTTTTAATTGGTGGCAGATGTTAAATTTTATTGGCTCTTTATACTGATCTATGATAAATATATGTGAAGATTTGACAATATTTTTACTCTTCATCTTCCACTCAATATTCGACATCATTAGAAAGAAATTAATTCATTTCAGATGACGTCAGATAATCGGTGAAATATGTGAAAGTTTTTTTTAAAAACGGTATTTTCCAAATCCTTTTACATTTACTGTTTGTTTTATCCAAATCCTTTTACATTTACCCTTCGTTTTTTTTCCAAATTCTTTTACATTTACACTACGTTTTTTTCCAAATGCTTTTAAATTTAACCATTGTTTTTTCCAAATCCGTTTGCATTTAGCCTTCGTTTTTTTCCAAATTCTTTTACATTTACCCTTCGTTTCTTAGCAAATTCTTTAAAATTTTCCCTTCGGTTTTTTTCAAATCATTTTACATTCATCCATTTTTTTCCAAATCCTTATACATTTATCCTTCGTTTTTTCCAAATACTTTTACATTCATCCTTTGTTTTTTCCAAGTCCTTCTACATTTACCCTTCGTTTTTTCTAAATACTTTTACATGTATCCTTCGTTTTTTCGAATTCCTTTTACATTTACCCTTCGTATTTGCCAAATCCTTTTAAATTTATCCTTTGTTTTTTCCAAAACCTTTTAAATTTATCCTTCGTTTTTTCCAATCCTTTTACATTTATCCTTCGTTTCTTCCACATCCTTTTATATTTACCCTTCGTTTTTCCAATTTTTTATACGTTTACCCATCGTTTTTTGCAAATCCTTTTACATTTACACTTCGTTTTTTCCAAATACTTTTACATTTACCCTTCGTCTTTTCCAAATCCTTTTATATTTACCCTTCGTCTTTTCCAAATTCTTTTACATTTACCCTTTGGTTTTTCTAAATCCTTTTATATTTACCCTTCGTTTTTTCCAAATTTTTTTATATTTACTCTCCTTTTTTTCCAAATACTTTTACATGTATCGTTCGTTTTTCCAAATACTTTTACATTTACACTTCATTTTTTTCCAAATCTTTTTACATTTAACCTACGTTTTTTCAAATCATTCTACATTTACCCTTCGTATTTGCCAAATATATCCTTCGTTTTTTCAAATCCATTTACATTCATCCTTCGTTTTTTCCAATCCTTTTAAATTTATCCTTAGTTTTTTTCCAATCCTTTTACATTGATCCATCGTTTCTTCCACATCCTTTTACATTTACCCTTCGTTTTTTCCAATTTTTTATACGTTTACCCATCGTTTTTTGCAAATCCTTTTACATTTACACTTCGTCTTTTCCAAATCCTTTTACATTTACCCTTCGTATTTTCAAATTCTTTTACATTTACACTTCATTTTTTCCAAATCCTTTTACATTTACCCTTCGTCTTTTCCAAATACTTTTACATTTACCTTCGTTTTTTCCAAATCCTTTTACGTTTATCCCGTTTTTTTCGTTTTTACATTTATCTTCATTTCTTCCACATCATTTACATTTACTTCGTTTTTTCCAAATACTTTTCATTTGCAAATCCAAATCCTTTTTACATTTATCGTTCGTTTTTCCAAATCATTTGGTTTTTAACATTCATCCTTAGTTTTTACAAATCCTTTTACATTTACCCTTCGTTTTTTTCCAAATCCTTTACATTTATTTTCTTTTACAAATCATTTTTTCTAAATCCTTTTACATTTTACCCTCTTTTTCAAATTTTTTAATATTTATTCTTTGTTTTCCAAAATCCGTTCGTTTTCAAACATTTAACCTTTTTTTTTTCCAAATCCTTTTACATTTACCTTCGTCTTTTCCAAATCCTTTTAATTTTTTCTTTTCCAAATTCGTTTTTTCTTCCATTTTCCAATTTCTTTTCCTTAACCTTTTTTTCCAAATTTTTTAAATTTATCCTTCGTTTTTTTCCTTTTAAATCCTTCGTTTTTACATCCTTTTGTTTATCCTTCGTTTTTTCCAATCCTTTTACATTTATTTTTTACATTTTACATTTTCGTTTTTTTCCAACTTTAATTTTTTTATATCCTTTTTACCCATCGTTTTTTTCAAATCCTTTAACATTTATCCTTAGTTTTTTTCCTTTTCATTTTTCCAAATTTTTTCCAAATCCTTTTACATTTAACCTTTGTTTTTCCAAATCATTCTTTTTCATGTTTTGCCAATTTTATTCTTCGCTTTTTTTCAAATTTTACATTTATTCGTTTTTCCAAATCTTCGTTTTTTCCAATTTTTACATTGATCCTTCGTTTTTCCAAATCTTTTACATTTACCCTTCATTTTTCCAAATTCTTTTACATCTTTTTTTATCCTTTTCGTTTTTTCCAAATCCTTTTACATTTACCCTTCGTTTTTTCATTTCCTTTTTTTCATTTACCCTTCGTTTTTGCCAAATCATCTTTTTAATTTCTTTTACATTTATCCTTCGTTTTCCAAATCCTTTTCCAAATCCTTCGTTTTACAATTCCTTTTAACCTTTCGTTTTTTCCAAATCTTTTACATTTATCCTTCGTTTTTCCAAATCCTTTTACATTTAACCTTGTTTTTTTTTTATCCTTCGTTTTTCCAAAATTCTTTTTTACAAATTTTACATTTTTTTTTTCCAAATCCTTTTACATTTACACTTCGTTCATTTCAAATCCATTTACACTTATCGTTCGTTTTTCCAAATCCTTTAACATTTATCCTTAGTTTTTTCCAAATCCTTTTACATTTACCCTTCGTTTTTTCCAAACCCCTTTACATTTACCCTTCGTCTTTTCCAATCCTTTT
Organism: Acanthosepion pharaonis; assembly: GCA_903632075.3. NCBI lineage: Eukaryota > Metazoa > Mollusca > Cephalopoda > Sepiida > Sepiidae > Acanthosepion > Acanthosepion pharaonis. The sequence goes on from CAHIKZ030000291.1 coordinate 665,482, forward strand.
ACATTTATCCTTTGGTTTTTCTAAATCCTTTTACATTTACCCTTCGTTTTTTCCAAATTTTTTATATTTACTCTTCTTTTTTTCCAAATACTTTTACATGTATCGTTCGTTTTTCAACTCCTTATACATTTATCCTTCCTTTTTTCCAAATACTTTTACATTTAACCTTCGTTTTTTCCAAATCCTTTTACATTTACCCTTCCTCTTTACCAAATCCTTTTACATTTACACTTCGTTTTTTCCAAATACTTTTACATTTACACTTCATTTTTTCAACATATTCTTACATTTAACCTTCGTTTTTTCCAAATCATTCTACATTTACCCTTCGTTTTTTCCAAATCCATTTACATTTACACTTCGTTTGTTCCAAATCCTTTTACATTTAACCTCTGTCTTTTCCAAATCCTTTTACATTTTCCCTTCGTCTTTTCCAAATCTTTTTACATTTACCCTTCGTTCTTTCCAAATCCTTTTACATTTATCCTTCGTTTTTTCCAAATCCTTTTACATTTGCACTTCGTTTTTTTCCAAATCTTTTTAGATTTACCCTTCGTTTTTTCCAAATTCTTTTACATTTACACTTCGTTTTTTCCAAATCCTTTTACATCTACTCGTTTTTCCCAAATGCTTTTATATTTACACTTCGTCTTTTCAAATTCTTTTACATTTACCCTTCGTCTTTTCTAAGCATGTCCACTGTTTTCGCGGAAAAACAGCATAGCGTAAATGAAAAATGCCACAAACTTAAAGAAAATAAAGTATTATCGTCAAAATGCTTATGTTATTATTTAGACAAAAGAAAAAAGTTTTTTTTAATTATTTTTTGAAATTTTTTAATATTTTCTAACACGTTCGAAATTTTGGTTAAAGTCGTCTTTGTTTACGTCATCGCGGCGACGTTTAAAATAACATAGTTTTTTTTGCGTTTTTTTACCGTTGAAAACATATTGATTTGGAAATTCTTGTAAAAATAAAATAATTGTCCAATCTTAATGAAATTTTCAGGACTTATTCACAAATCAATGAAATTATTTTTGAAATATTTTTTTTAGAAAATTTTGGTAAAAATTATATTTTTAAAATATGTTACCCCACATTTACTTAATTTAATGAAATTTCGCCCAAAACCTTTTTGGTTCCTGAATTTTTTTTTTTGTTAAAAGTAGGAGTCTTCGAAGATGGTAAATAACCTAATTTTCTTTCACAAATTTGAGCTACTTAACTGAAAATCTGCTCTGAATTGAAAAATAATGAATCAATAAAACTATGATATTACTTAATTAGAAAAGCTTTTAATTGCTTTTTGTAAATAAGTAATATTAAGAACATTATTGTCTGAAGATTAATTTTTTCTGATGAATAATTAATTTTTACAAGAATTTTTTCGTTTTTAAGAAATTTTAATTATAATAATTTATAATAGTTTTTAAATCGTGTAAAGCTCTGTATTAGGAGGGTTCCTCGATATTATGTAGTAATTAAGTAGAAAAAATTTACGAATCCAAAATTGCTAAGTTTAATAAATTTAGTTGCGCTACTTTTTTTAAAAATAATTTTTTATGTTGTATTTTTTTACTTAATACATTCCTTATTTCCATGTATGATATACAGAAATTGCCATTATTATAACAAGGTCATGTGATCTAAGGGTTTTGTCCCTTTACGTGGCCTTTTCAAAATATTTCGTTTCTTAAACAGATTGTATTTTCCGTTCAAAAGTGTAAACTTTAAATTTTAAATTATTTTTTCTTTTTTTCATTTACTATTTTACTAAATAATTTTATTTTATGTATTGTATTGTGTGTCATACTCAAATATAATAATTTTTTTAAAAAACTCAGACTTAAAAATTATGTCATTTATGGTCATCAGTAGTAGCTGTGATCGGTTCGTCAATCAACCATTATCAATGAGATCGAACAGACGAACGGGACCGCTCGTTAATAATTGGATGTATATTATTTTTTTATGCTATAAGTAACAAAGATTTCTTTGAAATCAGATTACTTTAACTTTAAATTTTTTAATTTTACTAAAATAACGTGTCAGAATTTTTTTTAAAATATTTAAAAATCGATAAATTTGTGTTTGTTTACAAATTTCTTAAAATTAAGAAAATGGCCGTTTTTAAGAAAATTTAAAAATTTGAAATTAAATTTGACAATCAAATCTATATAGTTTTTATCTGAAATACACCAGAATTGTTTGATTAATAGAAATCGTAAATTTAGTTATTAAACTTTCAATTAAAGCTAAAATGAAATTTTCAAGAATGTTTTTTCATTGTAAAAAATTCATTTTAAACTTCATTATAGAAAATTTATGCCGAAATAGTGGAGGTACTTAGTCTTTTCCAAATACTTTTACATTTACCCTTCGTTTTTTCCAAATCCTTTTACATTTACCCTTTTCCTCACCGGACTTTACCGAAATATCAACATCGTCGAATTTTTGAAAAAAGCTTATTAGTTGAAAAAGTGTTTTTTGAAAAACCAAAAAAGGCCGCAGTGTTTCAAGTCTACAGTTATCCAGTTATCTCATATTATAGGATGACCGTTTCTTTTTCATATTTTCATATTGCCAAATAGTGTGGTTTTCTTTTTTCCTTTTTAAGACGTTTAGGTATGTTTGTTTTTTTTATTGTCTTTTGTTAATAATTAAAATGCCTCATTCTTTTTTGTAGAACAAAATATGATCTCTAATAGTCTTACAAATATTACGTATCAAGTGTTATTAAAAGAAATTTAACATTATATTCAACAACGAGGGTCAGGTATATTTCTTAATTAACACCACAAAATGATCAAATATATATATTCTTACACGATTCGCTGGGTACACCATTAATAACGACTGTCGTAATGGAATAGGTACAATTCTTTTAAGTTGGTTTATTCATTATATATTTATATAGATCACGTACCTTAATTTATGAGAATTTCAAAGAGACAGAATATATTTTAAAATATTGTACATATTTCATATCTCCGATCTCGATTTACGCGGAAATCTGCCTATTAAATACGTAAATTGGGAAATGGCGTGTGAATATGTACATAATGTTCTTGAAATCAATAAATTTGCAATCTGACGATGACAAATGCATTTGATTTACAGATCAAATATTTATGAATCAATATCATCTTGTTATTGCTATTTGTCGTAAAGCAATGCGTATGCAATAAAAAAACATTTACAGGTAAAGATCCAACTCTTTCAGGGAATGAACCCATCCTGGATTATTTTAATAAATATATATAAATAAATATTCTCTGTGTATATTTATATCTCATAAGTGGTTGCCGAAATCCGATAGCAAGAGAGTGAATGCAATAAAAATATTTTTAGATAAAGATCCAACTGTTTCAGAAAACGAACCCATACTAGTTTGTTTTAATAAATATATATGTGAATAAATATTTTATATGCATATTTGTGTGTTTCAATGTGATAAGCGCCTAAGTCCATAAATATAAAGTGTTCCAATAACTTGAACCGATTTTAAATGTGAATTAAGTTTAAGTGTCTGATGATTTTTTCTTTTTTTTATCAGATTTAACAACTTAAGTCTTTGCCAATTTCAAACATGGAAATATTAACAATTAAACAACGTGTAAAAGTTATCGAAGCCTATTACGAAAATGGACGTTCAAATTTATAAATATACGGTCCAATGATTCCGATAGCAAAAAATGCACACCAAACAGTGACCATTTGTGGGTGCAGTGGCTTTTCAACAATCTTTCTAGGATTTTCATCAGACCAAATGCGACAATTCTGCTTACTAACGAATTCACTGAGATGAAAATGGGCTTCATTACTAAAGAGGATTTTTTGCGAAAAATCTTTATCGGCTTTTCTTTGCTTGTGCACTCAATTGGCGAATGTACGGCGCTCCAAATGGTCAGAAGATTTCAGTTCTTGAGTCAGCAATGTTTTCAGCTGAACGGCGTAAACGAGCACGAAATGGCGTTTTCACATCTGCCACCGACCCAGTTTGTTTGAATTTACGAACAATTTTTCCAATTGCACTCTCGGTTGGTCGATTATGTTGACCCAAAAATCGCGAAGTGCACGAAATGCATTTCTTTTTGCACGTCCATTTTCGTAATACACTTCGATAACTGTAACACGTTCTTTGATTGTTAATCTTTCCATGGTTGAAATTACCAAAGACTTAAGTTGTTAAATCTGAAAGGAAAAGAAAAGAATTATTAGACGCTTAAACTTAATTCCCATTTAAAGTTATTGGAACCCCTATAGTAACAGTAATGATGATTATAATAAAATAACATTATTTACTTTATTCGGACTATTGTCCTCATCTTTGTCGGCATATTTATCACAACGTTTTGGCAGTTGTACGCTCCGGCCTGGATATGAACTCTGGTAAAAACATGAAATGATAACAGCAAAAATTGCAATATGAGCACTGGTAAAAATGGTTGCTGAAGACATTAGGTTTATGATACCCAGAAATTCATACCCAGATGTCCTCAAGGACACATAGCACAGTGGATAAAGGCGTTGGTTAGATCCAGTAACAGAACCCAAAGAGTATGAGTTCAATACCCGGTTAAGGCAGTGGAGAACTTTCAGAGGGAAATTAGCAGGCACGTGGAACTAGAGCAGTCTACCCTAGTGAAGAAGACCGGAGCGTACAACGGCCGAAACGTTGTGATAAATATGGCGACAAAGATTCGGACAATAGTCTGAATAATGTAAGTAATATACATAATACCCCATCTCAGAAATATAGACAGACTAAAATAAGATAAAATGCAAGATCCTAAATCATAATCTAATTGCACGGATCATATGGTTACTATTTAAACTGCTTCTCATATTATTAGACATTTCATGGTTTATCAATATGTAAAATAAATATTGCAATCAGAAAGTTTTCTTTTCTATTTACACTATTTATATTGTTCGGGCTGTTGTCCTCATCTTCGTTGCAGTATTCACGACGTTTCGGGAATTGTACGCTCCAGCCTTCTTCAGGTGATTGGAATTTCGAACAGAACCATTTATTTCTTCCACTGTGGCAGATTGTTCTAGCTCCACGTGCCATGGCTCTTCCGGATGTCTCAGTATCAGTTATCTCCTTTTAACTCAACTCTCTAAGTTTTTGTTTTCTTTTTTTTTGTTGACTGATTGCAACAACTATCTGCGCAGTTAGGATGAAAGTCGAATCGTTCTACGCCGATGTGAACAAACAGATGTTAAACGGAAGTAAACAAACAGACGGCGGTCATTGTATGAAATGTCCTGAATTTCAAAACTTCATATTAATAGCCGCTTTGCGGGTTTCACACTTTAAAACGGATTATAATGCCGATTTGTCGTTTAATATTTATTTATCTCCGAGTTTTCTATCTCAATTTCCGGCATGATGTTTTATCATTTCCGGCATGATGTTTTACCATTATGAACATATAAACTACTAGTTGCTACTTAGGCTTGTTAATTAAAAGAAAAAAGATTACTATATATATACAAATTTTATTTTGGAATGATATATAAATAGTAAAATATGCATTTTCTCGATGTTATATATATATGTGTTGCGGGCCAGTGTATGCGTGTGTCTCCTGAAATGCCCATAACAAACATGACGAACTCGGGATGTGAGTCCACGTAAATAAATATAAAGAAATAACAAGAACCGATATATATGTAAAAACAAATGATAATATATTAACAACTAAGGTATACAAGCGACATAGACAATAATGTGTGTAACAAATGAATGTAAAAATTTTTGGTTGCAAATTATGTGTAGTGAGTGAATATGCGTACGTACGTGTGAGTGTGTGCATGGCTATATATGTATTTTTCATGCGTTCCTCAAAGACAACGCGTTCCCTGCAAGGGGTTACATGTTAACAAATAAGCGGATAAGGTGAGATGAGAGCGAGAAAAAAATATTGCAGAGTATTTATAGTCCTGAGAGCGTCTCCTAGTAGCAGTTTTTAAAATTAGTAGGTAACGCGACATGTGTTATAATACGTTTTACTATGAAGATATCATTACAAATTAAAATTTGTTCGGTGTAGATATTTTTCATTGTAGATAACAAACCAAAGTAGCATTGATTAATGTCTTTCAAGATATGACAAAAACAAATAAGCACGAAAATTTAAATATCTGGTAAATGTTTTCCCAGATGACACAAAATATGACATTGATATCCAAAGACATATTGGAGTAGCGAATGATGTTTTCCAAAATCTAAGCAAAAATATTAAGAAACAGGAAAACTTCGTTAGAAACAAAGACAAGAGTTTTAAAAACACTGTTATGTAACATCATCCCACCAATGAATGTCGGAAAATCTTCTCACAGATGAAGAAAAGACAGAAATTAGGTTCTACAGAAGGATGCTGAGAATACCATGGATCGAACATGTGAGCAACGACGAAGTTCTAGAGACAACGGCAACAAAAATAACACTTATAGTAAACATCAGGAAGAGACAGCTTAGGTGTCTGGGACATATAATGAGGAAAGAGGGCTTGGAAAATTTGATACTCACAGGACACATAGGTAAGACAGACAGAGCAAAGCAACGCACAACCTCCCTGACGAGCTTGATTGAATGGGTGGCGGAGCAGGCTATGGAAGAGTTAGCCAAAAGACAAAAGTTATTAATAGTTACAGGGAAGAGGAAATTGTTGAGAGCCATGAGCTATATTTATACTAGTGAAAGACAATTTACTTGAAATTATAAAGTTTTTATTACTCTTTTGGATACTGCGCAGTTTCAGTTGAAGAGATACAAGGTCTCGCGGAATTAATGGAGGTACTGCTTATAATGGTAATTTAAGAATAAGGTTAAAACATTTAATATTAAATTATAAGTTGTCATAATTTTAGAATACATTTATTTATGTAATGCCTTGATAAATATTTCATCTGCAGCAGCCATAGGTTATAAAAACAGGCAAACCTTTAAGTAACATTTTTTTCCTGTTTTCCCTCCTTTCGAAGTATGTGGCATCAACTTTTCGCACCTAAGCAAAAGGGTTGTGGTAGTTTCACACACAAACACACATACACAGGCAAGTCACTCAAATACATTCATTAACATTTTTTGTTGTGTATTCTATTTATTTCTAGGAAAAGAAACTCTTAAACTTTCCTTTTGTTATTCTGTTAAATAAATGTTATCTTATATTGCAAATCAGTCGATCTCTGTTCTGTTGTGCATGTATTATTTCACCACAATTATTACATGCAAAATATTCTCGAAAAGGGGCTTTATACATTAATTATAGAAGTAGCCAACCCACTAAAATTGTATACACTTATTAGTCCGGGTGTCATAATTGGTGTTTTGTTCCCTCACTCAGTAATAGTAGTAATAACGAATGTATCTGCTTCGACTGAGAATGAGAAAAATCGATAAATATGACAATAATCGATAATTCCCTCACCGTGGACTGTGAAAACGTGTGAGTCTGGGGCATTCAAACAAATCAATTTAAATCAAATTATCCCGCGGTGTCCTCAATCGCTGAGGTGTGATGGAGACAAGATTTAGAATTACAAGCGGATTCTGTTATCCAAACGAGGACACCAAATGGAATTGTTGGGAAGAGATGCAAATTCCGTAAAATCGCCGATGCGGATGCTGCAGAAAACTATAAGCGAAAAATGAAATCTGAAGTGACTCAAAAGACAATGCCATTTTAAAATATGGTCGTGGTTCCCATTACTCCACAGTGATAGTGTAGCGACTGCTATGTTTTTCCACGCCCACATTTTATTCGTCTGAGATTGGCTAATAAATCAATATTGCCTTTCTATAGGACAATTTAGCCATCGCAGTCGTTGCTTTGAATTTTTCGGTTTTGAACTTGCTTACTTGTTTTATTAGTACAAATTTAGCGATTGGTCAAATTTTAACCAATCTCATATTTTAGTGCAAAATCAAGTTTTCCCGCGGTTTCGCTGAGAGCCTACCTGTAGCTTTAAAAGAGGCGACTTTTTCACAAGCCGCCAGTAGAGTCCACTAAATTTCGCCTGTCAACACAAACCTATGACTTTACTCACAACATTTCAAACGCACACACAGACACAGAACTTTGTAATACATGTATACATATCTCTCTGTGACTCAGCCAAGTTCAATCAACCAGGACTCTGTTGATTTCTCTAACACAACACACTTTCTGATGAATTGTATGCTTGTGTTATCTATTCTAACAGCAGACTTGTTCTAACATTCATTCCTGAACATTTCTCTCTAAAGAGAACTTTCTTTCGAACGATCAATTACAAAAGATATATGCGCTAAAGAACACGCCCATAACAATATTATGATATCATGTTTTATGATTCCTTGCGAATCCTTGTCGCCACTTTTGTGATGTTGGGCGGCTTCCCTTATCACTTTTCTTATGTCAAAGGAAATCTCGTTATCATTTTCAAAAATGCTCATTATATTCGAGACGTCTTAGATGACGGTACTTGTAGTAACGCTTTCCAATAATATCGGCACTAGTAATACTTGTCCAAGTAGTAATCGACAAATAGTATAATGATCAGAAGAGAATCGTAATCCGTATAGTAGTAGAGTAGAGAGAGTGAACGTATAGCAATAGTGGATAGACAAGAAGAGTGAACAGTGAACATATAGTCATCACGCTACTTCCTATTTATTCACTTCCTTTATGATCATGTGATCTACTTAATAATGGAATCACCCATGTTACTCACTGGGGATCTAGTTTCAAACCACAGTGTCGGTAACGACAATTACTCTTATACAACAGTATGATTTAAGACCATTATAAGACACTAAGTTCAATTCGAACTCAAATATTAAGGACTGCGTGATTAGGTTGTTAGTTGATATGTCACAGTGATAAAAGCCTGCTAAGAACTAGACCAAGTTTTCTTATGATACTTTTTCATGATCTATGCCAGTATGCGAACCAAATAAATCAACTCTCGTAAAGAAAGCTGGAGACAAGCAAGCAGAAAGGAATTAAATTTATTGACAGGACGTTCTTCTCTGACTGAAAATAAAATGAACGCAATATTTGAATCGAATGCAGACATTTTCGATACAAATAGCAAGCTACATAAAGTATAATCTTTTCTCAGCTTTGGCAAAAGAGACCAGAATAACTGAAGCAAAACTAAAAATAAAAGTCAAAAGGCCAAAAGCCATAAATAAAACTTGTATTTAATCCTTAGCCATCATTAAGCAAATTTATACACTTCTTCGAATTAGTAAAAAGATGTCTGTATTATTGACAGTAGGCGTTGTTGTGATTAAACAACTCGATAGCTGACACGCGTAATGTCACGGATAAGATTTATTGAACAGATAAGAGAAAATTATTTCACTCTGATGATTGCATATATAAAGTTACACGAGAAATAGAGAAGGCAAATAGAAAACTAAACAGATGCCAAAATCGCTTGCGTACATTCAACATGTGAACAAATCTAAAAAAAAAGAATAACTCAAAATATTGATCATTTCGTAATCATTAATACAAAATATTAACTTACTATACTTCCTGTATCGCCAACAATGACAGCATTTTAAACAATAATAATCAATCCACTGATCGAGTGATGTCATAAGATCGATGCTAACCTAGGTACCCTATACATATATGGGTTGAAAGCCGGACAGTTATTTATTAATGTGCAGCATGCCCCGAGCAAGGAAACGCGGCGTAATCTATGACACTCCGTACTATCCAATGTGCTCTAACTTGAATCGCCTTCACGGAGACTTAGCCGTTGAAACCATCGAGAAAAAAGGGATTAGACCCTACATGCTGGCCGTGGACTTCAGGCTATGAAGACTTCATCGGAACGATGCCTGCATCCATATCTATGGACTCAGTCCAATCAATTGTACTAGATGGCCGTTGACCGAACAAATGGTTGAAATTTTATTCATTTAAAAGATTTTTAAATAATATTTTCCATTTATTATTATTGCACACTGTTCTTTCACGGAGTCGTTCTTTTCACATTGCAGCTTCATAAACATCTTGGAATAGTTTCCGTTTATCATAAAGATGACACTGCCACCTAGTATCGACAGTGAAAGGGAGATAACTCTAGTATAGCAGAAAGTAATATACATTACAGAGAACATAAAAAAAGACACTTGGCATATAGAATAATATTAACATCACAAACATTCATTCAGAGTGCAAAGTGTATATTTTAATGCTTCAAACAGAACATGTGATTATATTAATATTAATAATAAAAAAACCATTCGCTTAAAAATCATTATATTTTTCCAATTAGATAATAGTATGAATATCGATCACAATAAAAATGTAAAAAAACATTATCTGCGCTTAACAGAAACATATTAAGTTTAAATGCCGGATATTAAAGGAAACATTTTTGACAGAATACTTCTGATATATGTATTATGTAAATACATTACTAATGATTTTACTATAGAATTACATTGAAGTTCAAGACAAAAAAAATTTCCAATGATCAGCAGGCTTTTCTGATATAATAAATCCGCTCTACGTATTATGATTCTAACTCATCATTACTGGTTTGCATTGAAATTCTAGACATAAGCGTTTACCACGAGGACGGAATTAAATCAAGCATCACAGGAAGGGTAATTCACTTTTTATTTATCATGTCAGTGAAGATTTATTATAAATTTTTAGAAATCAGGAAGGAAAGGATTTCGGGCGATCAGAAATAAAAGGAACCTTTCACGATAGAATAAGTCTACTATATCCATTATGTCAATGAATTATTGATGGATTTACAAAAGATTTGCATTGAAAATCAGCTATAAAAGGATTAACAGAAGTCAGGTATTTAGGATTACCTGACAGAATACAATTATTATATGTATCTTTTAAATGCATTAGTTATGATATTACAATAGAGATTTATTGTAAATAGTGAACATTTATATTGCCACTCAGGAATATTCGTCAGAAAATATGGCTCAGGAATATGAATTATCAAAAGGTATTGACATGAGAACTGGAAACAAAATGAACGACTTCTTAATATTTTTAGGTCAAACCAGGAGAAACGTTCAAATCAATGGGGAAAATCCAGTTGAATGTTACTGAATGTCAACAGAATATTATTAATATGAAAACATATTAAAAAGAATAATTCTCGTATATATTTTTAAAATCAAATATATATTTTTTCAGGTCTATATTTTTTTACCTATTTATAACTATCAAATTATGTTTATCTTTACTAATACTATATATGTCATATATATATATATATATATATATATATATATATATATATATATATATCTTACATCTCCTTCTGCTTTATATATATATATAATAAAAAGGTTTAAACATTAATATTCCATAGTCATAATTTATTCCATTGGAATCGTAAATACGATCCAATTCATCAGACCTACAAATTCTATCTGGCTTTTATCCTCTTGGAAGACCTGAGGAGGATGATATCCAGAGAGCTCAATGTAAAATTCAGAGCAGATATATTTGAATAAAAGACAGACCACGTTAAGATTCCATGTAATAAGCTATTTCACCATAACCCCTTTAACAGGGTTCTGGATCATCAGACTTTACTTCCAAAAGCTGAAATGAAAAATGAAAAGAAATTCACACGTTTTTGATGGACCTCATCAAGTATACGTAAAATTAACGAAGTGAGGAAGTGAGGTGGGAGAGAGGATATGAGTGTGTCATATGTATCATTTCAGTTTCCTATTTTTCCTATATATATATATATATATATATATATATATATATATATATATATATATCCTACCTCTATAATATAATTCCTGTGGTGATGCCTTCTTCTTTCCATATCTCCCACTAAGTACTCTATAACACCCTCTCTCTCTCTCTTTATTTCTCCAACTAACTAGTATCCAACTACAAACTGATAGCATAAACAGTTTGAAAAATCTTGCGAATTTTAAAATTCATAAGTGAATATGATCATTATCTAAAGGTATCTTAATTCCAATTGTAAAGAAAATTTGCTCTGTTTAATAAAAATAAACATTGAGTGCCCTTTTGTGAGTCAGTTTTAACATATTTCAAATTCTATGTTGTGTTAATAGGACACTCCTGGATTATACTAGCGGATTACTACCTATATATATATATATATACATATATATCTGAAAGAGAGAAAAAAAAGCAAAAGAAGAAATAACCATGATTTTTTGTCATTATTTTCTGTTTTTTTTTTTATAATCATTATTGTTTTCCCATTGCAATGTTACTGCAATGAGATTGTTAGACTCTGATGAGTTTTCCAACCTCGTTGGTTTATTCATTTTATATAACCTTACACCCCACCATGACATCAACATAGAGGATATAGGGTTATATAGGGATGATGGTATTATGGTGGTGAAAAATTGTGATAGCAGGAAAAATAGAAATAGAAGATCATTTGTATACAGCCCAATTAACCAAATGGTTAACACTAAGTTAGGGAAGAAGTTTCTCAATTTAATTGAGAAACATTTCCCCGGTAATAATCCTTTAAGCAAAATTTTTAATAAAAGTGGTACATATAATATAGAAAAAATTATTAAAAACATAATAATAAAATTTTAAATCTACACTTAAACAAAAGTAATAATCTTTATTCCAAAAAAGAAAACAATAACGATAAAAAACCGTGTAATTGTAAAAATTCAAATGAATGTCCATTACAGAATAGGTGTCTTACTGAATCTATTCTTTAACAATGTACCATTTCATCTAGTGAAAATCCAACAGTTAAGAAATTTTATATTGGCAGTACAAAAATTACCTTTAAACTGAGCTGGTACCAGCACATATCTTCTTTCAACAATAATGCCAAACGTAACCGAACATCACTTTCTAAATATTTTTGCCATTTAAAAGAAATTAATAAAACTCCTAAGATTAAATGGAAAATATTAAAAAAAAAGAGAATCTGTAAATCTTTATATGACCCATGTCACTTGTGTTTACAAGAAAAGTTGCATATTATAAAGTTTCCTAAAAATAAAGTTCTGCTAAACAAAAGAAATGAATTAAGTTTTATGCAGGCATTGCCTAAATTTTACATTAAGATATAGTTAAAAGAATTCGTCATAAATATTTTATGCATTACAATTACATAGCTAATATTTTATAAGTATATAATAGTACTCTCAATCTTTATTTGATTTTTCAGCTTAAATATTGTCATGTTTTTAGGACTCATTCAATATAATTGGCATCGTATGTTAAAGTTACACAAAAAATTTATTTTAACTTTATCTATTTGGTCCCTTTAAGAAGTTTCCGTAGTATAAAAAAATTGAAAAACTCTTAAAAATATTTTTTTTCGTCCAAGAAATCTTTATATCTACTTCACCAATTCTGAACTTTGGATTTCACTACATTATGTTCGACTCTGATATGTCTAGAGTGTCAATTTATCAAGACATGAATTTATAACCAACTTCTCTCCACCCTCTGACCTTATTTTTCATTTTTCTATTTTAGCATAGATCTGACATTTAATTGGTTAATCCAGACATGCCCACAAGTATATATATTTAATTCTGACATTAGGCTCCCGCTTTCCTTTTTACCTTTCAAAAGAGGTAACGATTTATTTTCAAATTTCCCAAATAAATCATTTGTATTATATGTAATCTACTATCACCAGATAAGGAATGATTAAAGTTCCAAAACATAAAAGTTTTTGTGTAGCGATGTAAAATGTTTTTATTGTAATCTATTATAATAAAAATATTTTAATAATATTTTGCCCTACGTTTGTACTAAGCACTTTTAAAAAAGTAAATGCCAAGAACTATGCATTCTAACTCCATCTGTTCTCTCTCTCTCTCTCTCTCTCTCTCTATATATATATATATATATATATATAATTATTTATCCGAAAATTATAACAAATATGTTATAAAATCACTACAAAAATAGCCATTTTGTTTCATCACTTCTGATGTCTTATCAAATGATGGTGTTGAATGTAGAATAAAGGGTTTTAAAAGGTTCAAATCAATCAAACACCTCTCGCTAGGGGAAACACTGTTACATAACTAACCAATCACAATACAAGTATATGAGAATTCAAAAAACTTGGCAACAAACTTTGGTTATATTAGTTATTTAATACTTTAATGTTAGCGTTAGACCAAAATAGAATTAATACTAACTAATTATTAAATTATACTATAAAATTAAAAAATTACCAATTTTAAATTTAATCTATATTAAGTTTAAAATTATAAAATTATTTAAAGAAGAAACTGAGGAAAAATGCATGTTTTGTCGTTTATTTTGTTTTTATTGAGATTAAGTTGGATTAAACGTTAAGATCTAATGTTGCTCTGGACTCCGTTACACCTTAGATACATTTGAAGTGAATATATGGGCAGGGAAGGAAGAAATCTTGCAAACGACAATCCATACACAATCAGATTATGATACACAAACACGCAGACATATTCAGATATATACACACGCAAATAAGCGACGAGACTGTTCTATTTGAGCTTAACCATGATTTTTAAGCTTTGCAGTATGTTTAGGATAGTTTTATTGAAAGACCTAACCTGGTTTAAAGCCCAGCGAATGTGCGCACTCTGACGTAAATTTATCTGCAAAATATCCCTATCATATGCTTCATTCATCCTCTCTTCTATTGTTTCAAGGTTCCCTACAGCTTGTGCACTAAAGCAACCCCAGATCATGATTGATCCGCCTCCAAATTCTTCGACGAATACTCAGTACCCATCTTTGCCACAGCATTTCTGCCAAAAGTTCATTTTACGTTTCGTCTGACCAAAGTACATTTTCCAAAAATGCTGCAGGTTCGATACAATAATCGTTTGCAAAATCTAGTCTAGCAAGAACGTCTTTTCGCTTAAGAAGTGTTTTTTCCCTTGGAGTCCTCGAAAAGATGTCATATCGACGAAGTAAACAACTAATTGAATCCGTACTCACTTTTACTCCACTTACTTCTAGTCCTCCCTGAAATTTTTTTAAGCGTAACTCGGAGCTCGTTGCCAACTTTGCTCGCCAATGATCTTCTGGTACGTTGCGTTACCTTTCTAGGACGACCAGAGTTTTTTCTTTTTGACGAATGGAATGACACGTATTCCCAGGAACGAACTATCGTACGAACTGAACTCAAAGGCACATTTAACTGACTAGATATCTTCCTATAACCAATTCCATTTGTATGAAGATCAACAATACGTTTACGGAGGTCTTGATCAATTATTTTGCTTTTCCCCATTTTGTCAATGTTTAAAGGACGGTTGACAGGAAAAGCATGATGCACTAGTTTTAATCAATCCTAAAAGTAATCATAAAATTAATCTGGAACATTCTGAAAAACAACTCCATCCTAATTTGAAACATTCTAATAAAATTTGAAAACTTTTATTAAAAAAAGCTGTATACCTAAATATATGTTTTACGAGTAGTAAAAAATTAATTAATCTAACTGTATGTTTTAAAATTTAATTAATCTAACTGTATGTTTTAAACTTTTGCGTGGCACTGTATAGTTAGCAAGCGCTAGATTAAAAGTCGCCCTATCGGGCGGAATTTAAACTAGCTCCTGCGGAAGACTCTTGATTAGGATTTCGGCTTGTTCAGGAGTTTGAGTCCTTAAGTCTTTACATATTCTCAGCATTGAAAGCTCTCCTGGCTGACATTTTGATTTGGGTTTTCATTTTCACGAGACTTTCTTTTCCTCGTTGCAGACTTGGCTCTTTTGATTGCAGTCTAGTCTTCTGTTAGCAAAGATTTTTTTGCGAGGCATACTGCTGCTGTATGCGATAGGCAATAATAAACTACAGAAGAATTCAAAATTAATAGCTACATTTAAGTATTGCATTAATATTTAGTTTTACCTTTTAAAAGTTCAACAATAATTCTTCTGCTGCCACAGTAAGGACCTAACTATATCAAATTGTCTTTAAATTTAAAGACAATTTGATATAGTTAGGTCCTTACTTTATATTTCTTTCAGGGGTAACTTTCACTGTATTTCGCAATTAATTTCGATTATTTCTAAAATTATTTCCAATTTATAAATTTTTTTATTGTACCAAAAATTTGGTCGCAAAAAATCACGTAAAAATCGCCAAAAACAATCGCAGTAATGAAAACATAGGAAGCCAAAAATTTTTCGAACATTGAAAGTTATAGAGTTGTGCCCCTTTATTTAGTATTTCAAGATATTTTTGTGTAATTTTGGTAAATATATCTGTTAAAATGAGATGCGTAATTTAGATGACAATTTATCCATAGCACCCTGTACATAGCATGAAGATTATTGCTTATTATTTATATATGCTAGTTATTGTGGCATTATGGTTGCAAGACAATGTGACAATGACTAACATATATAAGTCCAGCTATAATTCAACCCATTGAACAGACTGTTACTGGCTGATGTCAATTCCGCGTCCATATATTTATGCACAGTCTGTCTCGGATATTGGTATTTTTTGCCTTATAAATGGTGGACTCTCCCGTCGTATTCAACGTATGAGGGTCAAGCAGCTCAGTTCCTAGGAACCGACAGCCAAGACACCAGCATATATGATTTGATTATAATAGTGAAGGCTTTGTGCAGATCCAACCACACTTTTTGAAGGGCCGAATACAAAGACCTGGTGAACTACGTGCCACAAGGCCCACAAACGAGCCACCGCAAGTTTTGAATTCAGAGTTGTCCTTCTCCTAGACCAGCTGCCATCCAAGGTTATAGAATCCAGTCTGTCCTGTTATTTATCCATAACTGGAGGTAGAAGAAGAGGATTAATACCTTTCCCAAGGGTATTAGCACGTAAGTAAATGTAAAGGATTCGACAAGAATTCAAACTCGGCTCTCCGATTCCTCAATCCACTACTCCACCTTGCCTCCTAGTCATATAAATATTGCATAACTTCCCAGTCTTCACAGAGTTCAAAAGTGTCTGCGTGGCCTTGTGGGTGATGGTTATTTTCCACCTTACAACCTTTTTCCCATAGACGAATCGCCGCAAGGATCTCGCTGCTCTATTTCCATGGCAAATGTTCTGATATGCGACAGGCCTTAGTTCCATAAATTCAGACCTTTACACACACACACACACACACACACACACACACACACACACACATATATATATATATATATATATATATATATATATATATATATATATATATATATATATGTATGATGAAATATAGTTTTAAGGTATGCGATATTTATAGTGTAAAATGCTCAATATCCGAGACAGGTTGTGTATAAATATAAGAAATATGGACCCGGATTTGACGTCAGCCCGCAAGAGTCTGTTCCTTGGGATGGATTATAGCTGAACGATTTATATTTATTAGTCATTGTCGCATTATGGGTAGCAAGAAATAATTGATCTTGCTACCATAATGTCACAATGGCTAACATATATAATAAGCAATAATATTCAGGGTGCGATGGATAAATTGTCTAAATTACGCAAAAATGAAAATAACACTGGCATCTCATTTTAACACATACATTTATCATTTAGATACTCGAATTTTCTAACTCCATGTCCTACCAGCGTTTGGGAAATTAAAATACATCCGTAAGGAAGCAAGTTAGAAAAATCCGTATTTATCTAACTGATTATATCTTTAACGATTTTTTTTTCACATTTTTCATATAAGTTTATGTAAAGGAAAAAAAGTTATTTATCTACATCGTGCTGATATTTTCAAAGATTGGTCTTTTTCTTTGCAAATATTGTAAACAGATTGAAACGTTGCAAAAAGATTTATTTCATGGCGTAAATCATGGTATTTATATGTATATATACATATACATATATATATATATATATATATATATATATATATATATATATATATATATATATATATTAAGACATTTTTATGTTTATACATTCTTTTTATAGATGCAAATATTTGAGTAAATGCTCTGTTTTATAATAAAGCAGTGATTAAACAGCAGGCATTTATCTATAAAAGAATGTATATAAAATATGTTAAAAAATTAATCGGACTTTGTCCATTTCATAATATATATATATATATATATATATATGTAAATTTATTATGATCATTGGGACGTTTGTTTTGAAAATAGTTGTATAGCTACAACCGAGAAAATATAAAATTTTAAAATAATTACAACAGATTGCGTTCGTGTGTTTTTTTAAAACACCATCACAACGATCACAGTTGCACTAAGGTTGTATTTGTAATTCACCGATATTACTTGGGGAGGAAAATCTAAGGCGACTTCCTTAATGAATTTTATCTTAATATCAAGAAAATTATTAGATAACTGGAAAAGATTATTCTAAAACTAGACATATACCGAGGAATGAATGAAGATATACTATCTATCTATCTATCTATCTATCTATCTATCTATCTATCTATCTATCTATAATTAGTATGGATAATTCCAAAGAAGATATAAATCCAAAGAGACCTCAATGTAAGAACAGACCAAATTATTTCGCTTGTGCCTGGATAAATTTAAAATTCATTTATTGCCTTAAAAGTGTTTGGTCTGATGAGACAAGATCGATTATTTGATCTCGCGAAATAAAATATTACCATGTATTTCTAAAATTTCCGGTTTCATCAATATATATATATATGTGTGTGTGTGTGTGTTTGTGTGTGTGTGTGTGTGAAATGTGTATGTATATAAATATATATATATTTGTGTATGTATATAAATATATATAAATTCATTCACTAACTCAGTCACTAAATCTACTTTTAAAATATACCACGATTCTAACTGTAGAAGTCATAACATAATTTACTTCCTAGAATGCACACTATGCCAGAAACAATATGTAGGAAAATCTGAATGGCCCTTTCACTAAAGAATTATTAATTATCGCAATCGAATTAAGTCGACTCCCCATGAAAAATTATTATCTGTAGAACAGCATTTCCGCCTGGAAAAAACACGATGCCAAATTCACTATAATTAAACACGATGCCAAATTCACTATAATTAAGAGAATAGAAAAGTTCAGAGCAGATAACATTAGAAAGATTTTAGAGTTCCATGAAAATAAGTGGATACAACGTCTAAAAACACACTATCCAGCCGGGATAAACCATAAATTTAACAATATAGATAGTACTAATATATAACTCTACAAATCAAAACCCACCCACATTTCTCACCTACACAAGACAGACATGCTTACGGAGGAATGGAGGCCTCGCACTTATACACCCCCCACACGAATATACACACTTACACACATCATACTCACTCACTCCCTAATGAGCCAAATGATAACACACACCCACAGCAATACACGCGCTTACACATATCATACTCACTCACTCCCTAAGAACCAAATAACACACACACAAACACTTAACATGGACACATCCCCTCTCCAGCACCAATAAAACTGTCAAACTGACCAAGGGAATTCAGAGAAGCATAGATCCATCCAGCTCTTATCTCAAATAACAACTTAAAAGAGACTGTTTGACCAACACAAGGAATGTTAAAAGAGTCATGTTAAAAAGATAAAAAAATAAAAAAAACAAATGAAAACTACAGACAAAAGTTCATTTTCTCCACCAAGACATTTATTTCTGTAGTTCACTGCTACCAGCAAGCTGAAATATTACTTCTCCTGATGATGGCCATTTTGGCCGAAACTAGTCGAGGAATCTAAATGAAATAATAATAATAAAAAAACAAAACGAAAGAATATTAATCTACAACCCAGTGTGTCTGAAGATTTTAATTTTTTAATTTTTAATATTTTTTTAATATTTTTTATTGTTCAAAATATTTATATATATATATATATGTATATATATATATATATATATATATCATACTAAACGCAATCATCAGGCGATGATGATAGCGTTTAGCATTAAACACTCTGTCGCCTCTGAGTGTTAACTTCAATGTTCACTTTTATATTTATATTCGCTCTGGCTCTGATATTGAGCACTTTATCCCATAAATATGGCACACATTAAAATTTTAAAATTTGCAGGATTTTTCAAACTGTTTATGGTATCAGTTTGTGGTGGGATACTGGATAGTTGGGGAAAAAGAGAGGGAAGACGTTAAAATGGACATGGTGGGAAATATGGAAGAAGAAGGCACCGTTACACGAATTATATTAAAGGAGGTACGAGAGCCTGGGTAGGGGGAGAGAAGGAGAAACCGATGAGCTGACCTACATCCTAATGGTCACACGGCCAACGTTTGATTCAACGGAAATTAACAAAAACGTGAAGAAACAATCAAGAGGTAATTTTAGTAAGACGAAAGGGAGATAATTCAGAATTATTGGTGTATTAAACTCGTTCTTATGTCAGAGCTCAAAGTTTGGGGGAGGGTTTTTAAAGATTTAGAGAGAATTTGGATATATATGCGTACTCATGCGTTTAAGAATATCTCTACTTGCATAGGCATCTATACTTACATACGCTTAGATACCTACATCCATGCATATACATACATATGCTAGCCGGCATGTATCTACAAATACCCTATGTTAGGATGAAACATTTTCGAACAATAATAAAAGGATTTTAGTTTAGTTAGCAAAAGTCGGGCATTAAGTCAACCGCAACTAAACGGAATTATAAGACAAAAGTGAAAACGAAGTTATTGTTAGGTACGAATGTATAGTCATTATTTCTTTCCGTAGATATATATTCCAAAGTCAATTCTTCAATCTGTAATCTAATATGTATCTGTAAGTGAACCTTTAAAAACTACTTTTTAAATTCATATATTAACGTATCTACAATATGTTAAATATTAGAAAGGCTCGTGATGATAGTAAAATTTGATTACTTAAGATTGGATATACTGAATGGTATATAATAATTAGACATAAGATATAAGGTTTACATATATATATATATATATATATGTGTGTGTGTGTGTGTGTGTGTGTGTATGTGTTTCTACTACACAGGCATACCTACACATACACTCATATACATACATACATACGTTCACCCATATATACCCCTACATAAAATGTATATACGTATATTTATCTAAATTTAAGAACTCATTTAATCTTCCGAAAAATGTTATTACATGATATTTAATAAGGCCAAAGATTATCTAATTATTTATCATTATATCTGAATCCATTTGGTGGAGATTTAATGCCTATATGTACTGGATAATCAACGATAATCAAGGATAATTCAATAGATGAACTCAAAGGTGAGAAAAAGAAGTGAAGTGAAGGTGAAAATTTCGTGGGGTTATTATTGATATTTATCAAGAATTATTAGTGACTTAATGACGGAGGAGGGATATATATATATATATATATATGGGCGGAAGCAGATAGAGAATTGGTTAAGGGTGTATAAAGAGGTGGGGTGGGAGAAGTGGGATGTGCAGTGTGACAGTTAATTGATCAGTTCTTGTTCAATTAAGATCAGTCCGGACTGGGGAGGAGCAGAGACTCTCAGTTGAATGTCCTCCGCTGATAGTTCATGCTGGTTCGATGTGAGTCTAGGTAATCTTAAATCTACTGCGGTGACGGCATTTAGAAATTAATCCGTTCCTCGTTCATCGTAACTGAGGTTTTGAGGTTATTAGCCTTGTCCAGACTGTTGACCACGGCAAACAATGCGGTCTCTCCCATAAACTGTAACTAAGCCCCGTTCAGCATAGATACAATATAAACCAAAGATGAACTCTAAGGTTTTGAATAAAAAACACATGTGCCGGAGCAGTCTACTGTAATAGGGATTGTCTAGCCATCCTAGCAGAAGAATATATTCGAATAGGACCGACTGGCCATTACTTACCATTACATACATTATTTTTCATGGGTACTTATATTTGAGTAGAAGCTACGTTTTTTTGGTTTTTAAACAGTATCTATTTTTGTCTACCGGCCTGAAATTAGTTAAACACGTCTGATCTAACGACAGTTCTCCCTGACACACACACACACACACACACACACACACACACACACACACACACACACACACACACACATATATATATATATATATATGTATATGCTTTATTTTAGGAAATTACATTCGAACATAAAACCGCTTAATAAATGTATTCATGTTTCGATGTATATCATCGCATCTCACCAGGTGGTAGTAAACCAGGTTTATTATATATATATATATATATATATATATATATATATATATATATATATATATATTTAAAAAATATTTTGTACAAAATTTAATGATTGAAAAAAAGTATAAAACTTAATATTACGAGACATATTAAAAAAAAACAGGTGAAAACAACCGGTTTCACTCTCCCGCTCTTAAAGGCTTCAACAGGAGATTTAAAATTCACACAGGAAAAATGTACAATAAAGGAATTTTAAATATATATATATATATAATTATATATGTGTGTGTGTGTGTGTGTGTGTGTGCGTGTGTGTGTAGTGCTTTCAGGGTTTATATATATATATATATATATATATATATATATATATATATATCACACAATAATTCATCGAGTCGACGAAGAATGCTCAAGAGAATGCAGAAATCACTGGGCGGCCGTTTCGTCCTTTTTGGGCCCCAGCGTAATTTAAATCTCCAAAATTTCTATTACTTATAAGCCTTCGCTTTATGGTTGAATACTCAGGATGGAATGACGTTACCTTTGGGGCTGTTCCAGTGGGTTATTCATACTTGAATTAGTATCACCATAGGAATTAGAAGTAGCTGCGTTATATTGAGTCTAGTTAGTTTACACTTCGTCACTGAGGCCCGCATAACAAACCAACTCCATTTTGTACGTCTATTTATTATCAAAACAATTCTCATCTCTTTGTCAGTCTATTCGCACCAATGTTGACTAAACATTTAATGAATGATTTGTTTTTTTTTATTGCTGATCAACCCATTACAGGTTATTTAAAGCCAGAAAATATTTTTAGATTCTAAGAATTTTTTTATAAAATAATGATTTAATGATAAAAGTCACAGTAACCTGTAGCTGGAGGGTGAAAGAGGTGCATCGATAATTAATCTGAATTTGATAAACCAATAAGAAATTATAATGTGGATATAAAATGGGGGAATAATTCTACAATAAAATCAATGTATCAACTGATTCCTCACTTTTTAGTCACGTTAGTTTCTATACATTTATATTCCAGAGAATATATTATGAAATGGACTAATTCTGGCAATTATTTTAATATATTTTTAAAATAACTTAGAAACAGCAAAATTCCAGAGAATGTAAATAAATCTAAAAAGCACGCCTGTTAATCTGTATTTCAATGATTGAGCCATTTTCTGCGGCTTATCGACACTTTGCAGGTTATTTAAAGTCGTAAAATAGGTTTTGTTTGTAAGCATTTTGAAGCTGATACTAGTTATAGCAATTAACCCATAGTTGGGGGCAGATGATGTGGATTCATAACTTCCCCATGGATATTTGCTTGTAAGTGAATATAACCAACCCAACTGAAATTGGAACTCAGCTACCCAGAGCCTTTATCCATTACACCATCCGCACATACAACTTTACTGCACTTTGTATTCCCAGGCGGTTACCCATGTAGGTACCGTAAAGAATCACGTTGCATATCTTCAGTGAACCTGTGTTCCAACGTGATATGGCCGTAAGCTTGCAAAATTGGAAGGGACACTCTGATAAGTATAATGGTATCAAAAGGAATATTCTGAACACTAAAACACATTTACGCTAAAAGACAGCACCTGGCATTCCCGAGCAGTCACGCATCAAGGTACTGACCAGGCTCGAAGTTGCTTAACTTCGGTGATCGTACGGGCATAAGGTTTGCTTAGTCTTGAACCAAGTTACATGTATGGGTTACTCACTGAGGACCGAACACACTTAGTAACAGTAATTATATACAAAATCGTCCATTATCCTACAATGTATGAACCAATTGCTATTTATGGAGTTGAGCTTAATTTGGACACAAAGTAACAGATATTTAACATCCAGTGTGAATCGAGCACACTACATAGTGGCTCACTGACAATTAAACCACACCGGGACTTCCGAAGTTATTTGCTTAAGTATAGATTAGTTCTGGTACAAGGCTACAAGCATTGGGCACTCTGTCAGGATGTAACTCGCTGTTGATGATATGTGAAACAAGATTATTAAGCATTATGCTTCAACGAAGAATGCTCTAGATAAGTGAGCAGCACTTTACAAAGATTAGTTTAGTCTGGTACAAGAATGAGCGAGTCGAATGCGAACAGAATCCATAGTGGGAACGATCAGTAGGGCAACTCGCTTGCAAAAGATATTTCCATGACATGGTCTCTCTCCTATAATTCATATTTCAGCCGTTGTACGCTTCAGCCTTCTTCAGATGGTTGGAATGTCGAACTGAACCCTTTATTTCGCTCACTGGAGTAGACTGTTCTAGTTCCACGTGCCATGTCTAATGGATGTCAGTTATCAGTTATCTCCTGTTAATTCCCCTCTCTAAGTTCTCCACCGCCTTAACCATGAGGACACATGGCACAGTGGATAAAAGCGTTAGTTAGATCCAGTGTCAGGACCCAATGAGTCTGAGTTCAATACCACCTGAAGAAGGCTGGAGCTTACAACGACTGAAATGTTGTGTTAAATATGGGGACAAAGATGAGGACAATAGTCCGAATAATGTAAATAGTGTAAAAAAACAGGGTAAAACATAATATTGGGCAAAGAATATAAGCACGATAAAACAACAGTAACAAAGCAAAAAGTTCACAAACTAAGAATTGTGTTAGCCCACAGAAGGGGATACACACAAGCGATCGCGGCGTTCTGCCTTCCAGATGAGAAAGAACAGAATTATATCAGATTAGATCGAGAAGTGGCTTATCTTATTAGCTAAGAAGAAATCCCAGCATGCATCTGTGTATTTCGTCTATAAATTTGGGGAGGGTGTTTTGCAGTCATTCCATTATGAATTGGAAGCAAAATTTCTTCAATTGGAATAGACAGTTTCAACCATTATCCGGTTCACACACTCCGTGTTTTTTTAAAAGGATTAGTCCATTATTTCCTGTTTAGAATTAGGTTTCTGGTTCCTTCTTAGGTCTTTATTTCCTGTTTAGAATTAGGTTTCTGGTTCCTTCTCAGGTTTTCTTTATTTCATGTTCAGAATTAGGTTTCTGGTTCCTTCTTACGTTTTCTTTATTTCTTGTTTAGAATTAGGCTTCTGGTTCCTTCTTAGGTATTTTTTAATTTCCTATTTGGTATTAGGTTTCTGGTTCCTTCTTAGGTTTTCTTTGTTTCCGGTTTAGAATTAGGTTTCTGGTTCCTTCTTAGGTTTTATTTATTCCTGTTCAGAATTAGGTTTCTGGTTCGTTCTTATGTTTTCTTTATCTCCTGTTTAGAATTAGGTTTCTGGTTCCTTCTTAGGCTTTCTTTATTTCCTGTTTAGAATTAGGTTTCTGGTTCCTTCTTAGGTTTTATTTATTCCTGTTTAGAATTAGGTTTCTCGTTCGTTCTTATGTTTTCTTTATCTCCTGTTTAGAATTAGGCTTCTGGTTCCTTCTTAGGCTTTCTTTATTTCCTGTTTAGAATTAGGTTTCTGGTTCCTTCTTAGGTTTTATTTATTCCTGTTTAGAATTAGGTTTCTGGTTCCTTATTAGGTTTTTGTTAT
Organism: Acanthosepion pharaonis; assembly: GCA_903632075.3. Taxonomy (NCBI): domain Eukaryota; kingdom Metazoa; phylum Mollusca; class Cephalopoda; order Sepiida; family Sepiidae; genus Acanthosepion; species Acanthosepion pharaonis. Next base: position 691,121 of record CAHIKZ030000291.1, read on the forward strand.
TCCCGATTAGAATTAGGTTTCTGGTTCCTTCTTAGGTTTTATTTATTTCTGTTCAGAATTAGGTTTCTGGTTTCTTCCATTTTTCTTTATTTCTGTTTAAATTTTCTGGTTCCTTTTGCTTTCTTTATTTCCTGTTTAGAATTAGGTTTCTGGTTCCTTCTTAGGTTTTATTTATTCCCGTTTAGAATTAGGTTTCTGGTTCCTTATTAGGTTTTTGTTATTCCCGATTAGAATTAGGTTTTTATGTTTCCTTCTTAGGTTTTCTTTGTTTCCGGTTTAGAATTAAGTTTCTGGTTACTTTTTATGTTTTCTTTATTTCCTCTTTAGAATTAGGTTTCTGGTTCCTTCTAAAGTATTTTACATTCTCTATCACTTGTTTAGGGAGAATTGATTAATAAAATATGTATTTTATTTTATTTTATCTCTGTCATTTTGTATATTCTTACTAATTTCTACCAATTTCAGCCTATTTTTACTTTGTCATTTACTTTCTTGTTCGATTCATATATGTTGCACCCTGTCGGAACTCAAACGGAATCCACAGACCATACGACTAAAAGAAACCTTAATTTCGTCCGGTTCCATGTTCCCACTTCCGGTATAACGTCCTAACATACCAGGGTCATAAAACAGCTTTTCTTACTGATCAAAAAAGCTACATGGTTTTCGCAGCAGCCGTTTCTGTGCCAGTGAATCACTATACGCTGATTCCACCCATGAAAGTAGATTCGACAAAGCGGGCACAAACGATGGACCCCACGGCAGCCAAGCTTAACCAGGCCACCAGTATCGAAACCAAGGGGCTTCTATCAACAGCCATGCCTTCGACCAGCGACGAAATGGGTTACTACAATGCGATAATACTTGGCATATTTCTCGCAAAAGTCTATCTCACGCGACTACATATGCGAGATAATTTTCTTCCACGTATCTATCTCGACAACTAGCTTGTGTTATACGCTGAACGAACTCTCAGTCTTCTACGAGTGATATACGATAAGCCGGAGCAAGCAAGCCATCGAGTAAAAAACTCCTCAACCACATCTTATTTCAAGTTGTTGTCTTGTCACTTCCACATTTTTTAACGGTATGACCGCCATTACATGTATCCCGTAAGAAAGAAATGGCTGGTTAATCGTTTTTGCATATGACGGCCTGCTAGAGGGAGGATACCTGTTGCACTCATGACCGACCAGTCGGTGGAAGTGACACAATGTTTAATTTTTGTAGTGTCCTCCTCTAAAGAGTCTATGTTGGACTCTTCCACCTACTACAAGATTAATAGGAGAGAAGGCCTAGGGGGAGCAATCGACCAGACTGTTCATTTCTGTCGAACTCTCTGTCGAGGCAGAGAGGAACTCGGACGAAGCTTTGCTGCAGAGCAAAGTTTCGTCCGGGGAGGTAGACAGTCCCTGAACCCATTTAGGCGGGTTCAAAAGGGAATATTTTTGGCCGAGCCTACGGGTTCGGTGTACCCACAATAAACCGGCCTTGTGCCACATACACCCTCGTTGGTGGGGTTGTTAAATATTAACAGTCGACCAGATTGTTCATCTGTCGAACTCACTGCCTTGAGCAGAGAGGAAACTGGACGAGTGTTTTCCGAAGGGCAAAGTTTCGTCCGGGGAGGTAGACAGACCCTGAACCCGTTTATGCGGGTTCAAAGGGAATATTTTTGGCTTGGGCTCGGAGAACACACGGTAAACTTTGCCTTGTACCACATCCATCCATCGTGGAGGCGGGGTCTGTTAAATATAACAGTTGAATAGATTAAACGCTGGGTCAACCGAAACATACTCACTCGTTGTGTAATACGCTTCTGTTGTACTTACCGTTTAATATATGATATATCTGTAACACTTGTTTTGTTATTTCTTTAACCATTTACTTGGTACAGCATTAATAATCTCGTCTATCCACCAATTAAAATAAGTAGTGTATTTTGGAGACTTTATATTTAACGTCAAGTGGTTAATGATATTTTGGATTAATCAAGTTTTTTAAAAAGTTACACAGCTTTGTTTCGAAAAAAAAGTTCAGGAGAATCGATTATTGATTATTTAAATAGAAAATATTGAGAAAGATAACACCTATTTTACAAATTTATGATTTTTTATATTCCCCAAACAGCTGAGAAGAAAGCAGTCTTAGCTTATTTCCGTTATAAACTTTGGTACAAATCAATAACTGGCATCTACCATTCTCATAAGAATAAGCGTCGTGTTCCTCGCCAAAGAGATTTTATGCTTTGGTCCGTTTCTCTATCGCTTCTGCCAAACATGCAAGTGTTAATCAGGAGTATTAAATCGGGAAGGTTAATGGTCCAATCGATTTTCTCATTAAGTTAGAGGCAAATTTTAAGTAAATAATGGCGATTCTTGGAGGCTTTCCCAATGATTAATTCTTGACTGACCCATATTCTTCGGTTTATGTCGATTCAATCAATGAATTAACAATTTTTTCTCAGTTGTATAATTAATTCCGAAATTCTAGTTCGATTTACCAACTTTCTCCTGAGAAACTAAGAAGCTTAACAATTTTATGCCAACTATTAATTGTTTAAATGTGTCTTTCTAGACAGATAGGTACAAGCAGAAAAAGCATAGATAGATTGATTGTGCTCTTATGCTTTCTATTGGAAAGCGCCTGCCTATTTTGAAAATCAGTATCCAGTGTTTAAACTCCTGCCTGAATTGGAACCACTGCAATCCCCTTGATTATTATATTTGGGGCGCAGTTCAGCAAGGGATCAACAAATCTCCTTGTAAAACCAAAGATGAACTGAAGGTAAGGATTATGTCAGCATTCACCAACTTAAATAAGGTGACTGTCCAGAAGAGATGCAGGAGGTTCCGAAGTTGGGTGGACGCTGTGGTTGAAGCCAATGACGATATTATTAAATAAATTTAGTCTAATATTTCAAGATATTTTTGTGTAATTTTGGTAAATATATCTGTTAAAATGCGATGTCGGTGTTATTTTCCTTTTTCTTTAATTTAGAAGACAATTTACCCATTGCACCCTGTATTTTCGTCACGAGGAGTATATAAATATTTAAATAAATAGGGCATACGGCCTTATCATGTTGAAACACCAGTCCCTTTACGATTACCAAAGTTAAGCAACCGAGCCTGATCATTATCTATATGGGGGGCTAGTTGTGAATACAAAGTGTAGTGTGTTTAGATATGCGGGTGATCAAACTCAGAATTGAAAATCGGAGAGTAGAGTTCCAATTCCAGTCAGGTTCGTAAATATTTATTTAAGCGCAAATCCCCCACAAGCTATAGGTTAATTAGTAGGATTTGTAGATCATTATTATCTCCAAAAGAATAAATTGTTTCTGCGACATGGAGGCTGCGGGGTGGTTAAAAATTTATCCTAAGAAGAAAAATGAATGAAATATAAAATAGAAGTGAGAGAGAGATAGAAAGAGAGAATGGAAGACATTTTCCTAGTAATGTGGATGTGAAGAAAGGATCATCATTTTATTTTTCACTCCTACGAATTGGAACGATGCACCAAGAGTTTATTTTTTTATCTCTAAAAAATCTGACATGCGAGTAAAACAAATTAAAAATGGCTTAATCTCTTTCTTAGGAAATTAGAAAAACACAAATCATTGGTGAAAAGAGCATCAGACGGGAATTATATTTTCGATTGCAAAAACTAATTGAGAAATGAAAGCAGAATGAACCCGCTACGAGAGTTAGGATTATGAAAAACGATCCGGCATAAGCAGATGATGTGGTTTAAGTTTTTGCTAAGACGGTGAACGGCCCAAGGCTGGAAAACAGCGTGTCTCTTTGCTGAGAATTTAGTTAAACAAATATATTTAAGTTAAGCAACCGAGCCTGATCATTATCTATATGGGGGACTAGTTGTGAATACTAGGTGTAGTGTAAACAAATATATTTTCATTGCTGAAAGAAATTGGGAAATAATTTTTATCTATCGCTCGGAAGGTTTAATTAAGATGGTGAACTGGTTTGTGTTTTTGCTGGACAAGTGGGTCTTCGAAAGGAATCATAGAATTGAAATTAATGAGGAAAATGCGCCCTTTTTTCAACGCACTTTAAAAATTAGATTTGTCACAAAGACAGTTATTTCAGCTCTGAGAAGTTGGCAGAGTTAGAATACCAAGAAGAAAGGATGAAGGGGCAGAATTTTGCCGCACCTGTACGGATTAGCGGTGCGAGATGTGAAGTAAAGCAGGTTAAAGGAGGAGCAATCAAAGTAACTACTCCCAATGAACGTACATAATTCTGCAAATTTGGAAAGTTGATTAAGAATGTAGAAATAGGGAACAAAGAAAATCTTTATTGGAAATTGAGAATCAGCGAATTCCCAGAAACATTCGGCCTCCTAAATCCACGTCATTGCAACCAGATTCCATGATTCCAAGACTTTGAACTCAGACCCAGAAGTCTAGACAAGGCCTAGCGTCACTATATGCGGGAAGGGTTAATTTCTGCTGTACCAAGAGCTATATAAACCAGTTGAAGATTAATCCCATGAATCTCTCGTTTTATTTTTCGTCCTGAAGACATTTTCCTTAATATCACACGGCTTGAACCAGCGCTGCGAATCTACAGCGTTCGATTTTCCACTGCACTGAAATCAAGATACAGCGTAGGCAGAGTTGGTGTGAATCGAAGCGGCCAGCGACAAACAACCAACTTGGACCAATGTCACCACTGACCAGTGCAGCGTTAGCTCCGTGGTTAAAACGGCGTTGTAAGACCCTGAGAGCCGGACAACTGTAACGTGGTTACAGCACTGGGTGTAGGTGGCGGCCAAAAGGTATTAATTGCTGACAGTGACCAAGGACGTGATCCTGTTGGTATGTAGTGTTATATACAATCTAAATATATTTTCTGGTTTTAACTAAACTGCAAAGGTGTTGATAAGACTTAAAATAAATCAAATACTAATTTAAATGAATAGACCTTTTGGTTCTAATCTCTTATTTTTGGGATTAAAACAAGGATATCACTCAAGAAGAACTAAAAGTTATTGCAATTGATATTGCAAAATATTTATTTCGTCATGCCTTGTGATTCTGAATGCTAAATATGTAGAAAAAACTAATTGTCATGTACGTTGCAATGGAATTTGCTTCTTTTTGCGTAATATTCCTGATATTAAACTCAAAGACCGGCAAATCTAAATGCTTATGACAAATACTGTATATAGATATATCTAAATTCTAATCGGATTTATTATGTTCATGCAGCATTAATGCCCTTGTAAAAGCATGGATCTATATTTTACGCGTTATGGGTTAAATAACAAGGTAGGCTGAATTTTCTTGCTTTGGAAGACAACGAGTCTCAATTTTGAATTCAAACTTTTAGCGTGAATCTTGGGAAGCGAACTCCTGGAAATGACAGTCTTGTAAATGACTGCAACTCAAACATTCTGAAGGTGAAGTTGAAGCGGATTTGGCATTGCAGAATTTCTTTAGTTACCTAAAGATCCGCTAACGCGCACCACTGTTTTTTTTCTTCTAAAATTTTAACTAATTTTAAAACTCCCATGCATTAGGTTGTTATATATATATATATATATATATATATATATATGTATTCTTTCGTTTTTTCTGATGTTCGGCGAATTATCTCGAAGAAATGTTCTTTTTAGCGTTCTGTGAACCTGTTGTCTACTCTTATTGAAATTTTATTTCAGATTAGACACCCCTTAAGATGGTAAGCTCTCATTTTACAGTCGCTTGTAATCATCACTCAGTGGCTAAGGAACAGAGCAACTTTGATAAGATAAAGAACAAATAGGAAACATTTATCAATCTAACTTCTTTCACTTTTAATAAAGTTTCATCAGAGAATGAGGTATGAAGAAAAAAAAGAAAGAAAATTAGGCATTTTTACTTTGTTTGATTTTCATTGGTTAATCGTGTTTTACTTGCTAAAAAACTCGTTAAAAAAACTTTAGTCTAATTTGTGGCGTTCCAAATTCAAAGGGAGATGACGCACCCATTGGAAAAATTAACAGATTCCTAACCGAACTGAGAAATCGTAAATATTGTTTTGTGTATGTATGTGTATAATGATTCTAGTTTCTGTATGATTCAGATGATAATGTATGTTCGTAAGTATGTGCGTATGTCTAATAGACATTATGTCTGGTCGTTTTCGCATATTAATTTGAGAACGATTTTATATACATACCGTTTAAGATAGACATTCGTTAGATTCTTTAAGAATGGATTCAATAAGTGCTAATTATGTTCTATATTGTTTTTGACGTGTGTTTATAGTTGTTGATATTGTCATTAGTAGGTAAATATTTTCTCCTTAAAGAAATTATCTTCATTTTTAATTAGGGGGAGCATTTGTAAAATTAAAATTATGACTAGTTTTGTTCCTGTGTATTAGAAGAGTTTGAATGGTTGTCTAAACGTAAACATCTTTTACATTCATAGATACGGACTTTTAGATATCGCGATGTCTCCCCGATGTAAAGGCTTGTGAAAAATCTTGTTTTTATTCTTTTATTGTGGTGGGAAATTAATTAGATCTTATTTGTTACGATAAACTCTAAAATCTAATTTGATTTTGTTATGTATTACTAAGAGGAAAGGTAGAGATTTATTTCAAATTCGAGTCTGGATTTAATGGTAAGTTCAACCATATTAAGTTTCTTAAATGATGTCTAATAGAGTTATGTTACGAGAATATAATAAATGATCTTCATCTCTGTATCTTATGTGAGTAAAGCTTTTAGCTATGATGGATATTAAAAATTGTAGGAATAGACAAGCAAAGACACCAATAATAGGTATCGTAGTCCCCTCGCTACTGCGTTCACGTGATCATGGGCTGACGCTATATATCTTCATGACCTTGCCCTTTTACTTTTTGATATATATATATATATATATATATATATATATATATATATATATATATAAAAAGAAAGTGGTGCCGCACACGTTTTGGTTGTAATATGGATTTATTGAGAAAAATATTATACTTTGTTTTACATAATTTCACGACACGTGTTTCTGGTCTGGTCTCGCAACATTCTGTTTGTGTGTTGGCAATCCGAATTCGGATTGCCAACACACAAACAGAATGTCTCATATCGAGAATATTCCACATTGAACATGAAGAAAATTAATTATTTTTAATAATATGTAAAATCTCCACTTTCACCTGAAGACGGTTGCGAGACCAGACCAGAAACACGTGTCGTGAAATTATGTAAAACAAAGTATAATATTTTTTCTCAATAAATCCATATTACAACCAAAAACGTGTGCGGCAATTAATCTTCTTTTTAATATACATACTTTTCTCTCGTTGGAACCACTACAACATATTTCTTTTATATATATATATATATATATATATATATATATATATATGTCTATTTAGATTTATATTCAACCTAATTTCTCTTTAGTCGCTTGATTATTTCTAACATAATCTAAATACTTTTCGTGAACATTCTATAATACTTTTTATACTTTGTAGCAACACGGGATTTATTTCCTTTAAATATTAAGTACTTATCAAACACTGGAGATGTTATTATATACCCTTGTCATATAACCCGGCGACTTTTCGGCGATGTAGAAGGATGACCGACGAGGCAAAATTCAGGGGGCCTGGACGGGTTCTCTATTGATTTACAGCCCATTTTTATTTTGCCAACTGGACGCTAGTTGGATACATTCATCTCCTACTTTCGGCAATCTTGTCCTTCCTAATTCCGGCTACCTCGGACCCTTACTTTCGGCAATCCTGATCTAAACTACTTCCGACTACCAGTGATCTAATCTTCCGATTTATCATCCAATATAGAATGGTCAAGCTGAACGGTTTGTTGGCACCTTCAAAAGTGCATTAAGAATTATAACATTAATATGTTATAACATATTTATGCTATAATTTTCGAATAAATGATATATATATATATATATATATATATATATATATATGTATATTATGGCAATTTACACACGTACGCATGAACACTGCCAGCTATAAATAGGAGCAGGTACTGCCTTTCGGAAAGGGAAGTTTCCAGCAGTCAGCTCTCACAGTTGAACCGATCATTCTTACTGTAACACTCTCGTTTGTATATGTCTGTATTAGTGTTACCATCAATATATTTGTTTAACTCAAATCCTGTCTTTATTTCTGGCCCTAAAAAGGCCACAACAATTATATATATATATATATATATATATATATATATATATATATATATATATTATAAAACAAAAAATCCAAAATTACCTCCTTTCAGACCGGCACTGACATATGCCAGTATTCCTCAGAAATAGACTCGCGTGTTTACCTTCACCTAATTGGATTCCTTAATGAAGGCTATGGTGATCAACAATGTTAATCTTATTGTATTAATATTATTATATATATATATATATATATATATATATATATATATATATATATGCGTTTTTGTGTGGAGAAAATTGTGAGAAAAGCGAAGAAAAGAAATAATCTTCAAACACAGGCCTACAAATTAAAATAATTTCATTATAGATAAAAGTAATCTTCGTTTTCTTTCAAGTTAAAAGAACAAAGTTACAAATTTATCGTGAACTTCAACGAAACATATTGTCTTTTTACAATACAAAAGAAATTAATTGTGTTAGTATGAATGACAAGATGTATGAAACTGCTTCAAGCTAGAATCGCGTATTTACGTTGACTCTTGTATGTGTGTTCATGTTTGTGTGATTATAGCATCTGTCAAAGCTATGTGTTGGTCAGATTTGTACTACATATCTTTATTCGTATGTTTTTCATGATGTATAATTTACTTTAAAAGAATGTACTTAAATAACTGAATAATTATAGGAAAGGTGAGTAAGCCGCATTGTCTACGCACTGAAGACTGAGAAATTAATTTACCTTTCGGTATTTATAAGAAAAAAATATCGGATCTCAGATTCACTAAACAAAGAAATTTTTTTTATATCAATTTTTAGGAGGGAAATATTTTTAACACTTTTCTGGAGTGATCTCAAATTGTTTTAGAAAACAACACAGAAATGGTCATCTCCTTTTTGGAAGCTGGAATGGCATTTGAGATAACGTTGCTGATTGATTAATAAATGATAAATTTAAAATTTGAATTTGAACCCTGTGTGAGTCTTTTTGCATAAAAATATGTCGATTTCTGTACGAGCCGAACTTTGCAGAGAATTGAAATTTTTAATGATATTACCAAAATTGAATTTTTCTATAATTTTTACGGGTCCCATATATATATATATATATATATATATATATATGATAAAAATAACTTTTATATAAGGTGTGCTATATTTATGGGTAAAAGTACTCAATATAAAAATATAAAAGTGTACACCGAGATCAACACCAAACTTGAAAATTGTGTTAAAGCTATGGCAATTTATCTTAGTTTTGTATAGTGTCATATAGAGGGCGTACTGAAATTTCATGTAATATCGATCCTCCTATATGGCAGTGAATGTTGGACAATGTTCTGCAGAAGAATGATGAGAATATCATGGACTGAACACCTGAGTAACGATGAAGATTTTATGGAAAATTATACCTACACTTAGAATACGAAAGGGACAATTCAAATTTCCCGAACACGTAATGAAGAAAGAGGGCTTAGTAAATGCAACACTCACAAGATGTATTCAAGGGAAGTGGGACAGAATAACTTACTAACGAATTGTATAAATTGTCAGGTGGACATGACTTAGCGGGGATAGCCAACAGACGAACCTTACTTGGAGTTAAAACTAAAGGACAGGATGTAGTGGAGAACTTATTATACCCCATGTCGTGAATATAGAAGAAGATTATGTTGTGTCATCATCTCTTGTTTGAGTGGAGAATGTGCTTAACAAAACTTTGTTCTTATATATTTCAAACACTAACCTCTTTCACTAACCATTATAATGCAAGCACTTTCACCACCAAATACATACATATATATATATATATATATATATATATATATATATATATATATACAGAGTGTATTAAAAATATATTGAAGAACTTTAGAAGCGGTTCTTCGCATCAAAACAAGGACAAAATATACAATTTTGTGTGTGTGTTTGTATAATTTCGTTGTTTCTATACGTTGAGGTCATTATTAATCGTTTTTTTTGTACAAACAATGTGGCCCAATTCAAATATGTACAGTAGGAAAACGCTTACTTTTAGAAAACAGTTCACCTGATTCTGACAAGTATTTTTATAAAAGAAAAAAATATAAATGGGTGAATAAAAATGGTGGCTAGTTTGAAGAATATTAAAAAGAAAACATTTACAGACATCAGATTAAGGATTTACAGCTTGGTTCAGTTTTTGGCAGCGTTACATATTTTGAAATGAAAAAAATATTCACAACATTACTCTTGAAAGAAAAAAAAAGAAAACGTTTTTAAGAAATTTTAGTCATTTTTTGGTGTCAAACATTTCGAAACCAAATGGTTGCTTTAACGGTTTTTTTGTTCTTTTTTTTAAAATATTATTTTATTTAATTTTTTGTATTTAATCATTTTGTGGATGCTGCTAGCTGGCACATTGTGATCAATATATCAGATGATTTAATAAAAAGAATTGAAGAGGAAAGAAAGCTATTCCCAGTCAATTTCAAGGCTCTCGAAAAGTATCTTGCGCAAATAAACGGCAAACGTCATTTCGACTTTTTCAATCGATTCTCTTTGTGTTTACATGTATATACGATTTCGTTTATGCTTGTATGACTGTGTGATTGCATGTGTATGTTTTTTTGTTGCCGCCTTAATGTTAATATTCGCTTCTTTCTAGTCTTTGTAAAATACGCCTGATTTACAGCGAAGTGCTTTTCCACAGTTGGAATTTAGAGGTGTTTTCTCTTAGACTGTTTTCCCCAAAGGTTAGAGAGTCCGGTTTACTTTGCTATTTAACCTATAGATTGGGGAAAAGAAGCGGATTTATGAGACAGTGGATGCAACAGACAAACCCAGAACTAGCCGATATCCATTACTCGACACATCGGGTGTCCCATCATATGTGTCACATTTAGTGTAGGAAGAGTATATACAAATGCAACAGATTTTATGGAACATAGTAGTAATGTTCAAACGGATAGCCACAAGAAATTTAAGAATGAAAAAATAACGGCATTACTTGATTTATTTTATTTAATGCAACTCAGAGTCAAATGTAGTTTAGAAATATTATGACACCAATCCTCCTTATTATTATTAAAACTACCTGCTTTCTTCTCGAGAAAATCAACTTTCAAAGTCCTATCTCTCAGTAACCTTTGCGAATAGTGGTATATAAGTAAACTGTTGGGGTATTAAGAAATCATTTACTTTTTAACAGAAAGTATATAAAAACAAATGTAAGTTAAACTGATTTAATATTATCAAAAACCTCATCACCTCAATTTGCAATGACGGCAGACCTACAAGAAGAAAACTTTTTAATTCCACTAGAAAAAAACTTTTGAAAAACTCTATTCAAATTTTTTCATTGTTTCTGAATCATCTTTTCCTCTTCTCAACTGTTGTATTGACAAAAACAAATGAAAATCTATAGGAGCTAAATATGGTATGCATAAAGACCTTCCCATCCTCACAGTCTTGGGTATAATGATAAACTACATCCGGCAGCAAGGCCTCTGATTGGGAAATTGGAGGCTTTGAGGCACGTAAAAGCATCTCTTGACTGCTGTTGTTCCCAGGTCCACCCTGACCGTGGGGTGGGGTGGGGCTATGGGCAAATAGTGAACCCCCAAACAAAAACAAGACACTATGAAAGCAATAGGAAAATATAAAATTACATTTTTATAGTAAAATTACCAGCAATAAATTTTTATATTGAAAAATTACCAACAACATGTATTGATGATAGTAAAATGACCAATTAATATAATTTTATAGCAAAATGACCAATGATAAATTTTATCTGTAGTTAAACCAATACAAATGCATACAAAATATTTAGATCTCAGTATTAAATAACCCATAGAGGTTGATATACCACTAAACAAAATCAACCAGACAAAACCATTCTGACGGTCTTGCTTTTGTCACTGTCTTATTTTTTACCATTGTGGGTCTTGGTATTGCCATACTAGAGAATAACAACTTTACTGTTTACCAAAACAGGAAACTTTCGACGTAATACTGCATTTATTTGATCAAGTTACTGCAATAGACTTCTGTAGTGATCGTACTTATATGTTCCACTTGCGCATAATACACCATATCTTTCATATTCCACAAGACACAAAGAAATGACTTCTGCAGATGGAGACCTGGTTTGATTCTTGTACTGTTTTCTCATTTTCTGATAATCACTGTGCTTTTCGTTTTCTGTTCAAAAGCAAAATCCATTTTTCATCACCTGTAATAATACGATGCAAAGTATAAAAGGTTGTCATTCCTAATTAAATGACAACGGCAGGTAGCAGAATAATGTGTTCGCTTTTCAAACAAATGCTCACGTCGAAAACAACTTCCCTCTTCTCAAAATTCTTTTTTTTTTTTAATTCAGCTGTGTTCTTCGTGACCAATTGCACATGACATTAAGCTTCTGATCCAAATCTCTGCTGCTTGCACTCGCATACTCATAATCTCTCTCAAAATTCTTCATTTAAAATGGATTGATTTCCAGGGCCAGTTTTCTCGGATTTGTCCCAATTACCATTTTTAAAAGTTTATCTGATATGCACGAGTGTTCACCGCATCCATATCTTCTTTATGTCATGTGTCTTTTCAGGACGTAGGCGATCACGGCACTCCACAGTTTTCTGTCCTTCGTCGCTCTTAATAAATTTTGTCTTTTTTGTTATTTCTTCTCAGCCCTGTTCCTCCATCCATTTACTCAAGCTTATTAAGTATATTATACGATGTTTTCCCTCTGTCCCTCTTACTTCCAATCTGTCCTGTGAGTTTCAGATTTTCCAAGCACTCTTTCTTCATTATGTGCACTAGAAATTTCAACTGCCTCTTCCTGATGTTAAGTATATCATTTTTTGTTTCCATTTTCTCTAAATTTTAGTATCTTCAGCATCTGAAGAACCACATTTCTATTGCTTGAAGTCTCTTTTTCAACTTTGAGGAGATTACCCAGCGTTCACTGCCATATAGTACTACAGGGACTACGGGAAATGAAGGAGGACAAGGTAGCAACCACATTGAAATACAGCCGACTATTGAACGACGCGAATCTGAAGGAGTAATATATTGAAAAGAAGATGCTGTGGACAAAATGGAAACGGTAACTCAAAGTGAGATACATTAAGAGAAGATTTAGTAACATCATCAGCAATCGAAATCATCCCAAAGGAAAACAGACAACGGACAAAAAAGAATAGATGACAGATGAAATTCTCGACATGATGAAAAGGAGAGAAAAAAGATAGCACAAGGAACGTAATATAGGATACTACACAAAGAAATCAGGAATCGCACTTAATGCACAGATATTTACAATGACTCTGTAGCAGAACTAATCGTTCGTAATTCATACAGTAAGAAATGATGAATATTTTGCTTTTTAACTCAATAATTCTCCAAGGCTTTAGACTCTGAAATGCATTGGAAACAGTACACAGAAGCGATGGACAGAAGAGTTTATAAAGTAATTCTAGAAGTCGTTTCGTACCATTCAAACTGAGGTCGAACTTTCTTGGTTGATTCATGATTCATGTCAATGAAATTCGTAATTATTTTCCGAACACCCTAATAGAAGAGACGATAAATTAATTTTAGACGTCATTTTGTACCATTCAACCTTTTTCTATCTTAGCTGGTTTATTCCTAATACTTTTCTCGTACACTAATATACGATAATATCAACTATCATCTATTTTCCCAGGCAATAGTTAAAAAAATATCTTCTATTTTATATCCGAAATCGGCTTATCTTATAAACAGTTATTTCGTCCAAGCCTCACTTCAAAATATTGCAATATTAAATATAAATAACTTCGACTTTTATGCCATTAAATCCGGCGAGGCGCTTTTAAATTTACACGCTGAATACAGCCCTATGAATAGTTAAAATAATTCAGTAAAAATTTTGGAAAATCTAATAAAATAAGTTGTTTCAACTAATTTAGATAATTCCGCAAAAAATGTTCAGCTTCTTCGACTAATTATCAATAATGTGAAATGGTAAATTTTGGTAATAAAATAAGGACATTCCGTCTCCCTTCTTGCGCGCAAACTTCCATCAGAATAAAAGAAACGTTTTTTAGCAGAATGAATCAAATTAAGCTCCATAAGCCTGTTACTCCATTACAGTCACAATAAAAATAAGAAAGAGCAACATTATGAAAATAACATAGAAACTAACGTTGCCGGGCGTAAAATTATAGAACTGTAGCAATACGGAAAGCGCTTATCTCCCTTTCGTAGAGATATGTCACATAACTCACGTGTCGGACAACTTAGTGACGTCACTCTATATAGTGATAATAGGGAAAGTCAAATTCAGCGGCCAAACAGAGAGGTTACTTTATTTAGCCCGAGCTTCCCATGGACCAGGCAGAGGCTAAATCTGGTTTCCCATTAGCTTACAATCTATGGTGCTGTTTTCCTTTGGGAATTTATATCTTTGCCTAATATTGAATGAAACTTCAGAACACAGATGAAATATTAATTAATTGGTGTTTCTAAAATTGTCATGTAAACAAAATGTTAACGCCTCCGTTGAAAATGCAGTTTGTATATAATATATATAGATATAGATAGCGAGCACATAAAATGTACAAAAACCCATTGCTTAAAGGAATCTTTTGGACCAACATTTCTTAAGAAGAATATGTTAGCACCTTCTTAATGAAACAGATTCGTTCAGCGAAGACCAAGTATATACAGGGGGGATTGAAGGTAGCAACGTATTCTTCTGAAGAAGTGTTCATCGAAACAGGATCCTTTCAAAAATGTGTTTTTGCATATTTAAGACAATATATATATATATATATATATATATATATATATATATATATATAAAATTCGCTTGAGGATGAAATGGAACTAATGTCTTTAATTTAATCACAAAATTAAATTCGAGGGTTTTTAGCTTCCATTTTGAAAAATGGTTAGAACTGTGTAGCGAAAAAAACATATTTTAAATCAAATATATATATATATATATATATATATATATATATATATATATATATATATATATAAGCTTTATACATTGAGGAACTTTTGTAACGAATGGCAAAAAATTATGTTGCAGTAATCGAGGCTAAAGGTGGATATTTTGACGGGAACAAAATTTAATCATAAAATGTTTTTCTTTTTGTCCTAATAAAATATCTACTAAAAATAATGTCTTACATTTTTTAATCATGTATATTGAAAGTAAAAAAAAAAAAAAAACAACTGCCTTTGAGACTAATGTAAAAATTATCAGGGGTAACTTCAAACTTTTGAACTGTAAAAACAATGAATGGATTAAAAAATTCTAGGAATCAACTGAAAACACAGAGGGGGATTTACATAAAGGATCATAGGTGGGGATTCTGCATACACACATCCATTCACAGACAAACACACACACACAGACACACACACACACATATATATAATTGTGTGTGTAGGTCTGTATTTCCTCAGACATGCATATACACATATACCTATCCGCATACACTTACATATACTCATTCACAAATACATGTAAAACATCCGAAACTCAAGTTTGGGTTAATCTTCTTTAAAATTGATGGTATTTTAGAAATCCGAGGCGGTTCTTATGCCTGCATTTGAAGACAAGATCGTTTCGTCGATTAAGCAGTTCGTTAATGTTTTCATACTTGATTATTAGGATTTTTTCTTGACGCATAGGTCACATCTCTCCCTGATATGAGGTCTCAATAGTGTTTTGATATGACCGTCTGCTTTCTTAGAGATTCATTATTGAAGGAATGCCGGTGACTTTAGTAACGTTGTTTCCAACTTCTCGTTGAAATTCCGGTGTAAATTTTTTCTGGTTTACATTTTCCTTTGGAAAAATCGTAGCTTCATATACTACATTTCCAAAGTGCAAATACCTCCCACTGGACAAACGGCCCCAACTCTACAGCTAAAGGGAGGTTTGTTCCCCCGTGCCTTACTGTCGTTAAATTTTGTTAAGACATAGTTGTTGTGGAAATTGATGAAATTTTCTATGTCATCAACACATGAGTAACTGATTTTTAAGGTTTTTCTTTTGCATATTTTCTTCAAAGGATTGTTATTATTTTTTGTCTATTAACTTTAAAAATATTTGTCAACATTGATGTTGGATAAGCTGCAGAAGGGTGGGTTAAACCATATTATCTCATTTTTTCTATTTTTAGATTTGTTAGGTGTATCGTTTCTCAGATTTTGTTGATAATTTAGCTCTTGTGTAAAATTATTTTTTAAGGACCTGATTATATGTGATTTTATTTTCATTAAGCATTTTTTGTTAGAGAATAACTTATTGATTCTGGTATTGACAATATTAGGAATTTGTTTTAAAATTGATTTTGGGTGGTTAGAATGGAGGTTGCCATATATGGGGGGGTTGATTTTGTTTATGAAAGGGCTTGAAAGCGTCATTGGAAAGATTGAAGGTGACTTCTAGGAAGTTAACTATTTTGAGGTTGGAAGATATATCGATTTTAAATCCCCAAAATTGAAAGACCTTTATGATCTTTTTTGTAATTTGGAAGAAAGGGGACAATTGCTATTTGGGATAACTATGAGTCTGTCGTCCCTGAAAGACCTACTTGGTTGTGGCTAATAATCTTACTGATTGTGTCTAAGCTCATTATCGGTAATCTTTGTGTAATTCTTAGAAAAGTTTAAGCTTGTAAATAATAGTTCTTCTTAAATGAAGGGGTAGAAATCTATGATATCAAATTGAATAAAGGTAGCGCTATTCTTATTGGTGATATTCTAGGTTTAATTTTGGAGATTTTTTAGATTTATTTGTTTTAATCCTCCAAAATCCCTAAAAATCATTTATTCATGTGCTGGCAACATATAAAATATAATCAATTCCTATAACAACCATATATTAAGAAAATTTCACGACAGTGAGGCAACGGGGAACAACCTTCCCTTTAGCTGTAGATTTGGGGTTGTTTGCCCAGTGGAAGGGATTTGCACTTCGGAAAATGTGGTATATGAAGCTACGATTTTTCCAAAGGAAAATGTAAACCAGAACAAATTTACATCGAAATTTCAGCGGAAAATTGGAAACAACGTTTCTACAGTCACCGGCATTTCTTCAATAATGAATCTCTAAGACTGCAGACGGCCCTATCAAAACACTATTGGGATCTCATTGATGGAGGCTTCACCCCCACAATTAAAACGGAGGATCATATGTAAGGCCTGAACACCCAACAATTTCAGGGACAGATGTGACCTATTCACCATAGAAAAATCCTAATAATCAAATATGAAAACATCAACGAACTGCTTAATCGACGAAACGATCTTGTCTTCAAATGCAGACATAAGAACCGCTTCGGATTTCTAAAATTCCATTAATTTTAAAGAAGATTAACTTAAACATGAATCTCGGATGTTTTACATGTATTTTTTCATGCGTATATGTATGTGTATGTGGATAGGTATATGTGTATATGCCGGTCTGAGAAAATGCAGCTATATTTATATTGACCTCATTTTGCAAAAACCCTTTTACCTGGGCATCCATCGCTCACATATCTTTCTTCTTTATGTACTTGTTTGCACAAGCATACTATTGTACTTCTTTGCTTTTGTATCTGTGTTGAGATATAGGCTTTGAGTATGCAAACATGTGTGCCCCCGTCTGTGTAAATAGGTACAGGCGTGTATTCGTGTACTATATATTGTATTCTCTCATGAGTAGGTGCATAGATTAAGTATTGTGTATATATCTGGGATCACTTGGAAAATACTCTTAAGTGCCCCTTTACAGCTACACGATCAATAATGCAGTTGAGGACATCTTACATGTTATCTAAGTACTGATTTAGAAATGTACTAGTGAAATATGTGCATAAGTGTTTATGAATACAAATAGATAAATAGGTGAGTATGGCTGTACATGTGTGTTTACACATACGTATGGGTGAACACATTTACGGGAAAACATATACGTGTAGATGGATGCGAATGTGCGTTTAGATCTAAGCACATATGTGTATATTTAATTATATGTGTATATAGAAAAATGTGTATGTATGTAGGTATAGAGATTTGTGTACGATCTCCGGTTTCTCCCTTCCTCTATTCTGTTCCCTGCTTCTCGATCTTTCTTTATTCCTTTTTCATGTCTGCTGAATACGAGGTTAACGCTATAACCATCGCATCTCCTAGAGACATATGCCTCCCCCTTCCCCTCTTACACTGTGTAACTATCTTAAAACACAATTTCTCCTAATTTTGTTTTTCATTTCGTTTTTCGGTTGATTCCTGGAATAATTTTTGAATCCATTCATTGTTTTGAAACCGCAAGGTCTGACGAAGCGAAATCGATTTTTTTTGGTCTCGCGAAATAAAATATTACCATGCTTTTCTGAAGTCTCCGATTTTTGAGCTCTCGGGATTTACATAATTCCTGGAATTATCCATTCGGATTACCAATTAACTTCATCATATATATATATATATATATATATATATATATATATATATATATATAGTTTATGAAAAACTAGGTAATCCGTATGGGTAGACCCTAGGAGGATAAAATCAAGAGAGCTCAATGTAAATCCAGAGCAAATAATTTAAATAAGAACAGACCACTTTAAGGTTCCATGTAATAAATTATTTCACCACAGCCCTTTTAAAGGACTGAGGATCATCAAACTTTACTTCCAAAGGTTGAAACAAAAAATGAAAAGAAATTTACACATTTTAGACGGGCCGTATTAAGCATATGTAAATTAACGAAGTGAGGGGGGAGAGAAGACATGAGTGAGTTAGATGTAATTTAATATTTATATTCTTTCATACTTAAAATTACTTAAGGCGGTCCAGACATTGACACATTTAAACGTTAAACTTAACGGAAGTTATAGATTGATATAGAAGGGATAGAGGGGAAAAAACACATAAAAAGAAAAAGAGAGAAGGAAGTCATGAGAGAAGGTGTCACTAATTTTCTTTGGAAAAAACAGGCTCGAAAAAGACGCTGTCATTTTGTTTTACTTTGAAAGTGTTATGTTGGGGGTCCATAAAGATTATGATGTTTGATAAAACCTTGAATATCTAAACTGTCTACAAAGAATTTAATTTGATGTTTGTGAGTGATTTAAATTTTTAAAAAAATTTTTGGTATTTTCTATGAAATAGTCGATTAGAAAAAATATTCATACAAAGTATATTAAAAGAATAAGATTTTATTTTAAAAAATAAGTTTATTTCTAGTAATCTTTTTTATTTTTTTTTTTTAAAATGTTTATTATTGATTATTAAGTTAACATCTCTATCCGTTTGAATTTTGTTCATGAATTTAACTCGTGACTGTTTCTAGATAGGTAATATCTTTACTTAAAGTTTAGTTAAGTTAATATGGGGTAATATTTGAAGGTAATATTAAAGATCTTGCTCTGTCATATACTGTATACACACCCATGCAAATCTCACATATACATACGTTCCTTTACATGTGCAATCACTCATACAGGTACCCATGTACCGATATACACAGGTAATTTCATGTATTAACACCTACCTAAATATCAAAAAATTTTCCAATTTAAGTATTTTATCATCAATAATGATTATTAAATATTTCAATTTAAATTAAATTATCAATTTAAAAATTTACCTCCATATTATAAAGAATTTTAAACTCACACTTCCAATTGGAGAATATTAAATGATAAAATGAGATAAAACATTAATAACAGTACTGTAAGTCCTTCTTTTATAATATTCTATATATCCATAAATATACATATACACATATATACACATATCCGTACACATACACACAAGTCAGTAAAATTGTTTTGCATAAGATTAGCAGGTGGGGAGTTCTTCATTGTCTGATACTAGTGGGGAATCATCGTAATTTTTTTGGTAACAATTTTAATTGTTACAATTAACATTAGTAAGTTATAATTTGGTATTGGTATATTTGAGCTCTAAGAAGCTCAATCAAATATCAGATAAATTCTATGATAAAAAGTAAAATACAATATTCTGGTAAGATGTGAACGAGCTAATTAATTTTATAGTATCTCTCCGGAAATTGTCCCTACATTTTGAATATCTCCAGAACTGCACACGCGGCCTTGATGCTGATTTCACAAAGACCGAATGTGTAAATCCTTTTATCTTATTCAGACTTTATTTAATCATTCGTTTTATTTCCTTATTTATATTAACAATAAACAAATAAAAGTAATGAGTAAATAAATCAAACCTGAACGAGGAAAGTCCGAACAAGGATGTTCTTTAATAGTACACAGAAAATGCGACACCAAAATCCGAAAACTCATTAGAATAGCGAAAAAGGACTTTCAAAACCTAAACAACGCATTAAGAAACATGAAAATTAGATTGCTTGGCTTCTGGAAGGCATCTTTCGCTATCCTGATGCGGGTTTGGCTGTTGGTGTCTCGCTTTCCGTCCTCTGTTAAAACAATTCCAATTGCGCTGTGAAAACTGTCGCTATATCTTATTTTTAATTTCGCGCATGCGCGTTGTTTGTTTTTAATTTTCTCGACTGCGCATTATAGTGAGGTCAGTTGGTTACCGTCTGTGAGAAGAAGAGTACAATTCCCCCTGCCAGAAGTTTGGAAACAGCATGCTATGTTGCTTGACATTCACGCCGGAAGCTCCAATACAAACATTTCTGAGTATTAGGGTGCCAATCTGACAACAGTATAGAGTATTCGGAAAGGGTTGGATGAATCTGATGGTGATGAAGTTGTGTGAAGTGATCACAAGTGCTGGCATTGTTATGTCTCCATTCATCTTCTCACAGAGACCCAGACTCAACGCGGAGGTCTCATCAAGTGTCGTAATGCCCTGGGTCAAGAGGGTGGCTGATGGAAAAACTTACGTTTGGCAACAGGCAACTGCATCGTACCACACAAGCAGAAGAACACAGTCATGGATGTCAAACAATTTTAGTGAACACATCACCGTTTACATCTGGCCACCTAAGTCCCCAGACTACAACCCCTTGTATGTATGGACGCAGTTGAACGAGAGATCATCATAAAATTTCTTTGTAACACCAAAGATGAACTGAAGGTAAGGATTATGGCAACATTATTAAACAAGGAGACAGTCCAGAAGAGGTGCAGGAGATTTCGAAGTTGTCAGGAGGCCGTGGTTGAAACCAATGGCGATTTTAATCAATTAATATAGTATTTCAAGATATTTTTGTGTAATTTTGGTAAATATATCCGTTAAAATGAGATGTCAGTGCTATTTTCCTTTTGTGGTTTTTTCTTGACGACAATTTATTCATCGCACCCCGTATTTAAATATTTTGCTTGTTTGATTTTGGCATCTCTAATTTGTAATTTGCCTGTTAAGATTTCTTTTTGCTGGCAACCATATATTATCTCTTATGATTGATATTTATTGCTTTCTTCTCGGTTTTCTTCTGTTGGAGATTCATTTATTTTCCTTTGTGCCTGCGACAAACACTGTGTCTGAATATCTACTGCTGTTAAGATTGGGGTCACTAATACTGAATCCTGGTCAAACTTTATCTCAGAATCGTTTGATTGTATTGGTTGAATAAGTCTGGTGAGAAAACACATTCTTGTCTCATAGAACATTCTATTTTTGTTTGTTTACTGAATACATTTTCTATTCGTATTTTAATATTTAATATTAAAAAGATTTAAATTGAAATGAAAAGCTTTAAGTCATTGGTTGTGTATAGGTAAAACTTCATTTTAAGTCAATATTAGCGTCGAGGGGAAAATGCCTGTCGTCAATATTTGAATCAAGATAACAAGCTTCAAATTATAAGAGATAAGTCCGCTTCAAGATAAAATGTCACTCTTTAGTATTAGAATAGATGTGAAAAGACTCAAATTTGTGGTCATGTCCAGTATTAAAGCATCAAGTCAGTGCTAAAAATAAAATTCTTTGGAATCAATGTCCGAATTAAGTTAAAATTTTATTATTTAGTGTTCGAAGAGATGTGAAAAGATTCGAATTTGTTGTCATATCAAGGATTAAGTTTGTGTTTCTTTCGTGGTGAAAATTCTTCTCAATAATTTTCAAATGGTGTTAATATTTTTCTTAAATCAAAACCCAATCTCATTTCCTTTCTTATTGTCCTTTGCTTATGCTCTAATCTATTTAACGTATCGGTAGATTTAATAAATATATATATATATATATCTTTTCTTATTTCAATATTTTCATTAGCAAAAGCTACTCATCTCCCTCTAAATTGTGATTAATCGTTGTCTCATCATTTCCGTCTCGAAACCCCGATAAGAAGTTTGTTGGGTCATCACCGATGACCCGAGAGAGTTTAGCTAAGGCTACTATTGTCTTCTGTTCTCAGTGTGGGTTGTCAGTCCTTTTATCGATTCTTCCCTTTCTATCGTTTCTCTGTCCGCCTGTCTTATCTCTTTTCGTGGACAGTTACAATTAATGATCTGAAAATGGAGTTAATTGTGTTATCTCTCAGTCTATTGTGGGAGATCTACTTAATGTAAATTCTGATTTGATTCCAAATTGAAACGAACGCTTTATTACGCAGTAGCGTCCAAGGCCGAAGGGAGAAAAAAAAGGAGCGTTTGTGTACAGATGACAATTGTCATTAGAAGTTTCTAACTTAGAAGATCAGCACGGCGAAAGAAGAAAATTGAAGAAAAGAAAATTGGGATTTTAAAACTACAGGACATGAGGTGATAGTAAAATGATTGCCAAAACTTAGTAAATCTGAAGCGTCATTATACGTCTTTTCGAACAGTGACGGAAAAGAAATGGTAATGGTAATATTAGCCGTTTCCTTATAAGGAAACATTAGGCATGCATTGAACAAGAAGCCAATACTACTCGGGTTACGCTTTTCCTCACTCCTTGGCCATCGAAGAGGGATAAAAGTGTAATATCCGTTTTTCTAATCTCTAATGTTAATAGTAATATTAGTCGTTTCTTTATAAGCAAACTCGGTAATTATAACGACCAAAAACCAAGCCACTTTGAAATTGAATTATTATGATCACTAGTTACAAATGTATAAGTGTGACTGACTCGCCTAAAACACGTCGGGTTCTACGGTTGATTCTCCTATATAAAGTGACACTCGTTCGAACCCACGCGAACGGCATAAAATCTTTATGAAAGACTCTCGAAAACCCAGGCCGGTAGACAACAATTATACTGTATAAAAAGCAGGTTAGGTTCTGCTTAAACGCTTGTATCTACGAAATTTAGTTTTATAGTAATAATAATAATAATAATAATAATAATAATAATAATATATATATATATATATATATATATATATATATATATATATATACACACACACACTCCTGGACAAAATCTTAAGACCAGTTACAAATATAAAATACTGTTACTTTAATCGGAATATATTTGCGAAACATTTAGTTTTAATTCACTTGTTTGTTGGTAAATTACATTTTTCTAATTAAATGTAAATGTTTCGCTTCGCAAATATATTTCGATTAAATTACAGTATTTTATGTTTTAACCCTTTTGTAACTGGTCTTAAGATTTTTAAGTATATATATATATATATATATATATATATATATATATATATATATATATATATATATATATATATATATATATATATATGCATAAACATGCATGCACATGAAGATTACTGAATTCGAAAAATCTATATATAAAATTCTCTCTCTTCCGTTAGTCCGTCCATCTGTCACACCCTCTAAAATAGCCATAATTGACTGATCGAAATTTTGTGGAGAAGTGCAAACAGGTAAGGGGTGTACAAAGTACAGTTGCTTTTACTAGGGTGCATAACTTAGTACAATAAATTTTCATTCATTTTGGGGAAAAGTTAAAAGTTTTATAATTTAACATGCAATATACTCTCCTATTTTAAAAACAAATTTAATAATTAAAATGGCAAACTATATATATATATATATATATATATATATATATATATATATATATATATATATATATATATATAAACAATAACTGCATTATTGCGTATTTTTTTTCTTTAAGTTTTCTCTTAAAAATATTGTTTACCATGTAAAAGTTCTATAAAATTAAATTAAATTAATGAAATTATTAAACCGCGAAGTAGGATTTTGTCAAATTATTTTTTGACGATCCTATTTTCAAAATAAATAAATAATTGTTATAATTCTTTTTCTATCCTTTGCAAATGATTCAAATGTTAGTATGCTATTATGGATGATAACGACTACCAGTTGTAAAAATTTCAGCTTTTCACAGTTGTTATTTCTAACAAATATTAGGTTTTAAAATTTTGTCCCTTAGTTTTGGACGCTACTGTATATATGTATATATATATATATATATATATATATATATATATATATATATATATATATATATATATTAGACTCATAGAGTTTAAAAGAATCAATATGATAAAACTATAAAGATTTACTCTTAAGCTAAATTTCTACAACAGCAATCGATGTGCAAAACCTGTAAATGCTATTTGCTTCAAAGGAAACGTTACATCAATAAATCAATCATTAGATCGATAAATTCAATATATTTGTAAGTCTATCTTCACTTCCGAATCTGGTAATCAGCAATATTTTTTATCTGCTTCTCACACTTTGTCACAAACCTTTTTTGTCCACTTGCTTCTATATCTATACGCCATGTCCCAATTGAAACTTTCTATACCTTCTGGTACTTAGCAGTTTTTTTTCCCCCCTTTGCTCAACCGCCACCTTCGTTCCGCTATCCATTGACACAAGCTTTTCACTTGCTCGCTGGTTCCCCATATTGTCCTGAATTGTTCCCTGTGAGGCTTAAGTTTTCCAAGCCCCTAATTCCTTGTTATATGTCCAATGAAGTTCAGCTGATTTTACGTGTTTCTTAACCCATTACCTGCCATGAGGGGATCTATTAAAACTAGACTCACTACATGTTATTACTTTGAATTATTACATTGAATTGCTTATTTCCATTGCATTTGCAGAGGTATATTTTACAACACTTAGCCTTTAAAATTTTTATTATTAGTCGTAATTTTACATTTCACGAGTAGAAATATAATGACTATTTTGAAAAGTATTTTTTTATTATTTCTAATCAATATTATTTTTTGATGTTTTATACACATATATATTTGATGTTCCAGTTTCTATAAAAATGACAATGGTAACTACTGAAATTAAACATAAGGAATAAATAAACTCATAAGACACCTGTCTGGGCCAAAAATGCGTATTAAAAAAATTTGGCAGTTAATGGGTTAATATAAGTGTTCTTTGTTTTGTTTATTTTCTGTGAAAGGCAACCGGTGAGGATCGAACTCGTTATAGTTTTTATAGTAGCCGAGAGTATTCTATTGAAAATTAGTCCTCATCGAGGCAGCAAAAAATATTACAAATGTTCTTATGTACTATAGATTCCACAAGACTACTACAGTAATAGACTTTGCCACACTACTACAAATAAAAGACCCTAAACTTTCCTTTTGGGGACACACCTTAGGCGCTGAGAAGTAAACACAGCCTCTTCCCGAAGGAGGGGTTCTGCCTTGAAACCATAAAATTATATTCAAAATATTTAGATTTCGGGATTAAATAATCCATAGCGATGTTGATATGCCGCTAAAAACCAACCAAACCAAACATTAACTCCATATCATAGGGCATCTCGATGTTGGGTCATGGTTAGCCAGCTTGTGTCGCTAGAACAATTACGACTGAGTAGTGAGTTCAACCCTCACTGGATGCCCCATAGGTTCGGCCTTCTGCCACATCTAAGCTACGCTTAAAAATCACCATAAACCCTTATTATTAATAGAAAGGGCAACTACTGGACTTGAAAAACCTATTTTCTAGAAAAATTGTTTTCAGAGAAAGATTTTATAAATTACAACCGATAGTCGTACTGCCTGCTCTGGTAGTGAATGCCAGATCTTTCCTTATAAAGAAATGGTTAATATTACCATTGAGACGATATTGCTAACCATTGCTCCACGGTTAGGTATTTGTACATTGAGGGAAAATAATCAATAAAAAAGGCTGTAATCATTTGACTAAATTTAAATAAAACCGCTTTTCGATGACGTTTACTCAGCACGTTTCATCTTTTCTTTAAACAAGTTTATTTCAAAGAACATTTTTTCCATATTTTCTCAAAGCACAGCGTCTTTCATTCCTTTTGATGACTTATTTAATCATTTTGAAACGGCTGAGGTTATTAAAGAATTTTGCATGCTAACCAGCTTCCCAACATCATTTTAGCTGTGTCAGCTGATCTGTTCGTTTGGATTTTCAATGAATTACACCAGAAAAATGTCAATATTTTCTGAAAATATTAATAAAAATATTAATTGCTTTACTAAATAATTCTGTAAATATTAATAGCGTTGTACTAAGCAAAAGAAAAAGAAAATTCCGTAGAAGTTATAGCAAACCGTATTTAACATAGGATACACGACAGTTTTATTATTCTATCAACTCTGAAGTTTGTGCCAACTTTATTTGCATCAACTAAAATGCAAACATTGCAGTGAAACTGACGAATAGTTGGACCGATCAGAAATCAATTTGCTATTCTATGTTCAGTTTGGGTCTTCATTTAATTTTTTTACTTTTTTATTTCATTTGAAAATTAAATATTAGTATGGTTCCATTTTCAAGAATAATTTATTTTTCAGAAGCCTACTTAGTGGTTGAAAATTTTATGTCTTTGCTGAAGTGTCCGGCTTTGCCTCGGTTTCTAAATATTTAAATTGAAATTTAATTACACGAATTCCCTATTCTTTATATCAACTGCTTCAGACAGTCTTCGCTTAGGCCAGGAATGGTGATTTTATCCGAACTGTTGATTGCATACAATTAAGAAAATGTTACTATTTTCATTTTTTCCAAACCTCGTAAAATTATAAACATGAATAAATAATTACAACACTTGAAATTAAATTTTAGTTTCACAAAAAATTTATATTTTCTTTAAAAAGTCTTTTTTTTTCGAAATATGGCACTATTTTGCATAATTGCAGAATATGAATTCTTTTTAATCAAGAACATTTTCATGATCGGCTGCATCATTTTTTATCATTTCCAAGGATGGATATAATAATAATAATAATCCGGTTACGGAGATAGGACCTGTTACAATTTTATGGAACTACACAATACACACAGACAAAACAATCAAAGCGAACCGCCCAGACATTGTTATTAGAGACCGCAAACAAAAAAAGTGCCTCCTTATTGATATAGCAGTCCCTGCAAACTGCAATCTTTGAAGATCTTCAAAAAAACTATCAAAATACAAGGACCTTCAATCGAAATATCAAAAATGTGGCACATGGGAACATCAACAATCCCTGTTGTAGTTGGAGCCCTTGAATTTGTTGGAAAAGATTTCAGTAGACTAAATGAGGGGATTCCTGGAAGCCAGTGCCTTAAAGAAATACAAAAAATTGTTCTCACGAGTACAGTCCACACCTTAGCAAGGGCTTTATCTATGTAAAATATTTTTTTCTGTCAGTGGAAAATGTCATGATGCCATTTCTGATCTTAGGTCTCTGGGCGGGAACCGGAAAGAAATTTGTACACACCGGTAATCAAAGGAAATAATAATAATAATAATAATAATAATAATAATTATAATACTCATTTCTGAGCTACGGTATCTAGTCATCTCTTGTTGCAGACACCTTTTGAACAACATTTGTGTTTGCGCAACATCCACAGTGTTTTATACAGCAACTATACTGACTGAGCCTTAATTAAAGTTTCTGAAAGTGGGTATAATTTAGAGTGCCTGCCGGTTTTTCAACGAGTTCAGTACGTTCGAAAACTCGGTCACGATGACTAATCAGTTCAGGCTAGTACTGCAATCGATGGTTTCCGCAACACTTTTGTTTACTTAATTTCACTCCCAAGGCTTGGGTTAACAATTGGTATGGTATTCCCAAAGATTCCTCAGGCTGATATCACCTCCCCACATTGTTCTTATCAAGAAGTCCTCCCCATAAAAAAAATCAAGCATGTTGACATTCGAAGCCGGGAATCATGGTCAGAACGCTACAAGGACATTACTGTTAAAGGAAAACAGTTAATCTCCGTCAGATTTTGAACTTAACTTTCAATAAAAAACCTGGAATAACTAAATGTATATTCTGAGACAAGTATATATTATGGGCTGAGGATATACAATGGGCTGAGGATATACTATGAGCCTTATTATAGGCTGAGGGTATATTATAGGCTGAGGGTATATCATGGGCTGGGGATATATTGTAGGTTGAGGATATACTATGACTTGGGGATATAATCTGGGCCCAGGATATACTTTGCGCTGTTACACTGAGATTAATTAACAATTGAGTGTAATACTATATTAACTCTTGTAATTTTCTACCTAGGTAAACAACTTTGTTGGGGAAATGTTAGTTCCAATTATTTAGGAATGTTTATTAATGTTTTGTGCATAATTTTGTATAACAAGAAGCGTGGAAATGTTGGTTAACCCTGTCTATAGCTAATTCGACTCACCACCCATTGAATTTCTTAATCGCTATAAGAACCCATCCTTGTCCATCGAATGTAACATATACCACAATACCACATATTTGCAGGGGACCTATAAGCACTCATGGTGTTTAAAAATTGCTTAATATCTACCAATTTATTTTGTTTCCTTTTTTAAATTTTATTATGAAAATATATGAAAATTAACACATGAGATGAAAGAGGTGGAGGAGAATCCAAGAATCAAAGTAAAAAAGAAAACAGACCAATCAAACGAAAATAAAGACAACTTAGAGGTTTAAAACCGGCTGCTGTATTCCTGCCGATAAGTAGAATCAAAACATCAATCGCTAATGGCGGGAGAAGGACAAATCATTTGGGAATGAGTAAATATATCAGGTTGATTCACTCAAGATAAAAGCGAAAATAAAATCTGGGAAATTGGGAATCTTGATGAGGAACATAACAAAAGAGAACGTCGGGACCTGGCCGTGAACGGCAGTCACACTAACTAGAGGAGCAAAAATAGACTAGCTTTACCAGGTATTGGGTCTGACAGGAATCCGCCCCAATGTGACATTAGGAGACCAACAAAGGAAATCCAGATTGGCCTGATACACGTGAACTAGGCTCGCAACTCGAACCCACCTTTTCCCAAAGGCAAAAGGCTTTTCATTAGTTCTGATATTCATCCTCATCTGATTTCTAAAGAATCCAATCAGATCTTTGATACAAATCTTTGTCTCGTACAATTCACTCCACTCGCGTCATAAGCATCACCATTCTTACAATGGCTAGCAGCATCAGAAACACCAACTCTTTCACTCCCGAACCACAAGGATGATGCATACGTACCCCGAGATCGATGGACACATGATGTTCTGAATCGATACGAGCCGTCAACTCGCCGATATGCTTCCAAAACTAGTGGACCAGCGGACAATGGAAGAAGTCTTATTCAGCTGTTTACTGTAAGCCGCAACCAGACTGGTATCAATCAGGCATTTCTGCCAAGCCCTTCCTGAGATAGCCAGTTAAACGAAAACTGAGAGTTACCGAGATAATGCGCTGCTGGTGAACCGAAAGAACACAACTGGCCGGACCGAGACGATCACAGAGCGGATGTGACTCGCCTAGTGTGGTAGTAGTGGCCCAAAATGGAAAAGAGCAAACGCAGTTAGCTTTACCGCCCCGTATAAAAGAGAGGTGGATCTAAATCGAGGCCCTCCCTGAACAGTGTTTAAACAACTTTTTGAGCTCAGATCAGGCTACCTGCGCCATCCTGAGCTCGGGAAATGCGTCTTCGGCAGGAGATATAACGTCTCAAACCTTCAATCGCCGTTATTTCGTATTAAAGTGATTATCTGAAGAGCTTTTTTGCCTTGTTGTTTTGTCTTGCATATATTTTTTGCTAAGTATTGTTTTTACCCTGTTATTTCTTTTGTCAATTCTATTTGGCACTTTTTCCAATTACATTTATCCAGGGTCAATTATTCTACAGTAAATAAATAAATAGTAAATAAAATTTCAGAGTTTAAGTGGAGACGTTAGAAGTATAAAGTTAAAGTAAACTTTGTGGCCATTTGCCCGACAGATCTTACCCATCCATTGTATTCATCAGATAATACATCTTCGGATTACCTTTTATTTTGATCTTTAGAGAATTTTGTTAATGAAAAAAATCAATTGTCTGGATAACTGTAAAAGAAACCCAGAACATTTATTTGTCGAGAAAGCTGAAAAGTTTGAAGTTACCATTGCTAAAGATTGTTGAAAGATTATATTGAATCAACTGCTTTGTCTGTTGCTAAGGCACTTGGTTCACTGTCTCGTGTTAGACATTTTTTATCGCTAGAATCTATCGTATAGATTTATACGAGATTTATTTAAGACCTTTTGAGACTTTTTTTAAGAAGAGGCAGTTATAACTGCCTTAGATTATCATAACTTATATATCATATATAATATATCACCATATATATTACTATATCATAGTAATATATCATTACTATACATCTAATAAGCTCATATCAAATGACGCTACTTTGGAAGAGTTTTGTACTTCTTTGAAATTAATAAATGTCTCTACGAAGAAAAGTCTCAAAACTTCTCGAATGGCACTTCGTAAGTCTATATTTCGTCCACGCGTTGAATATTCTTGCCAAATCTGGTCTAATGATTTTGTTATGTATTTAGATTCTTGGCAATGTTATCGGTTCTGACCTGACATCTCGGCTTCAGTCACTTTCTTATCGCTGCAACGTAGCTATCCCTGTACCTTTTGTAATTGTTCTGGTGATCTTTCCTCTTTTGTTTCGTAGATTTTATGAATGTAAGCGCAGTACCAGACTGGCAGTTAGGTCTCATCATTTTACAGTTGAAATGGCTAAATGTAACCGTAAATTCTATGCTAATGCACTTTTCGCTTGTGGAAGTCCCTTCCAGCTTATTGCTTTCCTGTCAAGTTTGATCTTTAAAAAATTAAATGCAATCTTGGTATCGTCTGTCTTCTTCATTCTAGTTCTTAAGAATGTTTCCTTTTCCTCATATTCTTTCACACTCAGTAACCCCTTGCATCTTAGTGGCTTCATTGCCTTGCTTGGGGTAAAATGATTAAAAAATAATTAGTCATCTAATTTCATCGTTCCAGGAATTATCTGACTTCTTCCGTCCTGATTTAACTTTAAACATATCAGATAAAACCAAAATGGAGTATCATATGCATAATCCTTACTTTTAAATTCGTTTACGCAGTCTTGTAAGGTGCTAGACATATTCTTCCCTCAGCAACCTCTTTCCTGAAGGCGCAAAGTCTATCTATCTATCTATCTATCTATCTATCTATCTATCTATCTATCTATCTATTCCACCAGTTCAGACCTTTACATCTAGCACACACTATGACACTTCAACAGGCTCGAATCAGCCTCATTTCACCCGTGTTCAAAATGTAGGAAGAAATTTACATCCAGTTTTTTTTCGAAGAACTTCACCTTTCAGGAAGATATTTCTGTGTGGATGCCGCCCCCACCTGCAATCTTAACCTCTTCAAGTCAAGGATCTATCGTTATCTATCCTCCATATCCTCATCATCTTCACTTCCTACCATCTATAACATTCATATCGCATACATTATTCATGAGTGCTATTTTATCAGTAATTCTCTGCCTCGAGTGTCTTTTGAGCCTTGTAATGGCTAAATTTTTGTATAAAAAATAAACCAGAAAAAAAGCAGAACCTATAAGAACAAGCTTTGAAAATGTTGCTCAAATAAGTACGCGATGAATTTTTTTTCAAATTCTCTTTTAGAAATATTTTCTTTAATGAATAGAATGGACTTCTTATGTCACCCATTCCAATAGTAAGTTCAATCTTTACTCGCCACCCTTACTCGCCATCTTTACTCACCATCCTTACTCGCTACACCTACTTCAGACGAAGTTTAGTAAAGACTATTAATGCAAGAGCGCTTTATCGTAACACAAAGCGATTTTGTTATCAAGTTTTGTTCTGTGAGAAAATCTAATATCGACTTACAATGTTATCAGTTCTGCTCGAACGATAATAAAAGCCACATTTATTCACTACCCGATGGTAGGAATAATGTAACTGATGATGGAATCTGCATTTGTGTCCGTCCGAAATACAAAATAATTAAATAAATAGCAGGGCATTTCTAACGATAAACAACCGATTTAATCGATATCTTTAATCATGAGATATCGATTATTTATTGTGGAATGAATGATACTCAAATCGACTTTATAATTATTTTAAATGGCTTTTAAGGGTGACAATCCCCCCTTAAAATTGGATTTTATGTGCAAATCGTATTTCAATGTTTCTTTTATTATTAATCATGGCAGTCATTTTGTAAATGAATTAAATAATATGAAATATAATGACACCCAACATGCAGCTATGGATCTACTATGAATTTAATAAAGCATAAGCTTCAGGGACCCTAATCCCAGACGGGTTTCTGAGGTAAATTTTTCTAATCTATCTATCTATATATCAAATTCTATGTCTTCCGTTAGTCCGTCACATCCTCTACAATAGCCATATATTGACCAATCGAAACCAAATTTGAGGGGAGAAGTGTAAACAGGTAAAGGGGTACAAAGTACAATTGGTTTTACTAGGGTGCGTAGCTTAGTATAATAAATTTTCATTCATTTTTTTGTAAAAATCAAAACTTTATTACTTAATATACAATACTTTCACTATTTTAAAAACAATTTAATGATTAAAATAACAAATACCCATTTAATAAAAATGCAATATTGTTTTTGCATGTTTTTCTTTAAGTTTTTCTTAAAAAATATTGTTTACCATGAAGTTTTATAAAAGAAATTATTAAACCGTGAAGGAGGGTTTTTGTCAAAGTATTTTTTCAAACAAATTATCTTATTCAAATTTCATCGATTGATTTGCGAAATTGAACGAAAATTTCGATAAAAATGTTAGCGATAACTTCAATAATACTAAATATTGTGAGAATTTTAAGAGACATCAGCGTGTTGCAAAATATTTCTAGTGAGTAAAATTTTCAACAAAATATTTACGGCCATATCAGGTTAAAACACCGGTTCCCGTACGATCAAGTTAAGCAACGTAGAGCCTGGTCAGTACCGAGATAGGAGACCATTTCGGAATATCAGATGCTGTAGGCTTGGATGTGCGTGTGGTGTAATAGATAAAAGAAATTGTTAATCGGGGAGCCATGTTTGATTTGCAATTGGGTTCATTTATTCCCTTGCGCGCAAATGCGCTTGAGAAACTATGCATTCATCGCTTTTTCCCCAGAAGATTATGGGTTAATTATTAAGATTTGTATCACTAAAATCATTATCTCCCCCCAAATAAAATAAAATTACATTCAAAATATTTAGATTTTGGCATTAAATAACCCATAGAGGTGTTGATATGCCGCTAGACAAAAACAACCAATTAATGAAATCAGTGAGGTTTTTAAGTGTTTGTTATTAAAATGAGGCCAGTTTAGTGATAGAAGCTGATGGCAGACAATGGGTTAAAGTATCTAATATTGGCTTTAGAATATGCTCTACTACCCATTTCAAAAGGCCTCAAAATTCCCCTATAATTGCACAAATTTTTCTTGGGGGCTTGCACCCCCCCTCAAACAAGCCTATGGGCTTATTGATCTTACCAGAATCTATGTATAACCTACATTTTGTCACTTTGATCCTCGAATGTATCGTTGCTGGTTGTGAAGGAGCTCCCGTACCTATTTAAGCTTCAGGGCCCCCAAACTGTAGGTCCGCTGCTGCTATTTATTTACCCAGAGTTTGTGAGGAGAAGTATAAATTCATCCCCTCTCACTAGGTGTAAATTAAATCCATTCTCTCCCAAGCGGAGTTTGTACTAAGGAACATGTGGACATGAAATCTATCTATCTGTGCAAACGAAAGATGAAAGAAATTGCCCCTGCTATAAATTTAGAAATTCTTGATAAAATCCAATGAAGAATCTGCAATGATATTGGTCCTGGCCTGGCATAAAGGTTCCATTCAGTTTCTTGTAACTCCCCTGTCTTTTCTATAAATACTTTCATGCTAATTGTTCGGATGAACTCTTCACTATAAATACTTTCATCTTCATTGATTTCGTGATCTTTGCTCTATTGTATGTAGACTTTATGAATTTAAGCGCAGATTGGTAACACGGTATCATCGTTTTATATTTGAATTAGTTAACTGTAAATGCTGTGCTAACAGTTTCTTTTCTCGCACTTTTCGCTTGTGGAATTCTCTTCAGGCTTCTTGCTTTCCAAACAACTTAGATGCACAAGAGTTTTAATGAATCTTTTAATTCCTTTTCTTTTCTTGTTCTCGCTCCTAAATAATATTTTTCTTTTATTATTATTATTATTATTATTATTATTATTCTTTCACACTCAGTAGCCCCTTGTGGCTTTACTGCATTGTTTAGACTGAAATAATTGACAAAAAAGCAAGTTTCGTTTACCCTTTACTAGAAATTCCCATCTTTCTTTGGGGACTTTCAAAGCCTGGTAACTTTATTTTCGTATCTGTAAATAATTTCTAAGAATTAAATTAATTTTCTTTATAATATAAAATGATTTCGTATTTCTATAAATCCTAATATTTTCGTGGATATTTATGTTTAATTCGTCAACCCTTATTTTCCTTGAAGTTTCTCCTATGGATTTTATGTCATAATGATTACAGGCTATTTCCAGTCACGATAGTGTCGGAAAGCATCCCTGTGTTCTTGTGGGTGATTTTACAACCATTTCGCACAGTCGAAACGTCACAAGCCTTTCGCTGCTGTATCGCTAATTCCATGGAAAGTGTTCAAACGAATTAAATTCCTTAGTTCCGCCAGTTCTCAGCCTCACATCTAAAACCTGCCCATTGAAGCGAATCACATCTTATTTGCTTCCATTTGTGAGATGTAGATTTCACTTTACGTGAACGACTGCTTCATGGAACCGACTCGCAAGAGGATGCCTCCTCGATCACTATAATCAAGTCTTCAAGTCGAGGGTTAAGCGTTATCTTACCTTATATCCCCGTAAAATGTGCTTCTTACTAAGTGACTGTCTACCTCGATTGGGTCTAGAGCCTTGTACAAGGTGAACACCATTGGAAAAATATATATTCAAACACACACACACACACACACACACACACACACACACACACACACACACACACACACACACGCACACATATATATATAAAAAGTGAATATATAGAGGCGACATGTTTCATGCTGGACGCAATCGTCAGGACATTGAAACAGCCAACACTCTGAGTGTTGGCGACAGGTTGTTTATTACATACGCTCTATTTCTGATATTGACCACTTCATTCCATAAATATGGCACACCTAAAAACTATAATATATATATATATATATATATATATATATATATATATATATATATATATATATGGGTTAAAATCTTCTTGAATTTCATCTTAACATCATGAAACTGATTAGATAACTGGAAAGGTTTGTTATAAAAATAAGTAAATATAAATGTCTATATTATTCAATGAAACATGTTTGAATGAAGATTGTTTGAATGCATGTTTTACATTTGGGAAGATAGTGCTTACTATCGGAGATATGGCGGCGCTTGTAGATATAAAAAAAAGATACTAGGTATTTCATGATTTAAGTGATCATCAGGTCACAGTCCGTGGGACTATGTTCTTTTTTTATGATTTTTAAGATATGGAACTGACAATCACGATGCAGTGTTGATTCCTCTGTACACATTATTGACACTGAGATGTTGACTTTTGGGTTATCTCAATGCATGTATGAGCAATCTACATATATACGTGCGCGCGTGAAAGCACCTACTATATTTGTATATACAAGCGGCATATCGACGTATATATATATATATATATATATATATATATATATATATATAGAGAGAGAGAGAGAGAGAGGAGATAGATAGATAGATATACATATTAGGTAAAATATAGTTTTAAGTTATGCTATATTTAAGGGTTAAAGTGCTCAATATCAGGGATAGAGCCTAGATAAGTATAAAGGTGAGCATTGAAGTCAACACTCAGAGGCGACTGTTTCATGCTAAACGCAATCGTCAGGCAATGAGACAGACTGTCGCCTCTGTGTGTTGACTTAATGTACACCTTATATATATATATATATATATATATATATATATATATATGTGTGTGTGTGTGTGTGTGTGTATGTGTGTGTATACTCATATATAATACAAATGTATGTATGCAAATAACATGGATATATGGGGTCGATACTATATATATATATATATACATCTGCTGAAACGTTGTGATGATAACAACAATAAAAGGAACAATAGTCCGTCACATCTAAATAATGGTAATTCCTTATCACAGGAATTCAGGGGAGGTCTTAATGATAATATATTAAAAAGCAAGAATCTCTTAAAAGTTCTCACATTTGCGGTGTGTATTCTACGTAAGAAAAGCAAAACTAACATACGTCTCAATTTAGAGTCAAATTTCTATGAGATCAAAATTTAGGTCTTGTAAAATTTTCGATAACGAATTGGTAAGAATGATGTGCAATGAGCAGCAGCGTGCCAACCATTCATATAAGTCTTCAGTTCTTGAATAATATAATAATGAAGAATATTTGCATTGCACCAATGAATGCGCGGCCGTGTTGATAAGATAGATACCCGAATGAAGGAAATATGCAAAAGCGTGATGCAATTATACGGCTGGAGTTGCATTATGCATGCTCCAACGATTGAATGTTATTGGAAATGTCCGGGAATTTTCTCATTCACTCAATTATTTATCCTTTTCGTGTTGCATTTATGAACAATGGCCAACTTTAAGCCGGGCATATGCAGCAAAAGACTCAAATAATAGAAAGCTCTTTCGGTAAAACGGAGCTCACCGTTCCGCATATTTCGAGGTATCTGCTAAAACACACAATTCTCAGATAAGAAAATTTAATTTTAAATCAGTTTTTTCTGACCTTATCTACCAAATGTTATTTTGAAATGTTTTGTTCCTTTAAGAGGCAGATAATCATATCTTGACTTTGATTTTGTTTCTTTATTATTTGTGAATTGCCAGAACGTCTTGGTTTGGTTAATTTTATTTTAGGGCTTATCAACCTCAGAGATTTTCAAGGACACATGGCACACTAGATAAAGGCGTTAGTTAGATCCAGTGACCGGACCCAAAGAGTGTGAGTTAAATACCTGGTTAAGGCGGTGGAGAACTTCCAGAGGGAAAATTAGCAGGAGATAACTGATAACTGACATCCATTAAAAACATGGCACGTGGAACTAGAACAGTCTACCACAGCGAGTGAAATAAAGGGTTCAGTTCTACATTCCACCCACCTGAAGAAGGGCCGGAGCGTACATCGGCTGAAACGTTGTAATAAACATGGCGACAAAGATGAGGATGATAGTCCGAGCAATGTAAATAGTCAACCTGAGTGGGTTGTTTAATGTCGACAAGATTTTTAGGATAGGTTCATATGAATCAAATATATATTAATATTTTTTTCTAAAATGTTTTACTGGAAATATTTTTTTCCAAAAATCTATTGCTGGTAATTATTTTTAAAAATGTTTTGCTGGTAATAATTTTTTTTTTTCAAAAATGTATTGCTGGTAATTTATTTTTTCAAAAATGTATTACTCGTAATTTATTTTTTCAAAAATGTATTACTGGTATTTTTACTATAAAAATCTGTTTTTAAAACTTCATAATATTTTGAGCCCAGTTAAATATTTGCCCGTAGCATGGACCCTAACAGGTGCTACCACTCTGGGTCAGAGTGGACTTGAGAGCAACAGCAATTAAGCGGTGGTTCCACCCCCCCAAACCTCTCGACATTGCTGTCGGATGTAGTTTATCACCATAACCAGGACGACTCATTGGGGGGGGGGCAGTTACCTCCCTGCAGAGGAGAACTTCTTGGAAAAATAGGGTAATGTTTTTCTTCATCTTCGTCACAGTTTTGCTAACCTTTTGCCGAGACTGTCATCCAAACCCAGTTGAACCCGCTTTTAAACTTAACTGGGAGGAAAAGATAGGTGCTCATATCTTTCCCAAGAGAATCTGTATGAAAGTTAATGCAACCTTCTAGAGATCAATTTGAACCCGGCTCGGTAATTCCACTTTTCGCGCCAATATGCGTTACACCGCCCATACATGTCACACTTATATTCCATAATAGGTGTTACATTCGCTTCAGTCAGCCAGTTAAGTGCCATACGTGATGCACGTTTGAGAAATCATGTCTCTTTCGATTCATGATTGACTAGGCAGAAAAATGCCCTGCAGTGGGCTGTTGTTTCTTTCAGCGGTAGAGTAGTTGCCAACCAAGGCTACAGAAACCAGTCTGTCGGGCTATTCAACCCATAGCTGGTGGAGGGAAAGTGATGGATTTATGCCTTTCTTAATGTTACTTGCACGTAAGCGAATATAACAGACCCGACTGGTACGCGAACTCGGCTTTCCAACTTTTCATTCAGTGTCATTATCCATTATACCACCCGCACATCCATTTTATTTCACAAACTAAATGTAACAATTATTGTATTACAGCGTTAGAATTTTATTTTAATAAAAATGTTTTTTTTTGGTTTTTTAGAATTCTATACGAAATAGATTCTAGTCTCTATTTAGGTTGATATCCTCCATGCATTTCTTTAAAAAAAAATGCATCATAAATGAGATGGTTTTGTATTTTTTTAAGTAAAAGATGAAATTTCAATAAGTACAGTGCATTTTTTGACATATAAATAAAGAATTTTACTTAAATAAAACTATAAAAAATTATCATACAAAAAAAAAAAAAAAAGAAAAAAAAGAAGTCGAAACGTTATATCTCCATTTAAAAGAGCCTTATAAAAGATGGTTCACCATCCTTGTACCTCCATTCAACCCCTACGAACTTCACCTACACAAACCATCCCAAGATAATGACTACGGTTTTGCTTGTACCATTCACCTCCTCTTCTACCCCAACCACAACCCATCGCATTTGACAGCTGAATTTGAGATGTATTTCAGAGTTGGCTGTAATTTTCACTAATTCACCAATGATACCAAGTCTGCCAAGAATCACGTAAAAATTCACTTTTAAGTAAATTAGAAAGCCTTGTGCCATCAAGTTGTTTGTAAATGTTTAACTGTTTGTTACTAATGTATTTTGTTATTCTCATATATATATATATATATATATATATATATATATATATATATATATATATATATATATGCATCATATTGATATATATATATATATGGATATATATATATATATATATATATATATATATATATATATATATATATATATATATATATATATATATATATTGATAATATTATTGGTCAATATATATATATATATATATATATATATATATATATATATATATATATATATATATATCCATATATATATATGAGTTTCGAAGAGGATAGAATCCAGGTAAAACTCAATGTCCAGGACAGAGTAAGAATATAATAAAAAAGGCTCAAACACTAATATTCTATGGTTATAATTTATTACATTGGAATCATAATCATGATCCAATTCATCAGACCTACAAATTTGAAAGCTTTTTGGTTGTTACTAATGTACTTCTTATTCTTATATATATATATATATATATATATATATATATATATATATATATATATATATATATGTGTATGTTTGGTAACTTAGTGCTTTCACTCTAATTTCTTGATAAAAGCCAAAAATAAATAAAACAGAAATAGCGAAGTTAGATCTCGATTTAAAAGAGTTTTGTAAAAGATGGTTCACAGAGTCCTGGTGCCGCAATTCAACCCCCTTCCCCCGTCTTACTGGTTCTCATTCTTTCTCTATAGTTATTTAACTGTTGGAAGCTTTTGGTGATCGAACTAACCAGTGACTGTGACTTTCCCTTATGAGGGTAACGGGTTGGCAGTTTGCTGGCTGCTGCCTCCGACTGGTCGTTAGGAACCCAAACTCTTAGGTATCGCTTAGAGATGCCCGGGTTATCTGAAGTGTCATGTCGCGCATGGGTAGATGTCCTTGCATTTATTTTCGGTAGGCAACCCTGAGGTCACATTGTGTTCTGATCTCAACCACACACTGGCTAGTTTGTATGGCCACTGACGACAGATAGTGACAATTATGGTGGTCTTTTTCCTCTCTCCTCAAAACATATCCCATGGAAATCAAAGAAAAAGAAATAAAACTAAACCAAATAAGAAAAAATCCACTACACCCTCAATCTTTCTTTCTTTCTCTAATATTCGCGGTATCCTTTGGAACTTCTGCAGCGTGGAACGTTTGCCAAATATATTTGCCCTTTGAGAAACCAACTTGAATTTTTCCGTTGCGACCAGTGAATTCTTGGTTCTAGGGTATCTTTCTCTTTGCCGAAAAGATTCCAGCATTCACATGCATGTCCTTTACATCCGGGATAATCTACTGATGACCAGAGAATTGTCTCTCAAGATCGCTGACCTACTCTTTCATATGCTTCCGTCTTTCGCTACTAAACTCTGTCAGCTATCGGTTTGTCTTTCATCGCGTCCCATCTTCCCAAGGCTGCAGTATATGAGACGCAATAACTGACAGCATAGAAAAGGCTCACTTTTTCTCCATCCATCTGCGAAAATCTTTGTCTTCGTTAACTTTAATGCTCACCACGATTCGTGGCTGAAACCTTCGAAAGGTACTGATGTTGCCAGTATACACACATTAATTATTTCCATTGCCCAATCCCTCAATCAAATCGCGAACTTCCCTACTTGTTTCCCTAGCCAAACCGAGCAACAGACTGCTTTAGTAGATCTATTTCTTACTTCCTCTCCTCGCTATTGCCGAGCTTCGCAATACTGCCCTCTCGGACCATTCTGTGGTAGCTATCGATATCTCCTTCCAAGCATCCATCAAACAGTAACTCCCTATACATAAGACCACTTTCATGCTGACTGGGACTCATTCATGGATTTTCTTCGTGACACCCCTTGGACAGACATTTTCAACCTCCTTACTAAAAATTGCGCCACTTCCATCCTTTCTGGAAAATACAAGGTGAAACCGCAGTCCTACCAATGATTCACACCAGCATTCCCGGCCGTCATAGTACACAGAAACCACTATTTCCGGCGATACCAGTGTGACAGCTCTAGTCATAACAGGGGCCTATTTGATACTGCCCGTAACATATATAAGACAATCCTCGAAGGAGCTAAGTCCCTTTCTGCTGAAAGAATGAAGCACCGCATACACTAAATACTTGGCTCTAGTTATTACTGGCGGCTCTGTAACAGGGTACTAAATAAGTGCAAAGTCTATATTCCCTCCACCCTTTTATTAATTTGACGGGTTATCATCCTCTGATGATAAAACTGAATGCTTTGCCTATAACTTCTCAAACTCTACTCTTGACTCATCTGAAGTATCCCCTGCCTAACTTCCCACTTAGAACTGAATCTCTTGAGTGATATGCATATAACCCCCTTTCCATAGTTTCTGCTATCATCTCTAACCTTGATCCCTACAAAGCGTGTGGACCCGATATTTCTGAATGGGTTTGGCGCCATCAAAGTCCTCATCTGATGAGGCTAATTAAGTACGAGATTTTCAGTTTAATGTGTTGGTTTTTAGTAAATTGTTGAAGAAAACGAACCGAAACATAGTCTATTCTATGTTCAATTTCCTTATCTTCTATATTAAATTTGTTATGCCAAGGAATTTGGAATGTTCATTGTTTACTACTATTCAACATCCTGAATGTTTATTGTGTATTCAAAGTATGTCTCATCACTGCTTACATTTCAATTTCAGATCATAGTTTCTGCTTTGGAAAGGGTTATACTGAATTTTACTTCTTGGAAATTTGGGGAGGTAATATTCGTGGTCCCGGTTTAAAAACTTGATATCTTACTTGACTTAGGAAATTTTAGATAGAACAATCACAATATTACAAGCATCTTCTAACTCTAATATTTGACTCGATTATTTATTTTCTTGTTCAAGAAATTGTGATCCGTCATTTTAAGATCTTTGGGAATCCTTTGAAAGTAGAAAAAGTTTACTCTTGACTTTCTTAAAAAGTCTTTCTTAACTTCAGAAATACTCATTTTAGGTAAGGAATTCACTGTCATTGATAAAGGGATTTATTATGGGAGTCCAAATCAGAGCAGATTTCAGCATCTAAACATAACGGAAATCTATTGATGTTCAGTAGGAGTCTCACTATAATCGCTATTATGACATATCTAAACAGTCAGCTCTACGCAACTAAATTCTAATATCAATAGTTAAAAAATTAAACTGGAAAAATATTAATTAAAAATATTAATAATGATTGAAAAGGTTTCATTTGATAAAAATAGATGAAATTAGCATTATAAATGGTACTTTTTAATGTCATATCCTTTCATGAACGCGGTCATGGTTCTCCACAGTATCCTTCTTATTTATCATCCAT
Source organism: Acanthosepion pharaonis (assembly GCA_903632075.3). Taxonomy (NCBI): domain Eukaryota; kingdom Metazoa; phylum Mollusca; class Cephalopoda; order Sepiida; family Sepiidae; genus Acanthosepion; species Acanthosepion pharaonis. Next base: position 733,758 of record CAHIKZ030000291.1, read on the forward strand.
GATTTGCCATGCGCTTGTGAGAAAGGGGAGTGGTTTCCTGTTGCCTTCTCCACGGTTTAAAATTCAGATATTTCTTTCGCTTAGTCTTTTTTTACCACCCAAAGCAAAAGAGTATATTCTTCACTGTTATTTAACCCATAGCATGGGCACTGATCATTTAAAATGAATCTACCAATAGTAGACAATGATCATGCTTTCCCTCCTGAGACCAATGTACTAATGATGAGAAGGTGGGGGGTGCTGATGACATAGGTATTCATAAGAATAATCTTGAACACGAAATTAACATCCTCTTACAAGAAATAGGAATCAAGATAAACGTTTACAAAACAGAAATTATGATCTGGAATTGAAATGAAAAGTTGTATCCTGAATCAGGATGTGGAATTAGTAAATACTAAACACTTTAGTGTATTGATCAGTTATAGCAAATTTAGTATAGGAGATAAGGAAATTGAACATAGAATAGGCTGCACTCTGCTTTGAGCGAATTAAACTTGTAGTTCGCAAAGAATACCGTGCTTCTTCGAACCTTGAGGACTGGCGCTACAGAATCACAAAGAATTTTACCACTAAATAGAAATCACATTACTCGATGACTTTCAACGGTTGCAACAATAAAAATGGAAATCACACGTAACTTGAAGAGAAGATAATGACATAATGAAGATGTTGATGCTTCAGGCTTTTGATTTTATTTCTTTTTTACGGTTTATCAACCCTTTGCGATTTATTTAAAGCCGAGGCATATTTTGATTCGAAAGGATTTTTTTCGAGTGATTATTACATAAACAGTTCTTTAGTGAATAACAATTATTTTCCAGATACTATTTAATCCATAGCAAGGTGTCGATTAGGAAGAAAGCAAAGAGTAATAACAGTGAATATGAGAAACCTATTTTAATATAATTATAAGAGAAAGTTTTTATAAATTTCAACCGACAGTAACGTTGCTCGGTCAGTGAATATTGAATGTTTCCTTATAAGGAAACGCCCAGTATTACCCTTGCCATTAACATTTTCTAATTTCCCATTATTCACAAAGCGTTTCAAACGATGAACTATGGTTGATTGCATACGTAATAAATAGCAGATTTAGAAAAATATTTTAATATTGTTGAAAAAAAGATATCGTGCTTTACATCAATCTCATTATTAATATAACCTCTCGTACTAAAATTTCGCGTTAAATGTTCGGGGATTTTCTCACTGTTCAAAATATACTGATTAGGTTGTTAAATTTGAACTTACGAGGCTACGCAGAAAACTTTATAGGCTGACTATGGAGGATTGATGCTAGAGTTTTGAAATATTGCATGAATTAATTTCAATTTTTCTTATTAATAACTGCACTGTATATTTCAGATAAACTGACATCTCACTGTTAAAAAACAACGTTCATCCTGTTGACCAAAAATGTCATCTATAGCAGATATGATATCATCATCACTGCTATAATGGTTTTTCAAGTTGGCGAACAGATAATAGTCACATCAGGAAAATAGAGAAAGTGATGAACTAGTTCGAAGCCCCATTTACGTACAATTGAAACCAAAGACGAATGGTAGACTTATAAATATATAAGGTAGATTCTGGAGAGAAAAAATGTCTAGCATGTCTCAGTAAACCAACTTTCTTAGAAGCAGACCTAGAAACGGTTTTAATATCATCTTTCCACTTCATGTCAACCAAGAATATGAGCCTGAGAAGTCACAACGAGTCTCTATCATGGAGGTTAGTATCGTTCATGTTGATCGAAGGCAGGAACAAGTTTTTCGAGGGATTAATAGAGGGTATTTTCATTTTAACACTCCCAAAACAAAACTTCTTGCTATTAATTTTATCAATCTAAGATGTAAATTTATATTTAATACACAATACTAACGCTAATTTGTGCGTAATTAAAGAAATGTATAGGCTAGAGTAATGATGATATCTTGGTTATCAACACCCATGGAATTTCTCCAGATCCAGTTTCTGATCAGTATTATATATTAATCATCTCTGAAATGCAGACAGTGATTATAATCGATTTGGCATTTGTTATTTTAAGGAACATTATTCAAGAATCGATCCGTCTAATACTACATACGTCACCAGATAACATTTTATCGTTGATACCAGAGGATTTAATGTTGTCCGTGATTAAATCTGAGGTTTTCGGAGGTTTTACTGAAATTTTTAAAGTGCCAACATTTAAAATAGTCTTTTCTTGAATCCTGTAACACAAAGAGATTTAGCAATGCAAATGCGGGGTTATCAAATAAAGTGACTTATTTGGACTCATCTCACGTATCAGTTGGTCAACTTTGCCACATAAATGATAGCCTGTTTGTGTATTCACAATTAAAGTTCATGCCATTGTCGAGTCTTAAATAGATGAAATTGTATTGAAGCTAATATATCTGAAGGATCAGGCAATGTTCAATGGATTTTCATAAAAGTTTATTGATATATTCTATAATATATGGAGGGTTTATCACTTTTCTCTTTACGATCGGGTATCTGATTTCTTCGCCTAAAGTCTTCTAATTTTTTTCACCTCCAGCTATCCACTTAGGTCTTAGTATTTTCTTGCTTGTGGAGAAATTATATATATATATATATATATATATATATATATATATATATATATATATAACATATATAACAATTATTTAATGATAATACATCACGTACTCGATTTACTAATAAGATATGCTGTTGTCATGATAACCGAAGCCATTACCGATGTTAATAAACAAAAGGGGGCGTAATATAATGATGAATAATCTATTTAGTAAGTTCAGAATACCAATAAATAGTCTTTCATTTACTTGTTTTTTTGTAAGCTTTCTTTGAATATTTCATTTTAAGAGTTGTTCCCTAAACGAGAAAAGAGTTAAATCCAGGAAAAAAACATTTAGATTAGTAATAAAAATATCACAAACGTAATTACAAAATTACTTGAATATTGCAAAAATTTTCTTTATGGTAAGAGTAAACATAAAGTGCTTTTTACACTTCAAATAATGTGGATTTAAGAACTGAAGTAAATATGGTTTCAGTATTTACATTATTTCAATGTTCGGAGAATTGTTATCCAATGTATATCAACTGATAAAAGCCCGAACAAAGTAAATAGTGTAAATAGTTACAATACCTCATCTCAGAAATATAGAGACATCCTGAAGAAGGCCGGGCCGTACAACGACTGAAACGAGGTGAATATGACAATAAAGATGAGAAAAATAGTCCGAACAATGTAAATAGTGTAAATAGTTACAATACCTCATCTCAGAAATATAGACAGATACCGTTTGAGTAAGAAATAACAAATTCATCTTGTGTTTAGAACATAGCAAATGTAGACAGTATCATTTCGGCAAGAAACAAGAATTTTCTTTATATTTGTATCCTAAGAAATCAATATTTACACAATATCGATAGCATGATTATTCGCTGTTTTTCTCTGTGTCCCTTGCCTTCAACATGCCCTGATAGAGTCAATTTTCAAGCCTTCTTTTCTCATTATGTGCCCTAGATATTTCAACTGTTTGTTCCCGTGGTTAAGTTTTAAGTGTCCTTTTTGCTTCCATTTTAACTTAAATTTCGTCATTGCTTACATGTTCAGTTCATGGCATTCCATAATCCTTCTGTAGAACCAAAAGTCTGTTGTCTCCAGTCTTTCCTTTATCTGTGAGGAGATTGTCCAGTATTTACTGCCTCAAAGAAGGACAGATTCAGTCCGTCTAAATTTTGTTTTATAACATCCCGCAATTTCACATTTCGTATAACGAATGCATTAAATGTTCGTTCACTTTATAAAGAAAATATAAAAAGAAATCATATTTTTAAATTTTTAACATGAAAATTATATAACAACAATACCATTTTATTCCTTTGCCTTCTACCTTCTTTCAAACAACGACATAATTCAATCCGCGCTTTGCAATTTCTCGCGATTTCTTTTAGTTCAAAGAATTCGCTAAAAAGCGAAATAAATCGTAAGACGAACGCAAACCATTCTATTGAATGAGAGAAAAATTTCAAAAATGTTGTAATATTTTTATTAATCATTCAAGAAAAATTCGAATGCTATACAATGTTGCTTAACTAAATTTGGAGGCGCTTCATTAGTTCTCTTTGAACTTACTGACACAATTCAATAGAACAATAATGAATCACTGATTAGATCCTGGCTTTTCGCCAGTTATGCTTCCATTCTCAAGGAAGTCCTGGAGGTGGTAGCACCTGTTAGGGTCCCAGTTATGGGCAAATAGTGACCCTCTACCTAACAAAAATAAAACACTCTGAAAATATAAGAATACATTTTTATAGAAAAATACCAGTAATACATTTTTATATAAAAATATGACCAACAATACATATTTATATTAAAATGACTAACAATACATTTTATCTGTATTTGAAGGCATACATTGCATTCAAAATATATTTAGTTGAAGCCATAAAATTGTATTTAAAATATTTAGATTTCGGCATTAAATAATCCAGCAAGGTTGATATGCAGTTGAACAAGATCAACCGTTTCCAAAAGGCTACATGCTGTAAACGTTTATTGGCTTTCAATTTGACTCCAGGAGTCAAGTGCAACTCATAGATCCAATACATTAAGAAAGATGCTCGTAAATTGGCACACCCAATTCTTTCACCCCAGCAAAATATCTGTTTCCATCTGCTATCTTAAAAGACCGAAAATATCGCTGCCATATCTGGGATGGAGTTACTCTACCTTCATTTTCAGGTTTGACACTTCAAAATCGGTTATGCAGTTTTGTTGGGTGGGGTGAAGTATTTTCCCTCTGCAAACTCTTTACTACGGATGCAATGTTTTAAGCCTGTTTCTACTCTACCGTTATTTCGCTGGTAAATGTTTCGATTATCTCTATTCTTTAGTGCCAACAATACAGACCGTTACTGTTATGGCAGTCAAATTGCTCTTATCGTATCCTAAATGTAAGAAAAAAGTTCCATTCAGACAGCCTTCACCCAAGAATTGCCACATTGGGGAACAGACTCCCGCAAGGGTGCTTTCCTGAACATTTCAATCTTGATTTCTTCTAGTACTGTTATGGTAATTTACCCACGCATACATGGACTCTTCCAACTATAAATAGGAGCAGGTACTGCCTTTTGGAGAGAGCAGTTTCCATCAGTTAGCTCTGACAGTCGGACCGAACACTCTTGCTGTAACACTCTCGTTTTTATATGTTTGTATTACTGTTTCTGTTAATATGTTTGTTCGAATCAATTCCTCTCTTGTGTCTTTATTTCTGGCCCTAACAAGGCCACAACACGTACCAATTTCGTATCCATTCTTACCACACACCTCATTCTACTAGAGTGACTCACAGGTCTTGTACTGGGTTAATTATAGTGTTAAAAATATAAATTGTCTGCTTTGGAGTAATACTAGTTCGAAGTATTCGTTTGATTCTCCAATTTATTTGTGTTCCTTAGTCACTGTTTCCGCCTATGGCAGATTGTGGACTTGCATGACTTATTTCCAAAACTTTATATTACGAACTTTAGCAAGCTTATCTAGTGTCTGTCACTCATTAATTAAGCAATCTGTATACCTTTTATTTAGTTTTCCTCTACTTCTTTTTCTATGCACCATACTCTTAAAACACAATTTAGCAAGATATGGATGAGGTCTTTTAATGTATCGAAACCGACTCAATAATTTAATACAGATGCTATCGAAGAACAACGACAAAAATTCTTACATTTCTAAGAATGGCTATTTTTTCTTTGTCTATCAAATCATGATCTGTGATGATACACAATATATTGGAATGTTTCTGTTTGAGCCTTCAATTCTGAGGCCGTGTAAAATTGATTATAATGTCTATGTTCATTTAATATACCTTTACTTTTGTTGGTTTCACTTGATAGAACTCAAAGATATTCTTCATACTCAATAAGTCTGAAAGAATATAAAAAAGAAAAAAATTAATTGTCAATGAAGATCTTTTTTGCAATAATATCCACCATGTTACTTATCTCCATCAAAGGAAGAAAATCGCGTTTTTTTATCCGTACAAGTCCAAACTAAGCTAAATTTAATATTAAAAAATATACTGAAATACACGTGAAAGTTTATACAGTTTCCTTTGCTCCCAATGTGCATCTTGAATATTCATTTGATCGATCGACAAAAGATAAATTATAATTTGTTTCTGGAAGGAATTAAGAAAAAGATTCCGAAAAAGGGAGATAATTATTACAAGGGAAGTATAAATTCTTAATACACAACCGTCGAAATTCTGTACCTGTCATTCAGCGACCTACCCACTAAGCAAAACACGCAAGTTGCCGCTGTGTGCACAAAATGTTGGCAGTTCGCCTTCGTTTCTTGACTAATGGGTTTTGTTCTCAGCGGAATCTGCTCTCTTTACAAATGTTTCTTCTTTAGAATTCTGCACGAATAACGACACAGGTTAATCAAAAGCGCTTTTTCCTCTCTTACACGGCTCACCTCATGTATGGTAAAAAGAAATAAGTAGTGAATCGAATTACTTAGATGTGTACGAGGAACATCTTGTTATGTGTTGCTTTCTTTTTAGATTTGAAAAGGATTTTAGCATTTTTCTTACAGACTACGACATCGCGTGCAAATATTTTTAAGGTCTCAATCACAAAACTCTGTCCAAGCAGAATGAATCAAAAGAGAAAGAGAAATAAATCCGAAAACAACGCGACTACATTTGCATACTATTACTCAACACTATCCAAGGAGAGAGAAAGAGCACAAAAAACAGAAGTAATATAAAACAAAAGAAATCACCCTCTTCTGAAGAACGCCAGACAAAAATCACATTCTTCTGAAGAACGTTGTAATAAAGGTTGAAAGGTATTGAGTATAAAAATCAACATATAATAATAATAATAATAATGCTTCCACGAATGCTTGTTTTCGTAGGATCAACGCACAGTTCAACACCTGATCAGATCCCATCACAAAATTGAGTTGATTGCCTGCGTGTTATTCATTCATGCGGTGCGTGTCTTGGGCAAGTAAACCTCAGAGGCTCGTCTTGGTCGCGGTCACATGCCTCTTGACTTCCGTCTAGGAAGCACTTCACCCAGCAACGCTGTGTCATCGCCGCACTGGATATACTAGGAGTTCATTCGCGTGTGCAGATTTAGCCAGCAAGTAGTTAACACCTATAGACAGCGTCTCTCGGTTTAACGGCACACTCTTCGGTATCACTCTACTTGCAGCTGACTGCATATTTCGGTGCCACAAGCAATAAACTAAGTTTTATTTTTCCCCGGTATTAAACTTCATTAAATTGAAAAGGGCACATTGTCTTTATCTTTCTCTCCACACTGATCTGACTAAAAAATGCCTTCCAAATATGACATTTAGACTAATGTAAAAAATCTGAGACATCTACAACTATACACCACATTATAGACCTTTATTTTATTAAGAAGTTTAAATTGTCTCTCTATATTTCTGGGATGGGGTATTGTAATTATTTATATTATTTACATTTTTCGGACTGTTGTCCTCATTTTATTGTTATATTCCCAACGTTTGAGGATTGGAATTTCGAACTAAGCCCTTTATTTCGCTGACCGAGGTAGATTGTTCTAGTTCCACGTGTCATACCTCTTCCCGATGTCTCAGTTATCTCCCTTTAACTCTTCAAGTTTTTTTTTACCACTGCCGTAGACAGGTATTGAACTCACAACTCTTTAAGACATTAAATCCAACTAACGCTTTTATCTTTTGGGCCATGTGTCCTTCAGTTTAAAATTCAAATGATCAGCATTATGGAGACACAAGTGCTACGACGAAATCCAGGCATTCAAGAGCTTTGTTATTACTACCAAGAATGATGGTGAAAAATCTGTAAATGAGAAAATGGGAACCTTCTTCGATTCAATGCCACATTGAATTTAAGCAATTATTCCAGCCAAAAGTAGCAACATTAATAACAATCTTCATACATTGGCGTTTATTATTTTCTGTAATAATAAAGATCTTGTTTTGCAGAAATAAATTCCGTTTTTACACTTAAGATTAGAGGGGAGATTTTCAAGAATGTCCCAGTATTTTTTTCATTGCTTTTTTCAGCGTCATTGTGAATAAGTTAGTGAATGTTTAATCAGTGATCAGCTTATTGACGTGAAAATATTTTCTCTTCAGAATCTATCTTACATATCTATAAGTCTGCCATTCGTCCATGCTTAGAATATGACTGTCACATATGGCCCAGTAATAAGATCCAAAGAAGAATCTGCAAAATTATTAATCCTGATCTGGCAGCTCGGCTTCAGTCACTTTCCCAACGATGTAAGGTTGCCTCTCTAGGTCTTTTTTTCTAAATCCTTTCATAATTGTTCGAATGAGCTCTTCGCTGTGGTACCTAGAACTTTTGAATTTAAGCGCAACCCTAGACAGGCTTCGAGATCCAATAAGTTTACAGTTGAGCTGGATAGATATAGCCGTAAATTCTATGCTATCAGTTTCTTCTCTCGTATTTCTCGCTTGTGTAACTCCCTTCCGTCTCCTTGCTTTCCAGCCAACTTCAAGCTGTAAAAATTTAAATGAAATGTCAATCGCTATCTACTGTCCACCTGATTGCTCTTGTTTCTTTCTGTTCATGATTAATGCTTCTAATTATTGTTCCTCCTACACCTGTAACTAATGCTTTGTGATTTTAGTGCAAACACTAATTTGACTTCTATCTTAATCCATTTTGTCGGTGTTTCTCATTCTTCACGTCATTAAACTCACCAATACTCATTCATACTCACCAAAACACGGTATTCATTCATAAAAACTCAAACAGCTATATTTTCACCATCTCATTCATACTCACCAAGACTTACTATCTTAATCCATTTTGTCGGTCATTTTCTCATTCTTCACGTCATTCACCAATACTCATTCAAACATTCATGCTCACCAATATACTCACCATCTCATTCATACTCCCAATACTCACTCATACTCACCATCCTCATTCATACTCACCAATACTCTACTCACCATCTCATCTCACCATCTCATTCATACTCACCAATACTCACTCATACTCACCATCTCATTCATACTCACCAATACTCATTCATACTCACCAATACTCATTCATACTCACCATCTCATTCATACTCACCAATACTCACTCATACTCCCCATCTCATTCATAGTCACCAATACTCATTCATACTCACCATCTCATTCATACTCACCAATACTCACTCATACTACCCATCTCATTCATAATCATCAATACTAATTCATACTCACCACTCATTCAATACTCATTCATACTCATCAATACTCATTCATACTCACCATCTCTAACCAAACATACTCACCCTAAGCATGAATTCCCCATCCCTGACTCATTTATTCCCTCCATAGTTACGATTATCACCATCTCATTCTCACCAATAAAACTCACCAATACTCATTCATAATCAATTAAAGCATTCATTTTAACCAAACCGACCTAAGCATGAATTACCCTGAATTATTCTTCGATTTCCGCATTCATTTCGGATTCTTCTTCCGCAAAACTCTCTCTCTATCTCAAGTCCTGGGTATGACGATAAACTGCATCTGGCAGCAAGGCCTCTGATCAGGAGTTAGGAGGTTTTGAGGAACGTGGGACCAACTCTTAACTGCTGTTGTTTCCAGGTCCACACTGACTCGGGGTGGTAGCACTAATTACTGACAAATCAGGTAACCAGCTTTAGCTAATACAGCCTTATATTAACCGGGGTGGTAGAACCAGATAGGGTTCAAGCTATGGGCAAATAGTGAACTCACACACAAAAACAAAAACTATGAACTTATAAAAATACATTTTTATAATTCAATTCGCAAATACGCTTTTAAGTAGGCGCCCAAGGAGGTCGTCAGTAATGTTTTTGACTTTGTTTATCAGGGAGTTTCGGGTCTTTCAACATCATACTCCCCATCACCAAATCGACCCAATCAGGAGAGATTAACCCCTGATTCCTCCTTCCAACTAAACGCTAACAGCTACTCTGACTCTTTTAAAGAATAAGAGGAAGAAAGACCACATATTCCGTACATCCGATTGGATGTTTGTAACAACCAATACGGTGCGCGAAATATCTTTTAAATGGCCCGCGGTGGGGACTGGCTTCTTTTCTTATTTCGGTGGATTGCGGTTTCGATGGATAACCGAGGAGGTAATCTTAATCTTCCTAAATCTTCTCCTTAAATATTGTATGATTTAATTCTTTGTCGTTTTTATTTTATTTCTACTTTTTTCTTTTCTTTTGGCGAGGATACTTAAACTCAACCCTATTATCACATTTTATCGTTTAGCCTGTTTCTTAACATTATTGCATGTTAACTTTTATTGGATGTATTCGCAAAATTAAGATAATAATTGTCCATAAACATGGCGTACATACAAAAATGAAATTAAAAATAAGATAAAATAAAAGTACAGTAAGCACTATAATATTCCTTAATATTGATTATATACAAATTTGAAGTCGTTAAATATAATAGATGACGAAATGATCTTGCAGTATATAAAGTATTAATGAAGCTTCATATAATATTTTTATATATGTATCGGTTAAAACCTCTGACAATTAAACTAATAAAATAAAAATAATATACAAACAAATATATATATGGTAATGATCGAGAGAAAAAACACTATAAATCCACTATATACGTGGTTATGATTCCGATTTAAAATATAAAAATGCGGCATGTTCGTATAAATGTGAAATTGAAAAAGACAAAAGGTCTTACGTTACGTTCGAGAGAAAAAAAAATAGACAAAAAGGTTTTACGTTCGAATAAAAAAAATAGACAAAAAGGCCTTACGTTCGAATAAAAAAAAATTGACAAAAAGGTCTTACGTTCGAATAAAAAAAAAAAAAATAGTAGCATCACATATTTATATAAAAGAAAATTACCTAATTCTGCAAGAATACATTTTGTCTGTGGTTGAAGGCAAATGATTGTGTTCAAATTATTTAGATTTCGCCATACAGTGTGATATGTCGCTAAACAAAATCAACCCATCAAATAACTCCCTCTCCTTTTCTCTCTCTCATATAAATTTTTGCGCCATGGGAGATAAGGTTTCTCTGTTAATGAAAAAACAGTAATTTGTTTTCAGGCCCGCAAATATCGTTAAATTTATTGAGAAAAAAATACTGCTAATCATTCCCGATTTGGGCATAAAATTAATAAACGTAATTAATTTTCCCAAGTAGCCCAAAGGTTTTGTACGCCGGTGTAGTCGCTGGGCAAACTCTATCGTTTTAATCTTGAACCTCTCATATCTTAGAGTTTCCTATCTCCTAGACTGATCGCATACATAATTATGAAGCGAAATTTGCCATATTGAGCTTGATGGAAGATCGCTCTACATGAAATTTCATCCGCTCTTTGACGGGTCTTGTTTTAATCCGACTGGCTGCCTAGCCAGTCATCTCATCAGAAAGACGTAAGTATACTAAAAGTTGAGAATCCTTTATCCGAAATCCTTTTGGACTGAAAGTGGTTCCATTTTCAGACATTTTTTCGGATTTTGGAATATTTCATTTGTATATAGTATCTAGAAAATGGAGCAACTGGGGAATGGTATATCTCTTTACATATATACATATACCCTGAAGCTGGTTTTGTATAAACGGTATATATTCATTCCGATACTGACGTATCCACTCCATAAATACAAGTCAACATCACCATTGTTTGCTCTGTGCAGTGTTTGTCTATTTTTTATTAATCTCTGTTCACCACTTTCCGCATAGAACTAACAATTTCTCCTTCTGTTTCCTTAGAGCGTATATAGTGCTTGTTCCAACGCTAAACTCGCCAGTCACACGCTTCACACGTACACCTCTGTCTAGTTTTTCTAACAGTTTGAATTTCTGGAACATTGATAAACATAAATCATTTCTTTTTTTTCACTTCACTACTCCTATGTTATCTGTAAGACTTTTTGACATTTTGAATAATATCTTTACTGAGCACGAAACACCTGGTAAGTAATCCAAGAATGAAACTTTTGCTGTGCTGACAAAAAACTGGCTGTATAGCTGTATTAAAGTTACAGCAACCGCCGTCTGTCTAACTCTCTGCATTAGCAGGGAGGAACCCGGACGAAGCTTTGCCGAAGGGCAAGGTTTCGTTCGGGGAGATTGACAGCTAGGCGGGTTCGAAGGCTATATTTTTGGCCGGGCCTACGGGCTCGGATTACCCACATTAAACTCGGCCTTGTGCCACATTCGATCCCACGTGGGGGGATAGCTAAATATAGCTGACAAAAAACTGGCGCCTACGTAGCTGGGAAACCACCACCCAGAGTAGATGATGTCACTTACAATAGCTGGACATCACCTCGGAACCTTCCCAGTGCTTTCTGAAATTTTCATTTTCTGGCCAGTTATGTCAGCAACTGAATAATTTTCGGAATTTGGAGGTTTTCGGATTTTGGAATTTTGGATAAAGGATACGCAACATGTAGTTATTATAGAAATACAGTAATAATAAAACGAATTTAAAATCATTAAATTATTAGAATATCTGCATTAAATTTTATCAAAAGACTCAGTACGCGGACTTTTGTAGCTATCAGAGAATGAAGTATCGAAAAAATTGATTTTAAATATATGAACGTCATTTGAATTTATTGCTTAAAGAGAAAATAAGAACGGCGAGTAACCATTGTCTCTATAGGTACCCGTAAGCTCATATCGACTCTTTTTAAATTTCGAAAAAGAAAGAAAAAACAAATTCAGTGATTTTAAGGGTTTCAATAAATAAGAAATAGCATATCTGTGCACACGTGAATATATGTGTAAAGAATAGCATTTCATTACATTAAATGTGCATATGCTTCCGTGTGTCTGCGTATATCTGTGTTTGTGTATATGTATGATTTAAATGTTATCACCAATAAGAACATTCTGGCACCGTCGATGTCGAGGTAAAAGTGTGAAGATGCCTTTCAAAAGCTAAAGGAAGTGTTAAGACATATTGTTAGAAGCAATGAAAAGATTTGTGATTTATATGTGTTACGTTTTACAAACCCGTTGGGATTATTTCAAACCGAAACATATAGTTTGTAAGCATTCTTTTTCTTTTTAGAGAATAATACATTAGGTATGTTTTTAAATAACAGTGATTATTCTAGATTCAGCTCTTAATATTTGACACATAGCTGGGTGAGAGGAAATGGATTCACAGGTATCACAACGATATTTGAGCCTAAGTGAATGTAACGAACTCGATTCGAAATCGAACTCGGCTCTCCAATTTTTCCTCCTGAGCCATTATTCATTACACCACCCGCACATCGCCTGTAAAGAAAGGAGCTGCAATGTAATATCTGGTACCCTATTTAGCAGTGAAAGGCGAACAATCTCGTCACCAATGGAGATGAGACATTAAACCTGGTATCCTATTTAGCAGTGAAAGCCGGACAATCCCCGTACTGATGGAGATGAGACATTAAACCTGGTATCCTATTTAGCAGTGTAAAGCCGTACAATCTCCTCACCAATGGAGATGAGACGTTAAGCCTGGTATCCTATTTAGCAGTGAAAGCCGGACAATCCCCGTACTGATGGAGATGAGACATTAAACCTGATATCCTATTTAGCAGTGAAAGCCGGACAATCCCCGTACTGATGGAGATGAGACATTAAACCTGGTATCCTATTTAGCAGTGAAAGCCGGACAATCCCCGTACTGATGGAGATGAGACATTAAACCTGATATCCTATTTAGCAGTGAAAGCCGGACAATCTCCTCACCAACTGATGAGACGATGAGACATTTAAACCTGACAATCCCCTATTTAGACATTAAACCTGATAAAGCAGTGAGCCGGACTATCCCCGTACTGATGGAGATGAGACATTAAACCTGGTATCCTATTTAGCAGTGAAAGCCGGACAATCCCCTCACCAATGGAGATGAGACGTTAAACCTGGTATCCTATTTAGCAGTGAAAGCCGGACAATCCCCGTACTGATGGATATGAGACATTAAACCTGATATCCTATTTAGCAGTGAAAGCCGGACAATCCCCTCACCAATGGAGATGAGACATTAAACCTGGTATCCTATTTAGCAGTGAAAGCCGGACAATCCCCGTACTGATGGAGATGAGACATTAAACCTGGTATCCTATTTAGCACTGTAAAGCCGTACAATCTCCTCACCGATGGAGATGAGACATTAAGCCTGGTACCTTATTTAACAGTGAAAACGATAGAAATCTCCTCACCAATGGAGAATAGACGTTAATCCATGAACAGAATTTAGCAGTGAAAGCCGGACAATTTACTGATGGAATGAGACATTAAACCTGGAATCCTATTTGAAAGTGAAAGCCGGACAATGAATGATGGAGATGAGACATTAAACCTGGAATCCTATTTAGAAATGAAGGATAATCTCCTCACCAATGGAGATGAATATTAAGCCTGGTATCCTATTTAGCAATGAAATCAAACCCCTACTGATGGAGATAGACATTAAATCAAGATCCGAATTTAGCAGTGTAAATGAATCTTCACCAATGGATATGATTCGTTAACCTGGCATCCTATTTGTCCGTGAAACCCCGGAAAAACGGGGTTGATGGAGATGAGACGATTAAACCTGATATCCTATTTTGAAAGCCGGCCCCGTCTGATGGAGATGAGACATTAAACCTGGTATGCATTTAGCAGTGAAAGCCGGACAATCCCCGTACTGATGGAAGAGATTCCTGGTATCCTATTTAGCATGTTTACTAACCTCCTCACCGATGGAGATGAGACACAAGGCTGGACCTTATTTAAGTGTGATGAAATGAACCGAGAAATCCATGAAAGTTTGGGGATGAGGAAGATTTAAGGAAATGAAGAACCCTGTATAGATGGGGTCAGGAAAAGGTTACTGAATAAGAATAACCGAGACGACATTGGAAATGAAGGATAAGAAGAACATGGAACCTCGTCTGGGGTGTTTTTTCAATCGGAGGCAGAGAGTTTGATTGAATCAAGACGAAATTGGAAATGAATCCAGTGAATATATATTCACTAACAGCCACACGTTGTTTAGATGTGAAAAAAGGGGTTAGTTTATGGTGGACCGAGTTAAAACTTGCCTATAGACCCAGTAATCCTCCTTGGGGGAGCAGAGAGTTTGTCTCAAATCTTGGAAGTGACGAGAACTATTTACTAACCCCCCAGCGGTCAGATGTGCCTCATCTGGGTTCCTTGATGAACGGAGGCAGAGAGATTGGGCAAAAATTCCCCGGAGACCCCGTAGTGATGGGGTCCAGAAATCCAGTGAATTCGACATTATGCCCTTCGACATTCCACGTCTGGGTATTTTTGTATGGATTGGGACATACCCATTGGAATAATCCATTCCAGTGGATTGGGACATACTGTATTATAATCCCATTTGTATGGATTGGGACATACCCATTATAATCCATTTGTATGGATTGGGACATACCCATTATAATCCATTTGTATGGATTGGGACGTACCCATTATAATCCATTTGTATGGATTGGGACATACCCATTATAATCCATTTGTATGGATTGGGACATACCCATTATAATCCATGGGTACGTCGTAACAAAAATTTAACATTCTCAAGGGATATTGAAACACAAAAGAAGCAGGCAAATACAGTGAATAACTTATTTGACGAGTTTTAGATTGCTGAACAAGAAGCACGAGACAAAAATTGATGGTAAAACGCTAACAGTTATGTAGAGCAACAGGAAGTCAGGGAGAACGATGACCTCATATGTTCTGATAGGTCATGGAACAACGAAAGAAAAATAGTTTGTTGAAGAAGAAGAAGAAGAAGAAGAAGAAGATCCCAATTGAGAACCTTAATTGATATTTAAGGTATAACTTCGACAAGGACCGAATTAGACTAGGTAAGCTCCCGATGTTATTAAGAATTCATTCGTAGATTGGTTTAGCATGAACAAGGTGGTACGTGTTTAATCAGTGGTCATCTTAATATGAAGATATAACATAGTAAAAATACTGACGCAATGAATTGTGATAAACGTCTAGTGTTAATATAAAAGTTTCTGTTTGGCGTGATATACAGGTTCGTAATTTATTTTCAAAGCACACTGCTCTTAATTTTTAACAGTAATTCCAGAGAAGGTTGCGCATAGTGACAACTAAGTATCTGACCTCCAAATAGCCAGAATGGTAGTGAGCGAAAATCATTTAAAAATGATTTTGGTGTAGTTAGGTTACCTCAAGTTTACCCAGTATAAAGTAAGGGGCATTGGAGATATTTGCATATAAGTTAATAATCATAGAAAGATATGTTATCTACTTAGATAAAAATTATATGCAGGGTCATTCCCAATTTAAAATACTTATAATTTATTTATTAACTATAATTTTCACAAGAAATAGATATGAGGAAAAAGATTTTAGCGTGTGGTTTTATTTAAAATTCGATATGGGCATCAGATTTCACTACCAGCTTCTTGAGCCGCCCAGGAATCGTGTCAACTGATTTCTTCAGGAACTCTTGTGGTATGGAAGACATAACTTCTTGTATTCGCCATTCTAGTTCTTCCAAAGTCTTAGTTTCGTATAGTAGACTTGCTCTTTTAAGCAACCCCAAAGAAAAAGTCAGAGGGTGTTAAGTCAGGAGTCTTGGCTGGAAACTCATGCATAAAATAGGGATTTACTTTTCAATCACCCTGTGGTCCTGTAGACTGATTGATTGGTAGACAAATCATTATTTATAAGTGTGGGAACAAAAACCCATTTCGGCCGAATTCGTCAACTGATGGCTAATTTCACCGCAATCGCATCATATCTCTTGATCCTCGGTGAAAACATATGAGGCTAATGTGACGGCTATCAGCGCAGGAAGGAGATTCGTCGTACTGAGTTTAAATTCTGACTTTCGAATCCATCCTCCCCCTTTTATGGGTTAGATGTCAACGAAAGATGGATGTACATGGTTTAGGAAGCAGCTACTCTAGGAGAAGGAAAAGGCTGAATTTAACCTCGCGCTCACCGTAGATAATAGAACGTGCTAGACGGATTGGTTTTTGTAAAGAAACCTGTTAAAGAGAAAGACCAACATCAGCGTGAAATGAGATGCTTTCTCATATACACACTCCTTTCTGCTGTGGCTAAGGTACATTGGGTACCCCCAAGGAGCCTACTGTCTTAAGATGAGAAAGAAAACGTGAAATACTATCTGTAACAATGAAACATAATTTTGCATTATTGGACATATCCCCACCATTTGCGTTTGACCGGATGATCCAATATAATATAATAATAATGATTGCTTTTATGGGGGACATTTGACCAGTTTTCACACATTTTATATCCAGAAAAAAAAAAAACACTTATACGAACACAAGGAAAACTAATTAAAAGGTTTAATCTCAGTAACATATCAATCATCTTTAAAGAAACTTGTATCAAAGAGGATTTCTGCTCAAAACACACACACACACACACAAACACACACAACAAATATATATATATATATATATATATATATATATATATATATATATATATATATATATATATATTCCACGCATATGGTCGCATAGCTATCTTCTATATCAACATAAAATCTTTGATGTTGAATATCTTTGTTTAAATGTCCGAATAACCATTCTGAAGATGGCTCATGTGAGCCGAAAGCTTAGATCGAAGAAGAGCATAATAAAAACATATCCAAATGTTGGGCAATTTTTGTCTTTATTTTCACCCGAAATTAAACCAACCATACGAAGTTTAGAACGGCTCATGATCAAACATAATAGACACTCATTGCCTGTTATATTTAATATATATATATATATATATATATATATATATATATATATATATATATATAAGGTTATCAATAATTATCTAAATCAACTAAAAGTTAACGCACCTCACGATTAATATAAATGTTTATTAAATACTCCAAATTTCCAGTTTATAAAAAAGACAATTCTTAAGTGCCAATATTACGATTATTGAAAACTTAAATATTCAATCTCACTTTTTACTTTATATTTTACATATATAAAGACATATATCTGTGTGTGTGTGTGTATGTGTGTATGTGTACACACACATATACTTTTTTATTATTACTTAAGCGTTGTTTTAGTGGATACTCGTATTTTAGTAGACGCCCTGTTTATTTATCAAACAGTATATTTTTTATTTTCTTCTACCGGCCTGAATATTTCTTTAATAATCTCACTAAAGGCAGTTTTACTGTGATAAGCATAAGAGTAACTGTTATAAGAATTTGATTTTTATCAAATTCACTCATATTTGATTTCTTGGCTATAAACGTTATCTTCAATCCATAAGGCTTATAACCAGATCCAGTTGAAACACCCGTTCGTGTACGATTACCAATGTTAAGCAACGTCAAGCCTGATCAGTACCTAGATGGAAGACCGATTGGCAATATCAGATTCTGAATATGTCTGTGCGGGTTATGTCATGGATAATGGTTTGGAATTGTTAATCGGAGAGCTAAGTTCCAATTCCAGTTGGGTTTGTTATATTCACTTACGCGCAAATAGCTTTGGGAAACGTCTGACACCACATCTTCTCGCCCAGCTATTAAGACTTTTATCAATGAATCATTATTTCCTAAAAACAAAAATTCCTACAATCTTGAAATATTTTCTGCCTTTAAATAACCTGCACTCAACTGACTATATTCAAGTTCAGTCCTGACAAGGTCAGCTGTTATGGGGC
The DNA here is from genome assembly GCA_903632075.3 of Acanthosepion pharaonis. Lineage (NCBI taxonomy): Eukaryota > Metazoa > Mollusca > Cephalopoda > Sepiida > Sepiidae > Acanthosepion > Acanthosepion pharaonis. The sequence goes on from CAHIKZ030000291.1 coordinate 752,508, forward strand.
AGTAACTGCTTCATAACATCACACACACACACACACACACACACACACACACACACACACACACACACACACACACACACACATGTTGTAACCTAGAAAAGATTACTGAATGTGGAATAACCAAAACGGAAGTTGGAAATGAAATGGTAAACTTCATAACATTAACAAGATACAATGCTCGCCATATATATCTATATATATATATATATAAATAATTACATGAATCATTCATACAAAAAACAAATATAGAGGTTAATGATTTAAATGGCGAGAATACATCTTCGCAAAATATTTCAATAAGGTACACTAACCCCGAACCTGAACCTGTGTATGAATGATATGATCCCTGTTTATAAATTCCAGTTGCATAAGGTCTTTTTTAGTTTTTACAAGCTTTCGTCTGTTCCTACAGACATCCTCAGGTATGGAAATAGATTTGTTCTTGTTTTTTATATATATATATTAATAATATCTATACTCGGGCAGTGTGAAAAAAAATTCCAGAAGATAATAAAATTTTTAAATAAAAAATGTTGAACAAACCGATAACGGGAAAAATCGATCCAAAGAAAAGACTAAAAAGATCCGAACCGGTTGAAAATAATCAATCAGCACCGCAATGTCTAGCCAAAAGAAAAAAACACCGACAGAGTAAATTCAGTTAAAACATAAAAGTGCACAATACACTGAGTAGAGCAAATACTAAAAAAAAAACTATTGAGCCAGAACTTACCTACCTAGGTTTCTCATAACGGATCATCAGGGTAATACTGGCTAAAGAGGGTTGGTACAAACAACATTTTATTAGACTGTTTTTTTTTCCGGTCGGCCGTTTTTCCAATAAAATATCTTTGGTCTACCATTTGTTTTCTTTGACTTCTTTTGTCTTTGGTTTTGTGCTAATTTTTAATTTTTTCTTGGTGGCTATTTTTTTCTAATAAAATATCGCCTGGGCCAAACCTCTTCAGCCAGTATTACCCTGATGATTCGCTATGAGAAACCTAGGTAAGTAAGTTCTGGCTTACTAGGTTTTACACACACACACACACACACACACACACATATATATATATATATGATGAAGAAATAGATTCAAGCCTGTGTTCCTCGAGGGGAACCCGTCATTATAACTGATGTGCTTTGATTTCTCGACTACAGAGAATTGGATGGCCAAGCGAAGACCGGATTGTGCTTTTTAAACACAGATTTTCCTGTTTTTCTAATAAGATTTCTCGGATATTCAGGTCGGTGGATAAAAATAAAAATATACTGTTTAATAAATAAACATGACATCTACTTAAATATTGGTATCCAATAAAAATAACGTTTAAGTAATTATATATATATATATATATATATATATATAATAAAAAGGCTTAAACACTAATATTCCATGGTCATAATTTATTCCATTGGAATCGTAAATACGATCCAAATCATCAGACCTACAAATTCAAAATGAAAACAGAAAAAACAACTCCGGAAATCCTTACTCTGTCCTAGACATTGAGTTCTACCTGGATCCTTCCTCTTGGAAAATTTTTTCTGAAAATATACATGTATGGAATTTTTTAGATATATTTTTCATATGTATGTATATTTTCCACTAATATTATCTATATATATATATATATATATATATATATATATATATATATATATATATATATATATATATATATATATATGGTGCAATGGATAAACTGTCGCCTAAATTACGCAAAAATGAAAATAACGCTGACATCTCATTTTAACAGACATATTTACCAAAATTACACAAAAACATCTTGAAATGCTAAAGAGTAAATTTATTCAATAAAATCGACATTGGTTTCAACCACGACCTTCAGACAACCTCAGAATCTCCTTCAAACTCTTCTGGATGGTCTTCTTGTTTAAGATGGTGAATACTGCCATAACCTTACCTTCAGTTCATCTTGTTTTGTTGATCTCTTGCTGAACTGCGCCCCACACATAATAATCAAGGGGTTGCAGTCTGGGGAGTTAGGTGGTTACATGTAAGGGGTGATGAGATCGCAGAAATTGTCTGACAGCCATGACTGGGTTCTCCTGCTCGTATGGCATGGTGCAGAGTCCTGTTGCCAGACATGTCTTCCAGCAGCCACTCTCTTGACCCAGGGCAGTACTACCTCCTCAAGGAACTTGATGTAAGCCATCGTGTTGAGTCTGAAGCACCCACCAACAAATTCGGGAGTTCTTTTCTTATCAGAACGATTAGAGTGAGTTCTCTGAGCTGCCGTACCTTTGTAATCATCATTATACTCTTCCAACTCTTTCCGAATCCTCTGCATTGTCCACAGATTGACAGACAAACACACTGAAATGTTTGTATTGGAGCTTCCGGTGCGAATGCCAAGTAGTACCACATGAGGTTTTCAAATTACTGGTGGAGTGAATTGTGTCATGGTGCTCTTTTTCTCACAGACGGTCGTCAACTGAGTCTGCTATAGTGTGCTGACAACAAAATCAAAAACAAACAATGCGCATGTGCAAAATTAAAAAAAAATATAAAATGGTGACAATATATATAGATATAATTTCAAATATTGCATTTTTAACATAAAAAAACGAAATGTTCTTTACATGTGCAACTGATTTTTTTATGCTTGTGTGCTCATGCGTGCTTTTGTATGCGCTTATGCGCATGTGCAAATTTGCAATTTAAAATATATACAGCCTAGATGTTTATATTAGCTCTTCTTTTAAATCTGCACGCACATGGACTTGAAAAGAAAGGAATGTAAAGCATAAACTCTGCAGCTGTCTATTTCTGCAATGGAAAAGTAAATTTAATGACAGTAAATTTGAAGATACATTCGTAATAAATTATTTACGTATTACTTTAAATATATCAGTCATTGGTCGAGTATCGATAGATGGCGCGATATATTTTCTTGTTTGATTGACACCATCTTCCCATGGTTGAAAGCGTGTTGCTTTACGACAATCAGGGAAAATGGAGGTAGGATTTTGAAATTGTTGGAATCATTGCTTACCATTTCTCTCAGTATTTCCTAAATAAGATCAGCTTAGAATTGCATCCTCTGAAAAAAAAAGGAAAAAAAAAAGATTGCAGATATATTCTTTATGCACTAAAATCTTGAGAGGTTTTTATGCTTTTAATGTAAGGAAATAGCCGTGTTTTATAACTTAAAATGCTGATTCATTTCTCCCGAGAAACATCAATGCGCCTGAAAAAAATTGCTATTGAATCGAGAAGATATCCAATGAGAGAAGGCCTATGTCTTTATCATGTTGAAACATCGGTTCCATACGATATACATTTCCTCGCTAATGACACTAGGGAAATGGTCAGTTCCCTGTACCGCTTCAGTAAGTACCAGACACCTTTTGCTCTCATCTACCTTTACAAGAGTGACATCAGACCAAAAATGAAGTACAGCTGCCATCAGCCTTTCTAATGCTAACCTCCAGGACAGTATGTCGTTGTGCTTTCTTGGGCTACCGTTTTCTGCTGGCATGAAATGGTAAGTTTATATTGAATCCATTGCTAAGTCTGCTCCTATGAAAGGCGGTTGATGTGTCGATTTAGAAAGTTCTTCTCGTCTGAATTCATTTTACATGTTTATAAGTCTGCCCTTCGTCCAGGCTTTGACTATTGCTGCCATATATGGTCTTGTGCTCATTGCTATATGTTTAGAGTTACTGATAAAATCTAAAGAAGTGTCTGCAATGTCATTGGTGTTAGCCAGACATCTCGGCTTCAGTCACTTTCTAACCGCCGTAATGTAGTTTCTCTGTGCCTTTTCTATTAATACTTTCATAGTAATTGTTCGGACGAACTTTCCTCTATGGTACCTAGAATTTACGAATTTAAGCGCAGTACTAGATTGATGGAAGGTCTCATCATTTTGCAGTTTAAATGCCTAGATGTAACCGTAAGTTCTATGCTAATTGTTTCTTCTCACGCACTTCTTGCTTGTGAAACTCTCTACTGGCGTCTTGCTTTCCACTTAAGTTTAATCTTCAAAAATTTAAATGCCATGTAAAATCGTTATCTTTTCTCTTCTTAATTTCCGTTCTTTTATTGTTCTTTCTCCCTAATAGTAGTTTTTTTCTTTCACACTCACTAAGCTCCTGCGCCTTAGTGGCGTTGTTGCCTTGCTTGGGGTGAAATTATATATATATATATATATATATATATATATATATATATATATATATATACTGTCTGTAGCAGCAAATTGTCCAAATTCTGTAATAGCAAAAATGTCCAATTGTTAGATTAAGGTCATAACCGTTTTCTCCTAGAAATGATTAAAATATCTTAATGGAATTCTCTGTGGTTTCTATAACAGCATTGGAATCTTCTTTGAGCAATAAGAATGTATAATTACTGTCCAAGCCTAACAGAAGAATCATGATGAAATCGATCATAAACGGAAATGACATGTTCACCATTAATTAATCATAGCTAAGGATCGAAAGCTCACGAAGTATTGAAATAAATAAATAAATAAATAAATATATATATATATATATATATATATATATATATATATATATATCCTTATCCCCACCTTCCTCAGTATTAAGTATTATAATAAAAAGAAATATAAAAATAAATTTTAAAACTCTCCCTTCCCTCTCTAAACTCGACCATGTCTCTCATACCACTACTCACCACCCTCTATGCCAACTTATATAAGCTTAATACTGCTCGTCCAATATTCGCTTGAAGATGAAACGGAACTAAAGCTTTTAATTTAATTATATAATTAAATTTAAAGTTTTTATCTTCCATTTTTCAAACATGGTTATTACTGTGTAGTGAAAAAAACGTTTTAAATCAGTTAATTTATATATATATATATATATATATATATATATATATATATATATATATATACATATGTTATATTGAATCATTCATACAAAAAGTAAATTAGTAAAGTTAATAATATAAAATAGTGAAACCCCTTCGCTAACTAACTTTTAAGGATGACTACTAATCACTCGATGACTGTTCTGATCCTTGTTTTTTTTTAATTATAAACATTATTAGGTCTTCCTTAAATATGCAAGTACTTTTGAGGGTTCCTTCGGTCATTATCAGGCATAGAAACTGTTTTGTTTTTTAATAAAATTCAGGTAGCATCAGAAACGAAAAATATTCTGCAAATCGAAATGTTTTTTTTTAAATGTTTTATTGATAACAGATACAAACATGTGGAACGTGCAGTTGCAACGTTAAGGTTGGATTTTTGAAAATTTAAGTGAGTGAATTTTTTACTAATATGGCAATTTAAGAATTTTTTGTTTTAGGAGTTTATCAGTCAATTTAGGATGAACTAAATAGTTCAATAAGTAGTGTAATGTCTCAGTTGTTATCCCGAAAATTTGCACGTCGGATATATATATATATATATATATATATATATATATATATATATATATATATTATAAATTAACTGATTTAAAATATGGTTTCGCTACACAGTTCTAAGCATGTTTCAAAAATGGAAGCTAAAAGCTTCGATTTTATTTTTGTATTTAAAGACATTAGTTCCATTTCATCCTCAAGCAAATTTTGGACTACAAAATTCGCTTGAGGATGAAATGATGAAATGGAACTAATTTAATTACAAAATTAAATTCGAAGCTTTTAGCTTCCATTTTTGAAATATGTTTAGAACTGTGTAGCGAAAAAAACATATTTTAAATCAATTAATTTATAATATTAATGCTCCGTAAATTTACATTGAGGACTATTTTGTAAAAATAAAAGTACCTATAAAAACACCGGATTATATATCTTACTATTTTTGCTTTACACACACACACACACACACACACACACACACACACACACACACACACACACACACACACACATATATATATATATATATATTTAGTTTATGCAAACTTAGGTAATCCGTATGGGTAGACCCGAGGAGGATGATATCCAGAGACACTGGGGTTAAAAATAGGAAATTGAAATGTTACATATGACACACTCATATCCTCTCTCCCACCTCACTTCCTCACTTCGTTAATTTTACGTATACTTGATGAGGTCCGTCAAAAACGTGTGAATTTCTTTTCATTTTAGCTTTTGGAAGTAAAGTCTGATGATCCAGAACCCTGTTAAAGGGGTTATGGTGAAATAGCTTATTACATGGAATCTTAACGTGGTCTGTTTTTTATTCAAACAAATATATATAGTATTGTATATATATATATATATATATATATATATATATATATATATATATATATATAAATATATATATATATATATTATTAGTATATATATATATATATATATATATATATATATTATTAGTATATATATATATATATATATATATATATATTATATATATATATATATATATATATATATATATATATATATATATATATATATATATATATATATATATATATATATATTATTGGTATATATATATATATATATATATATATATATATATATATATATATATATTATTGGTATATATATATATATATATATATATATTATTATATATATATATATATATATATATATATATATATATATATATATATTATTAGTGCAGAAGCTGACTGGTTTTTACTTTCCACTAGTGATGGAGTCCAAAAGCATCTCCGTGTATTTATGGGTGATTGATTAATTATTTTACACCCTACACCCACAGCAAAGCGTAACAAGTCACTTGCACCTCTGTCGCTATTTCCATAAAAAGTGTCAGAACCATATTCGTTAGTTCCATCATGTTCAAATTTCACGGCTAAGACTCGCCATGCTACGCACATTGTATTGAACTGTCATCATTCTCATAGTATTCCATTGGTGACATGTAATTTGCCCTCCAGTAGCTTCTTTCTACGAACCAATTCTTTGTGGAACCGACTTCCAAGAAGATGCTTTTCCGATAGCTACCATCTTGACCTCCTGTTTAGGTCTAGGGTAAACTGTTATCTTACCTACATAAATCCATAAACAGCGCCTCGTATTCTGTAACACTCTACCTCAAGTAGCCCTTGAGCCTTGTACAGTGTGAATATCATGCATGCAACTAATTATTCATATTATCTGTAGTGAATGACAGTATTAGTTAGGGGTGAATGGCATCTTGAATTCTAAATGTAATTTTATTTTTCATTTTTATCAACTAAAATGGAATTTGATAAAATATTCAAATGCATCAATACTTTTGAAAAGTTAGTTTTAATATCACACAAGAAAAAGCCATAATACATAAGAGAAGCAAGATTATAATCTTAGTGAAATTATATATGCGTTGTTCGATCATGATACACATCGAAATAATCAGATTTCACTAATTCTCAAACATTTCTAATTTATTGTTATGGAACATAATTAACTGAAGAAGTCGATACTGGATTTATTCGTGTTTCAAAAATGTTAATGCTTCTCAAAGTGAATTTTCTTAGTCGAAACCCAAATGGTGCAAATGTCTAGATTGATAGGAAATTAAAAATATATGTTCAATAAGTCTGCTCGGCTTTCAGATAGGGAATCTATGGAATCTGTTTTCTTGGAAATTTACGACGTATAACCTTTCTTATTAGAAGAACGAATATTTGTCCTTTTTCTTCTTATTCCACTTCTTGTTTATTTTTCCATCCTTTTTGTTTTTGCTTTTATTATTATTATTATTATTATTATTATTATTATTTCAACCACTTTCTTCATCCTCTTCCTCGTTATTATGACTTTTCGGGAGAAAAACGAAGACTTTCGAACTAAAACCAAGAAGAATCTCTATACACAAAAATCTAAAACATTAAATGACTGGTTGTAAGTAATAAACTTGGTCATATATAAGGAAAATTTCTTACTTCTCAGCTCAGAATGGCTAAGAAATAACTTTCTTATACTTGCTATTATCATATGTATCAAAGGAAATTATTTACCGATTATACAACCAATTCGTTTTTCTGTGTTGTGTATTTAGATTGAAGATTGATCGTAATTTCAAGACTCTTTTCATTCTCGTTCCTGCTTTTTGCCCACGTTTCGAAGCCTCGATGGGACAGACATACACTGGAAAATGTGTTAGTTCAAAGCGGAAACCAACATGGCGTCAGCAGTATGCTAGATAAATAAAACAAAAGCGTGGAAAAGGTTGAGAAAGCAGCCACTTTTGAAGAACACAGGATATTCAGTTTATTTCTTTAGTTAATGTGGTAAAATATGAGTCGAGAATACAAGTAAATGAATCAGAACAGAATACTTATTAGAAAAAACTGACAAGAAGATAAAAGAGGAAATTAAACTGAATAATAATAATAATAATAATAATAATAATAATAATAATAATAATAATAATAATCTATTGATTCATCGATATAGTGGCACCAGAGTACTTTAGGGTAGTTGAGAAAAGAAAGAAAGGGGAATGTTAAGAAGATTTGAATCATGAGATAGCACGCTTATGGAAGGTGGGGGTGGGGGGCTTAAGAAAGGAGAGGTGATTCTTGCTGATATGGGCGTCCTTGATTATGTGGGGTAAAAAATCCGAAAATGGCTGGTTAAAATTGGGACTATGATGTGAACAGAGAGGCTTCAAAAACAACATTGCTTGGAAAAGACGGAATTCTTAGAAAGGTTTTGCTGATGACGAGAAGCGAAAAAATCTACAGGACGTATGGCCATTTGCTAAGACCGGCTTCTGGTCGTTAAATTACGCCATTAGATCTGCTTAAGAAAAAAGGTGATGATAAAAAATATAATCTGAGAAGAAGTGAGTAAAATTGAAATCAAAATAAATGCGAAATATATAAATAAACAAAGAAGTAAGAAAAATTTTTGAAGAAGAAAAAGTAGAAGATTTGATTTGATTTTTTCGTTTTCCTCTCCATCTTCTTATTTACAATAATCTTCATCTTGTTTCTTCTTTTATCTTCACCGTATGATTCTTTTTCGTTTTTTTAATCTTTCTATTCCTTCACCTGATTCTTCGTATTTCTCTCTATTTTCACCCCCTTCATCAACACTTTTTTCTTGTCCCCTTTTATTGGCTCCTCACACATTCTTTAGTTTAATTCTACCTTACCCCCTTCCTCCCTTTAGGTGAAAGAGATGTCAGTTCTCTGGTAGATGCGGAGCCGAGTTCGAATTCCAGTCGAATCCATGACATTCACTTACGTGCTAATATCTTTAGGAAAGGTATGAATCCTCTTTTTCTTCCCACCCCGGGTTCTATAGCCTTCCATGGCAACTTGTCTACCACAGAAAGAAATGGCAACCTACTGCGGGAAGAAAAATCTGCCTCGTAGGTCATGTGTCGAAAGATACATGATCGCCTAAATGTGTATCGTATTGATTTCGTATTTGTTTTTGTGTGTGTTTAAGCAAGTGTTTGGTCGAACGATTGTTCTTAATTACCTAGTCCCGCATTAATTTCGTCCACTTAACTGATTTTTCTGCCTCAATTAATGATTGTGGTTTTTTTATTACTAAGATTATTTTGTTTAGTTTCTTGTATATAAATTGTATTCTCTGTAAATATTCATTAGGGTTTCATTGTTAAATGTTGTTATTTTTAGTCCGCCATCAACCAGGCAAATTGTACATATGGGAGCTAGTTAGGACTACATAGAGACCCTGAGGTATTATAGTGACTGTAGTAAGAATGGTAAGTAAGAATGTGATGTTTTGGTGTAAGGAATACTGTGATATGTTTGAATCAGCAATCGTAGCTAGCTATGTTCAAGATAAGACAGATTGAAGACTAGCTTTCCCCTACTCCCTCTTGGCCTTGTGCCACATTTTTGTATTACTCAAAATAAATATTACTTTTTTCATATACTACTACAGAAATTGTTACTGCTGTTTCTTCTTCTTCTTCTTCTTCTTCTTCTTCTTCTTCTTCTTCTTCTTCTTCCTCGAACAAGGCGATAAAGCGACTAAGACGCCAAGTGTTACAGAGAATGAAAGAAACTGAGAGAATGTTAAGGACAACAAAAGACCGAGATTCAGCATTCAAGGAGACAAAAGACGACTAATGACGTTGCATTTAAAATTTTTGGCAAGGAAAAGGCTGGAAGAGAGTTCCACACACATGAGAAGCGCGAGAGAAGAAACTACTAGCATAGAACTTGCGGTTACATCTAGCAATTTTAACAATAAAATGATGAAACATAGCTGCCAATACTGTACAGCCTTTAAATTCGGGAAGTTTTTCTTTTCTTCTTCTTCTCTTTCTACGCCTCCTCCTCCACCCCTCTTTGTTTCCTCCTCCTCCATCTTTTCGTTCTTTTTCTCCTTCTTCCCCTCAATTTTTTCTTCTTCTGTATCATTATGAAGTTTGATTTTATTCGTATTTTAACAGTCCAGCAATAGTCGTTTATCTCGCATACCGAGAGCTGGTCTACCCTTACTACCTGGGAATTTATATAGTCTATACTTTAGCTATTCTAATTAGGCAGTCATTTACATATCATTATAATCATCATCATCATCATCATCTGAGTTTTATTTTGCTTCTTCATCTGTTTCCCCTTGTCCTAATCCATTCTCCTCCTTCAACATCAAATTCAAAATCCAGTCTCTTACCTGGATTTTTTTTCTTCTGTATCATTCTTATGAAGTGTGATTCCCTTCTTATTTTATCAGTCCAACGGTAATCGCTTCTCGCATACCGAGAGCTGGTCTACCCTTACTGCTTGGATATTTATATAGACTATACCTTAGCTATGTTAATTAGGCAGTCATGTACTATAATCATCACCCTCTGAGTTTTCTTTTACTTCTACATCTGTTTTCTCTTCTCCTATATCATTCTTCTCCTTGAACATCGGCATTCAAAATCCCGCCTCTTACCTGGGTTAAAACACCTGCCTATGTTACGGGCAAAAAATACGTAACTATTTGAAATCACGTTGCTGACTATATTTGAATTTCATCCTCATAGAGCAAAAATTCAAATGCAGGACTAAGTTAAGAAGAATGTCAGTCTTCCAGCTGAATAGGTCTTGATTATCTTCAATCTCAACATCTGAAATCCAAATCCTCACTTGGATACCAACCTGTACCATTCATATGCTTCTTCTTCTTCTTCTTCTTCTTCGGGATATTAAGAACATTGATTAAAGAGACGAAAACAATTAAACATATTCTTCTACGTAACGTCTCCCTTCAGGATGTGGGCGATCTTGGCTATCCACAATTTCATTTCCTTTGTAACACTTAGTAATTGTTATGCTTTTTTTTTTTTTGCAGGAGTGCTGTCTCCCCTAATCCATGCTCTGTCAACTATTTATACAAATTCATCCTTCATTTTATTCTGTTTACCGTGTCCCTTGAGAACGTGGCTGAAAAAGGCTCACCGCACTTCCTGTCCTTTGTATCACTTAGTAACGTTTTGTTTTTCTTATCTCTCCTAATCCATGTTCTACCAACAATTTACAGAAGTCCGTTTTTTATCTTTTTCCATTTACTGTGTCCCCTTCAGGACGTGACTGACAAAGGCTCTCCACAATTTCCTGTCCATTGTCAATGCTAGTAACTTTTTTTTGGTATCTCTCCTAATTTATATTCTGCAAACCATTTACACAAGCTCCTTCTTCGTCATTTTTTTATTTAGCGTACCCCATTCAGGAGGTGGCAGACAAAGGCTCTCCACAATTTCTGTCCTTTGTAGCGCTTAGTAAATTTTGTCTTTGTGCCATCTCTCCCAATTCCTGTTCTATCAGCCATTTACGGAAGTTCCTCCTCCTTCCCTTCCTCCTCCTCCTTCTTCTTCTTCTTCTTCTTTGTACCATGGTTGATCACAGTTTTTGTCCTTTGTATATATTAATAATGTTGGTCAGATCAAGGATTAGGAGATATAGCGAAAAGATAAACTTTATTAAGAGCTATAAAGGACAGGAAATTGTGGTGAGCCATGACCGCCCGCTACCTGAAGGGTCAAAACAAATACAAGAAGAAGAAGTAGAGTTATAAATTGAATCTCACACGAAGTACTGCGCATCCTGAAAATTATGCTAACATTTGTTGGTTAATAAATATTCTATTTTAAAAACATATAATGACATAATAAATTTTGATGGTGTTTTTTCATCTGTGAAACTGTTTCTAGAAATCATTTTACTTTTTTTCTTATCTTCAGCTTCCTTTTCTTTTTTTTAATTTTCAATCTTTTCGTCTTTCTTTCTTCTTCAATATAAACCTTTACTTCTTTTTACACTTCTTTTTTTTTTCACAGTCACGTTTCCTTTCCATGATCCTCATTCTTCTTCTTCTTCTGCTGCTGCTGCTACTACTACTTCTCCTCTTCCTTTTCCTCCTTCTTCTTCGCTTTCGCTTTCGCTTCCTTCTTCTAATCCGTATTCTTTATAGCCGCTTTCACAGTGTTTCACACTTGAAACCACATCATGGCTAATCGTCTTCAACTAAAGCTTTTGAATAACAGTCGTGCGCCGTTTTCTTCCTTTTGAACGAGGCTGAAGTTTTGACGATTCGTGAGTGCATTTATTTTTAGACAGTTTTAACTCCGTTTCCGCATTCTTGTACAAATATTCCGGTTTATTCAAGTGGAAATAATTTTGAGGCACACGTTTTTAACCAAACTGCATTTACCTGAAATATGTCTTTCGTGTGATCGTGGTGTCAATTTGCTGACACCCTTAGTACACACACACACACACACACACACACACACACACACACACACACACACACACACACACACACACACACACACACATATATATATATATATATATATATGATACTTTTCTCTGCATTGCTTTCCTTTTGGAAGCAAATCAAAACAGAATGCCAAAGGTTTGGAATGCTTACCAAACACGCTTCGCAGACGAAAAAGAAAAATGATTTTAAGCGTAAGACCCGCAATTTAATGAGGCATAACACAGTTCAGTAGATGTGAAATAGTCCTTGATTATTCAACCGTTCACAACTGAGGGGGGGGAAGTTAAAAGATAAATCCCGCAAACACTCGTGTATAAGCCGACGCTATTTATAACGCGACCCTTGAAATTTTTCACGTAGATTTTAACCTTTCCAGATAAAATTTGTTTATAGTGCAACTGGTCGCCGAGGATTCATCTTTTATAACCGCTTCAAAAAATTACCTTTGTATAGAACCAATCTTTTACTATTCTGCGTAAAAAAAGATCATAAAACTCGTACTATACTCGAGTTATATAGACATTTGAATCTAAATATTTTGTCTGGAATTTGATATTCTTAAAGAATATGGAACTTCGGGACAATAACTGAATGAATACGTAAATAAATAAATTTTTATTTATTTTTGGGCTATTGTCCTCATTTTTGTTGTTTTACTCACAACATTTTGGCCTTTCTGTCTACTGGTGGGTAAAAGGGTTGGCTTTAGAATTTGGTGAAATTGTAGTTGTGCGTTCAATCCTTAAGTCGGGCAGTGTGTACTTGCACTCAAGGGAAACAGGCGAGAAGTAACTGAAGGGTTCTAAATAAAATAAGAGCTAGATGATATCCCTGGGCAGTGGAATGAAAACTGTCTAGCCACGTAAATTAATTAAATAGTTCATTTTGGATTTCCCTGTAAGTTATCAAATCGATAGGCACCTGAAGAAGGCCGAAGGAGACAACGGCCAAAACGTTGTGATAGAAACAACAAAATAAGGACAATAGTCCAAATATAAATAGTGTAAGATTAATCCTCATCCCAGGAATTCAGACATAAAAAATAGACATATCTTCCTAAAAGACGAATGCATAATTTGGCTTGGAAACAGTTTTTAAAATTATGGAATATACGTGAAAATATAGAATATAAGTAGATTTATGAAATATACGTAAAATGATGAAATATAATTATGGAATATATGTAAGATTATGGAATATAAGTAAAATTATGGAATATACGTAAAATTTATCAAATGAATAATATTTTTTACAGGGAAAGTTACTTTTAAGAGAAAATTGGAAACCGACAAGTAATTAATAAATATTCTAACCTAAAGAAAGAAATATATGTTTTGATTGGGAAGGATAGCCTACTTTCTTGGAAGACTGACACAAAACACGTTTCCAACACCAAATACCAATATTGGGTATTATGCAAAAATAGATCATGTAAAGTAAATATTTCTAATTGCTTGTACCTCACAATGAAGCTGGATTTAGGAATTTAAGTTCGAAATTGTTTTTAATAGAGTAATTTCGTGATATAAAAATTAAGATTCGTAATTATCAATATTTTTGTTGGTTATTTTTTATGGGTCCTTTTTAATTCAATCTTTACCGTCTTTCATTTTATATACGCACATACTGACCTCTTAGGTGGTTCGGTTTAACGATAATGTCCAGTCTTTAATATAATAGTAAAAGTAGAGATAGCACACGAAAATGTGCAGACATACACACCTCTTAAGCGGTTCGGTTAAACGATAATGCCTTTTTTTAATTTAATATTATAAGTACAGAAATGATACGAAAATGTGCACACATACGCACCTCATAGGAGGTTCGGTTAAATGATAATGCCTTTTCTTTAATTTAATAGTTATAGTACAGAAAGCATACGAACATGTTCAGGTGGTTCCTTCAAATACCTAACAATTCTTTGTTTCTTAATTATGTCTTGTCAATATTCTGGGAATTCATTTTTATACAAACATTTAAGTAGCTGGATTAAACTACTGGTACTATCATGGTGCACATGAAAGACTTTCGCACTAGACTAATAGATTAACTCATTTAAGATACACCTTACCTTAATCCCACACAAGGTTAGAAACGTGATTATCTTTGAGGATTGAAGTCGTAGTGAGTTCTAGTCAAAATCTGATGTACTATACCTTTGTACTAGTAATAATACCCGTACTTCTGACAATTAGACCCGGGTTCGAATCTCACCATCGTCGATTTGTTAGGGAGGTGACTTCTTGATGTTATCGGACTGGGGGGGCGATCCCAGTGTGTGGCACCTTTAGAAAGTGCTCGAGAGTTTGATCGTGTTAGCCATGTTCAGATTGTTGATCAAGCAAGATAACAGAATCTATAACTTCGCTCTCCCAGAAACTGAAACTACGCATAACTCAGCATAGTTGCAATATAAATCACAGGTTTGCTCTGTGCCTGAGCAATGGAGATAGCTAGCCGCCCTTGTAGACCTGCATCTTTGGATATATAATAGTAATATTATATCACAGATCACTTAACCCTAAGCAGGAGTAAGGCTACAGTGACTTGGTTCATCTACGAAACTAGCATAAATACCATTAATTCATGACAAGGTGAACTTTGAATTAGCCTGATCTACCCACAAGTGTTAGATACCCAATGAAAACTGAACTCAGAAGCAAGTTAACAATTACTTTATACAACGTTGAATTTGAATTGGTATAACAAATGTCTGTTTTTACCAAGTTGAAAATTGAATTCATTACAAACAAACAAGTTAACCATTACTACGTGAAATTTGAATTACAAAAAGCCACAATTTTTAGCTAACCGTTGCGAATTAAAGTCTCTACAAAGAAGCATGTTAACCATTACTATATGGCAATGTGAAACTGGAATTAGCTTCACTGTTTTTACATTATTCGGACTATTGTCCTCATCTTTGTCGCCATATTTATTACAACGTTTCGGCCGTTGTACACTCTGGCCTTCTTTAGGTGGTTGAAATGTCGAACTGAACCCTTTATTTCGCTCACTAGGGTAGACTGTTCTAGTTCCACGTACCATGTTTAATGGATGTCAGTTATTATCTCCTGTTAATTTTTCCTTTGAAAGATCTCCACTGCCTTAACTGGGTATTGAAATCACACTCTTTGGGTCCTGTCACTGGATCTAACCAACGTCTTTATTCACTGTGCTGTGTGTCATTGAGAGAGATACTGGAATTAGTTTGATAATAAGTCACATGTGTTAGTTACTGAATGAGATTTAAACTCACTCATCGTATTTATTTCCCGTTACAACTGAATATAAGTAACTAGTGTAAGCTTCTCAGTATGGGAATTGAACTTGCGCGATGCTCTTGAACGTTAACTCTACGGCGAGGCGCCTATTTATGCTAAAATGATGGCAAAGTTTTTCTTCTCTTCGCTTTATTCCTTTATTCTGATTATTGGGTTTCTTTGTAAATATATTCCTGTAATTACTTTTCAATTTGAAGCTTGTATTGAATTATAATCCTGCCTAAAGTCATATTAATCTATACGCGACAGCGGGAAATTGGAAATTACCATCTGTCACAAAAAAACCTACTCCAACAGTAATAAAACCAATAGAATGCATTGTCAGCCCCCATTCTCATACATCGTATAGCAATTATACTTAATATATATATATATATATATATATATATATATATATATATATATATATGTGTGTGTGTGTGTGTGTGTGTGTGTTTTGTGTATGTGTGCGTGCCGTGTGGCTGCTTTTTAAGAGCTCACATTTAGTGTTCCATATGTGGAAGGTGACCAAACATAATGTTACGCGTCTAAATTTTTACATTTTCATTTCTCTTCCAGACATATCGAGAGCAGTTTTAGGGAATTTTTTAATTTTATCTAGGGAATGAAAAAGCCCGTCTTTCCCGTGACATAAGCCTACAAACATTTGGGCTTTGAATTTTTTTTTTTTTTTGCAGTAAGGTTCACCCTGTACAAGGCCCGGGAGCAACTGGACGTAAAGGGTTAAATTAGTAGGTAGTTTGTAAGGATAGGAGAGAAACGTAACGGTTAACCCTAGACTTGAACAGGTTAAGATTGTATGGTGGGTCCTTGTTGTGAAGGTTAGGCCTGGCAGAACCTAGTAATGTAGTTCTTCCGAGCACTTTCCGTCAAACTAACGATAAGCCGCTTCTTAAAGGTGGTCACATAAATACGGGGATCAATATGGTGAGCTCTTTGTGGATTTCAAGCTGATACACACAAAGTTCACGTCGTCTCTGATAGTCCTGACGAAGTGAATAACGACGTCCCTGACTTGCAATTCGACTTCTTTCTACAGAACCTCAGTATCAATGCCTTTGCCTATGTCGAGTTGCTAGAGGTACGGGCTCGAAGGCCTAGCCGTGTTTGTTTTAGCAGGACGATGCTCCCTCTCACATAGACTGCGTGACCTCAGAATGAAAAACAGAACTTTTAAGAAAATGTCATTCGCATCATGTGGTGGCCTCGTATCTCTCCAGATTTGAATTGTTGAACTACTACCTCTTCGGAGGAATCGAAAAAAGGTTGGATTTGTGGCACATCATCCGAGACGATGCGAACGGTATTACTGCGTAAAATTTCTTCTGTTTTATTAAGTTGAAAACATGCGCCCACTTTTGTTGCTATTATTGCCGAAATGGTGGAACTAAGGAGAGTAGCTCGTTTGGACATTTGCCATGGAAATAGCGATAGTCTAGAGACATTTCTTCTGTGGGAAAGAGGATGTGGGTTTGAAAATAATTCATCATCCAAAAGATGGAGACTTGTAATTTATTGTGAAAGAGGTAATTTACA
>CAHIKZ030000291.1:775000-930000 GCA_903632075.3 Acanthosepion pharaonis
GAAGAATAAATGCTATAATAAATATCAAATGGAAGCCTATCGTGGTACGATAGTTAACAAACTAGATTTCAATTCAGTTAGATTTGGGTTGCTTAATTTTACGACATTTGGGTATTTGATTTCGAAATAAGCACTTTTTAAATTTATATTTATTAATTCGGTTCCAGGGTAGATAAATATTGGTCATTTACGTAAATTATTTGAGTCTAAAATATTTACTTGGTTTAGGAGTCGGTCAATATTGGTTGTTTTAATTTGAATGTTTTCTTGATTCAGAAACTAGTCCTGGGTATAACGATAAACTACATCCGGCAGCAAGGCCTATGATCGGGAGATTAGAGGTTTTGCGGAGCATGGAACCACCTCTTAATTGCTGTTGTTCCCAGGTCCACTCTGACTCGCAGTGTTAGCATCTGTTAGAGTCCCAACTATGTTGCAATTGGCTGTTCTAGTGGATATATTACAAACAATGGAAAAATATCGATATTTTCTTTTCGCCTTGGAAAATCTGACCTCGTAGAAAAATGGATAAAATTTGTTAATCGTATTGGTTGTTTTCCTTTGTCTTTGTATGAAACATTTTGAAGAGAAATTTATTTTGAAAAGAAAACGAAACAAACTGATTTGAGATTTACATCCGATACCTACAATAGAGTCAGAAAAAATAAGAAAACCGTCTTTTTTGCTGAAATCAAGAAAATTCAGAAAACCTCTAAAACAACAATTGGTCCAAACTGATGAATTATATGATTTTATTTCAGCTGTTAAAGAATTTTATTAAATTGGAATAAGTAAAGTGTTGCCCTAACGGTTTTAAATAAAAAAAGAAGATTGTATTGTAATTTATAGAAAAATTGACCGCGAAACACATTTTCCATCAATAAAAGAATCTAGTTGTATTGATAAAAACCTTCTCATCCAGCTTCACTGCGATGGAACCCCTATACCTCTACCGCAGTGGTTTATACATGGACATAATGCGAAACCCACAAATTTTCAAACTCCATACAAAACGTGGTGGAATAACAACCATGCTCAATTCTAAAAGAATTACAAAAAAAAGGCAACATTACAAATCAAGCGGCTGTCCTTCCTTTTCTGCAGAACTAATACATTATGCCTTATTACTGTGTTATACGTCACAAGATGCCTACAAATTACTTCTGGAGTAATTTCCATTGCCACCTTTTCTTTATTAGATCAAATTCAAAAGACTTAATTAAATGCTTTCGATATGAAATGTGTTCCCTGGTCATGTTAGACAATGGTAGTGATGATGCTACAGAGAAGCAGTACTTTGACTTATTTCTCGAGGAGGTCTTATGGTTCTATCTAGCCAAATAGTAAAGTTCGTTGGTGCTTGTTTGGTTATGCTTGACTATGCAGATAAATTTATTGTAACACATAATGATTCCACTACAAGAGTGTCTGCTGAAAGAATTTGGGTAATTTATTCTCCAAAATATGTTTTGCTTGTGAATAATACACTGAAAAAGGAATTCACTTTGCAGCAAAAATTTTTGTGAATATATTTTACAACAATAAACGAAGGTTTTCAAAGGATGAAAATATTGTAGAATGTTTTAAAAAAAGGCAAAGGTCAAAGAAAATTGATTTATTGAGAAACTGTTGGTAAGTTTTTTTTACTTGTATTTGATTTATATTACAAATTTGTATTTGTATTTGTTTACAATCTTTTATTATTAATTTTTCTGTTTAAAAAGAAAAAAAAACAACCTGTTTGCGCATTTTTGGACGGTTTTAACATGTTTTAGATAAAACAGGCATAAATTGACTATAAACCAATTAGTCCTCTTAGAAATTAGACTGAAATGTGATATGTGCGGCCGTATATATTAATGGGCTATACGATATATTTATTGAACTCACAATTGATATGACACCCTTCAATCCAGACCGACACACAGCTGAAGAACTCCGGATGAAAAACAGTCGAAACTTTGTGTTAATAAAACAATTACGCAAACATTCTTTCGACTCAAAATAATTTAAATAATAATTTCTCATTGCAGGAATTAAGACAGAACTTTTTTTCTTCTAATTATAAAGAATGGCATGTAAGAAAATTGGTTTAGGAAGACGATGACGATTGTCGCGTTTCGACTTTGGACTCATTTGCAACAGTAACACGAAGTGACAGCATTTCGAAAGATTGTCCTAATGGATTACAGGAAGAAAGAAAAAAAATGAAGCGAACTTGAAAAGAAAGATTAGCGAGCAGTGTCAAAAGTTTGCTAGCTATTTTTATCGCATAGCATTTTTAAAATAACCGCCGTATACTGCGTGGTCCACTTAAGCTGAATGCATTTCTCTATTATTAGTTGGTTACCAAAATAAAGAAATCAAATGTATGCTAAAATTATTCTGAAATCCATTCTCTCAGAGAACCACGTGATCTTAAAATCGGTTTGCAAAATATTTACTGCGTCCTTTTGCGTGTGAGGCACGGAAGGCTCCATTTTGAGCTCTTTCGTTAGGAATCCTGAAATAAAAATTGCTGCTTTTATGTTTTCAAATGGACAAAGTTTAGCCTCAACGCCCAAGAAATGCATGGATCTAACCAATATCTATAAATATTAACGAGGGATTAACGAAAACCGATTTTTCCGAACTAAACAAATTTAATTTTCAAGGCAGCCAATGCCAAAGCGAACGATACTGAATAGGTGCCTGTGGTTAAAGCGGTGGGGGCATGAGCAGAGCAAATTTTCTCTTGGACAATGACCGTCATTCAAGGTAGAAGCTTAGATTTCAATGGAACAGGGTTCAGTGACATAAAAGAGGTTTGAAAGATTGTGCAGCATCTAATATTCAAAATGTTGGTTTTTTTTTCATTATTCGAACAGTGACCTCTTGAAATTCTTATTTAGATAACTACACACACGAAATAATTATAGAGACTCCATATTATGTTTTGTGAGATAACAATGTATATTTTTATATATCAGGATCAGTACTGGGGGAAAATGTATGACAAAGTGGAAAAAGTTTTCTTGTGACGTGTTACGTCTTTTAGGATTTCATTGGACTAAATTTGTTTTTTGTTTTCTAGTCCGACTGCACATCCGAACAAGGGATGCTGGGAATTTAAAATTTAAAATTTAATTTTTTTATCTAGCTAATTTCATTTAGATCTAAAAGGGTGGGCAATTACACCATTTATGTTTTGTAAAAAAAAAGAACTGGAAAATAACTAATAACTAATAAATAATAAAGCACTGGAAAATAATTAATAAATAAATTTCACTAATACACTCTGTCAAATTATATTACTGTCCTGGGTATGACGCTAAACTACATCCGCATCCAGGGTAAGAAGATAAACTACGTCCAGCAGCAAGGCCTGTGATCAAGAGGTGCGTGGAACCACCTCTTAATTTCTGGTGTTCCCAGGTCCACCCTGACCCGGGGTGGCAACACCTGTTAGGGTTCCATCTATGGGTTAATAGTTAACCCCAAAACTGAGGTAAAAAGCATTATAAAAGTGTAAAAATAGGCTTTAATACCAGAAATACTTTGTAAAAAATTATTACCAGAAATAAATTTTGAAGAAAAAAATATATTACCAGTAATACATTTTAAAAAATAAGATTCACTTTTGAGGAAGAAAATATTACAAGAAATAGATTTTTGATAAAACGAAAAAA
Source organism: Acanthosepion pharaonis (assembly GCA_903632075.3). Classification (NCBI taxonomy): domain Eukaryota; kingdom Metazoa; phylum Mollusca; class Cephalopoda; order Sepiida; family Sepiidae; genus Acanthosepion; species Acanthosepion pharaonis. The sequence continues at coordinate 778,669 of CAHIKZ030000291.1, forward strand.
AAGTTGTCTGCATTAAATAACCCATTGAGGTTATGCCGTAAAACAAAACAAAACAAAAACAAATTATATTAGGTAAGTCAATGTTTTCACAATACAACCCTTTTTAGGGGCCCAGCTTTGAGTAAATAGGGAATCCTCAAACAAATATTTATAGTAAAATGACGAAAAATACATATTTATATTTGTTTTATCTGCAGTTGAAGGGATACATTTGTGTTCGAAATATATTTACTTGAAGTGATAAAATTGTTGGGCATAGGGGCTCTGGATAGAGGTTAGTACCTTTGATATCTGGCACGCCACATCTTCGGGCGGACAGACATCATTGGTCGTCAACCAGCTCCTAAATCTCTCACGTGATGGTTCCAGGTTGTCATGCCCAGTAAACCGGATCAGCTGGCTAATCTCACGTGAGGGGGTGGTGTTAACATGGCACCACTAGGTGAAGGACCTCTTCGACAGATGAACTACAACGGAAACGTATTAGCGACCAAGGTGAGCCACCTCTTTGAATGACATCGGCTGTAGCCTTACCCCGGAGAGCAATGGGTTCAGCTAGGTTAAAACGTCCAAGGCGCGACACATCATGAGCACAGCAAGAGACCATTCAGGGAGACTTGGGTTCTGACACACGACAGCGATAGCTGAAGGAGAATGGTGTACAGCTCAGCATGTAGGCGCCCCAATAAGACCTCTCGGGGTTAAAGGCGAAAGAAGAAGAAGAAGAAGAAGAAGAAGAAGAAGAAGAAGAAGAAGAAGAAGAAGAAGAAGAAGAACCAAGAGCTCAAAGTTCTTTTTTGGAATAAGAAGAAGATTGTGTTCAAAATATTTAGATTTCGGCATGAAATAAGCCGTAGTGATATTGGCATGCCGCTTAACAATGAACCAAAAAAACTAAAGGCTCAGGTATACACAATCAAGACCCTTCTTGTTACATTCGTAAGAGTTGAACAACCTTATTCGTTATGTATTCCTTTGGTAAGATGGGCGTTCAACCCTGAAGTCTTCATCCCAAGAATCACGTACCTTCTTCCCTGAACACTATAGTCTCTTCGATAGATAGGAGCAATGTATCCTCCATATCTCCGTAATTTCTACTTCCTGCTGTGGCGTTTATTGTACGTAACTCATTCAGTAGTCGAATTAAACAACCAATGATGGCAACGTTTTCAAAATATACTTCAATGAACGATCAACCAAGTGTTTTTGTTTGTCATATCTATTATCATTTTACATGTAGATAATAACATTTTTCGAAGTTGTCAGGTTTTATGCTGTAAACAAATTGAGTAATATAGGAGACACAAGATTAATATTTAGGACGACGGAATTTTTTCTAATAAGTTTTAGTTCATTAGCAGAAACCGGGATAAAGTTTTTACTTTCGAACAATACGAACAACACTGAAACTGAATGAGAAAACGGAAATCAAATCCGACGATTGACAACGTTAAGCATTTATATATCCTTTAATCAAATTGTAAGTTTTACATTAATGGATATAAACAAAGATGTATGATTATTTCTGGAAATATGTTATTTACAGCTCACAGTTTTAAGTTTGGTTTTATGGAATTAAATAGGATAATTCCAGTATGTGTATATATAGTAGGACTGGTCTCACAAACAATTTCTTTAAATTCCAAACAATAAAATATAAGGTCTAATGCACTTTTCCATTCTTGTCTGACACGCTTCAATGCATTGCTGGAAGGATTCATCTTACATGTCCCTCGGCTCCGTCGTTACGACTCTCTTGATAGCTTCCATGCCTTCAAAACGGCTGAATTTGGGAAAAGGGGAGCAAGATCAGGGGAATAGGAAGGTTGTTCCAGTACGGCGATGTTCTTCTCGCCCAGAAACTGCCGGATGCTCAGAGCGTTGTGAGCTGGTGCATTGCCGTCGTGAAGCAGCCACCATTTGTCCGGCCACAAAAGCATATGAAAAATGGAATGGTTGAAGAAAGTTAAGATTACAGTTATATTGTCCTAAGATATCATGTTAGATGATAACACAATCTGCAAATAACCCTTTCGTCTAGAGCTCATACAGCACACCCAGTCCTGTTAATTTTCAGAAAGACCTCGTATATATAAAAAAAGAGAATATATAGTGATCAGAAAGAGGGGGCGGGATGATCATGCCCATACGTTCTAAAAGAAAGAGAGGATGAAAGTGAAATAGAGACTGGCGTCTTTGACGTCATTATCTGGCGGTTGTCAGTAACATGTTGACAGTATAACTTTGAAGACACTGCGGTACCAAGTTAGTCTTTTAAGGCGAATTGATATACTATTTTAGTTGACAGTTTTCATCTCGTTTTTTGTCGAGAAACCAGTTGCGAATGTTATGCCTATTTTTAAAGCTTCCTACTTGGATCCTCATTGTTTGCGATATGTATTACCATTCTTCAAATATTGCAGTGGTATGTGATTGACCAGAGAGCAGCATGAATCCTATTATTGAAAATCTGTTTACATTCATAATTTGTTCTCAAACACATTGTGTATATATATATATATATATATATATATATATATATATATATATATATATATATAGCGATAATATTAGTGATCAGTATGGATATTTCAAAAAAAGGTATAAATCCAGAGAGAGATCTATGTCAGAGACAGAACGATAATTATTATTATAAAAGGCACGAACATTTAAAATTACATGAGGTTATATTCATTTTTCGTTAGGGTCTTAAAAAAATCAGACCATCAAATTCATAAGCCATATATAAACCACAGGTGGGCTCTGTTGGTGTTGAATAAACACAAATGCGCTTAAGCAAGCGCCTGCAATAAGTTGGCTAGCCAGCCTAGTAGACGGGTATCCTCGAATACATAACTAGATTAAGTTATATATATATATATATATATATATATATATATATATATATATATATATATATATAATGTATATATATATATATATAAATATATATATAATGTCACATACCTATATATATATATATCCATAATAATTTATATATGTAGATGTGGCATGACATTGGTGATTAAATCTGTATTATAATTTTTTATTGGAAATATTTATATTTATATTACAATAGCAATTTGTGTGGATGTGTGTGTTCCTCCCCCAAACTTATATTTATATTTACTTTTATTGTAAACACAAAAAACAATTGTTTTAGACAATAAACACCGTATAAAATATGGATTGCCCCACCATTGTGATAATCTGATATATTTAACAAAATTTAAAATATGCAACAATCAGTCTCAGTTCAAAACCTGGAGATATATTTTGCATGAAGCTCCGAGTCGTAGAAAAATGTATATTTATTAATATATAAAAATGTATATTAATGTATATTTGTTAATATATAATTTGTGACTCTGTTTCATTACATCAAGCACTATTTTATGACCATCAGCACTTAATGTATATATCTTCATATATATATATATATATTATACCATTAGTAATTTATATAATATATATATATATATATATATATATATATATATATATATATATATAATTAAAGACATTTTTATGTTTAACGTTCTTTTTTTTTATAGATACAAGTATTTAAGTAAATGCTCTGTTTATAATAAACAGTATTAAATAACATTTACCGACCTGAATGTCCGAGAAATTTTCATAGAAAATATTCGTTCTTTGACAGGATTCGAACCTGCATCCTATACGGAACCGTCATTTACGCTGACGTGCCTTACTGATCGGCCACAAGGAAGCGTAGACAAGGTCGAATTTACTGCTTATAAACTTCAATCTTCCATGAATCTCGTACATTCATAACTGCTCTGGCGTATCAAATGTAAACAAAAAGGTTTACCCAGGTTTCCAGGTCATCAGGGTAATCTGATAATCCAGATTACCCTGGAGAGCTATTTGAATGAAAGCTGGGTCAGTTCTTCCCTTTAGGATATATTTATATATATATATATATATATATATATATATATATATATATATATATATATATATATATATATATATATATATATATATATATATATATATATATACAATTTGTGTATTTAGGCATAATCCTTCTTTCATGCATATTTCATTGCACACGACAGACAAGGTGCTTTTATTTAGTTTTTTTTTGTACAATTTCTCATGAGATCAAGTTTTTTTTTCTTTTCAGATGATAAATTATATAAAAACTGTCCGAATGGTTTTCTTATCCTAGCGCTTTCGGCTATACATTTAGCCATTTTCAAGGATGAAATATTTTAACTGTAAATAAGAAATACAAGGTAACCAAAAAAGTTCTGTCAGTTTTTTGATTAGTCATTGAATGAAGTTGAAATATATACGAAATGCGTGTAGCAATTGTTTTCAAATTCGGACAGCCGGAAGTAGGAACATCAGACGTTATGAAAAAAAAACACGCGCACCGTGCCCGGCCATCAGTTATAAGCCGGACAGCTGTGAGAAGGATGGAAGGGTCTAGAGATCTCGTTCGGGGCTGTTTGCTTTACGACTTCAAAGTGAGCTTATCAGCAGCTGCATCAAGTCGCCGCATATGTCAAGCGTTTGGGATAGTTTTGTGGATGAACCTACTGCAAGGCGTTGATTTCGAAAATTCAAATCGGAACATGATGAGCCTCGCAGTGGACGACCACAGGTCTTGAATGACGGAGTCCTGAAGGCGGCCATGGAAAAAGACAGTAGTCTAACGTGTGGTGAACTTGCAAGACACTTCAACGTTTCCGATGAAACAGTTAGACTTCACCTGCACCGCCTAGGTAAGATGTAAAAACTGAGCAAGTGGGTTCCGCAAACGCTGTTGGAGGTCCACAAGGGACAACGAGTGGCAGCCTGCGTATCGCTGCTTTCTCGCCACCGTACCGCATCCTTATTCAATCGAGTGCTTACCAGTGATGAAAAGTGGGTTCTGTACGAAACTCCCAAGCGTTCCAGTCATTGTTTGTCTCCTCATGATGCTGTCCCTCACACCGCAAGACCGCCTATGCACCCACGTAAGATTATGCTTTGTGTCTGGTGGACAGGTCGTCAAGTGGTACATTATGAACTGCTACCAACGGGCCAAACTGGAGACCTATACTTGCAACAATTGAAACGTGCGCAACAGGCATTGCGCCAGAAGGTGCCAGCACTGGTGAATCGCAAAAGTGTGCTTTTCTTCCATGACAACGTCAGGCCGCATGTCGCGCGAGTGGTCAGGGATACCATACAGCAACTTGAGTGGGCGACTTTGTGCCATCCACCCTATTCACCTGACCTTGTGCCATCCGATTACCACCTCTTCCATTCCCTAGATAATCATCTTCGTGGGAAATCCTTCACCAATAAAGCAAACTTGCACAAAGCCCTCACGGACTTCTTTGCGTCAAAACACCCCGAGTTCTACCGCAAGGGCATTGAACAGCTGGAGACACGTTGGCAGAAGGTGCTGGATGCCGATTACTTCGAAGACTAAATATAAGTTGTGAAGCGTTTAAAAACGGACAGAACTTTTTTGGTTACCTTAAAAAAAGAACCTTATCTGTCATATTCAATATATATATATATATATATATATATATATATATATAAGGATTAATGTATTTTAAGTCAAGGGAAGCAGCTAACATTAACTAGAGTACCTTTTCTTCGTAGGAGATCGTATCGTGAAGTCGGTATAAAAAAAAATAAAAAAAAAATCAGTTTGACCGTTGTAAATGACGTTACCTTGAATGACTTGAAATTGATTCCAGTAAAAGAGGAAACGCCGAAATTTTCCAAAAACACTTCCATAAATAGAAAAACAAAAGATGAAATCCTTGGAAACGAATCTAGAAACATTTGAAAGTACTCGGGACAAAAAAACACAAGAAATAAACAAAAATGAATGTCGGAAATTTTACCGATTCTATAAAACATCTTAATCAAAAATTTGAAATTTGTACATATTATTCAACAAAACTTGTTTGAAAGAATTGTTGCTGCCAAAATTAACCTTTTACACCCCCACACACACCCCATATATATATATATATATATATATATATATGTGTGTGTGTGTGTGTGTGTCTATGTGTGTGTGTGTGTGCATGCGCGCGTTTCCGGGTGTACATTAGTGCGACAGTCTTTCATGCTTAAACGCAATCTTCAGATCACGCACATTGTGTTTAAGCTTGAGACAGGTTGTGTCTACTTTTATATTTACATATGCTATATCCCTGATTTTCAGCACTTTAACCCATAAATATAGCATGCCCTAAAACTATATTTTCATCATATATATATATATATATATATATATATATATATATATATTTGTGTGTGTGTATGTATGTGTATATTATGTTGCCCAGAAGCGGATTTGGGGGATATGACTGTCGTGTATTACTAGAAAGACTTCGTAGACAAAAATACTGGATGCTTTTAATAATCATGATTACAATGTGACTTAATGCAAGAGATTCTATCCATAAAGATTCAAAAATTGATAAATTTTGATTGCATTTCACATCGAAATTTGAAAGTTTAGCCTTTTTTTTTCTAAGCGAAGTAAGTAAACTATGAGCATAATACATCTTTGCTAACAAAATGCCAGAGGGTCTTTTACAACTCAAAATGCAATGTTTGAAGAGAATTCAACAGCAGTCGGAGTAATTTCTTTTAACAAATCCCTACTTTCACATGTGATGTTTAAATTACTTCCGCTGATGGCAAAATATTTCAGCCACTGTATGAATAATTTATACAATTAAAATGTCAACGGATAAGTAATTTTCCTCTGCTATTTACTGTTGTTGTTGTTGTCGTTGCTTAATTTTGTCTTATTTTCTTAGCTGAATTTTCCCTTGTGTGTGCCTTTCGGGAGAACGTTTAATTTCGTTCTTGCTTAAATAAGAATGCATTTCGAAAATGGGGATCTGCATATAATTGTTGTCTCCTCTCGTTAAAATTTATCCTTAAGGAGTTTTTTTTTTTTCTACATATATATATATATATATATATATATATATATATATATATACCAGATAAACATGTTTCCTATTTAATATACTTATTATGTTATATCTTCTCTTCACGTATTATTTCGGTAGAAAATGATCAAAAATTTTCCCCACTCTTAAAAATTCTTCTTATTGCCCGTAAATCATTAATCATTTGTTTCCGTTTTCTCCCAAATCTACAATATATGTAGATTCTCAAATTACATTGACTTCCCTATGAAAAAGTATATTCTTTTATGTGCCGTGTTCCTTCAGTACGTAGGCGATCATGGTCCTCCAGATCTTCATTTCATTTGTAGCTCTCAATAAAGATTGTCTTTTTGCTACTTCTCCTAAGCCACAAGGTTTTAGAGAGAATGGAAGCAAAACGGAAACAACGCCAGAAAGAAGCATTTAAGATGTCTGGGACACGTAATGAGGAAGGACGGTTTGGAAAATCTGATACTCATGGGACAGAGGAAAAGATAAGAAGAACAGAGGAAAACAACGCATGACATAGAGGGATTGACTAATTGGATAGCAGAACAGGGTTTGGGAGAAAAAGCAAAAAGTCTATATTTAGTAAGAGCTACGAAGGACAAAAATGTGGAGAGCCGTGATCACCTACGTCCTGAAGGGACACGGCACATAAAAAATATAGATGCGGTGAACGATCGTGCATATCAGCTAAAATGTTTAAAAATGATAATTGAGACATATCCAACAAGATTGGCGTGGGTAAGCAATCCACTCATATGTTTTTAAATTTATTAGGAAAAAAGTCACAATGGTAATTAATGAGTAGATTCAATTAAAAAACGAAGGTAGCTTCGTGGTCGAAATTTAATCAATACGTAAACTTATTCTGAATAACTATAAATAAAAGATAATTTTATTCTAGATCTTTTTGCCTTAATTCGGATTTCCCCCAGAATTCTATCTTTGCATCTATACTGTTCCTAATTTTCATCAATGACTTGCCTGATATCATCACTTCTCAACTCGGTATCTCTGCTGATGACACAAAACAAAATTTTTTCGTGGCTGAGTAGATAGAAATCACGTCAGATCTAATGACGGTTTCCTCTGCCGGAGAACGCATTTTTTTCTTTAATAATATGTTTCGAATATACAGGCCGGTAGGCGAAACCAAATAAATATAATGCTTAATAAGTAAATCGAGCATCAATTCAAATATGAGTATTCACTAAAAATGACGTTTAAAGAGATAAAAATATTCATATGTATAAATCTGGCAAACAATTTTCCCAAATTAAAAGAGAAAGTCAACTGTAAGAACATTTCTGTTATGATGATCAAACTTTGCAGCCGTAGATATTCGATGTACCCCGACTCAAAGTTGCCCGTGAGCTACAGTTATAGCTCTCTTTATGTTAATTACATATTAGCTAAACCAATGCCATTAAAATTTCAAATCTTATTCTCCATAAACTAAAAATAACTTATCGTGTAAATTATTTCCGTCAACAGTGTACAACCACGTGGGGGTGGGTGGCTGTTAAATATTAACAGGGTACAGCCACTCCTCACTTAACGGCTAATCTGTTTGGGCTTACAAGCAACTCTAAAAATGTCATCAAATAAAAAAAAATCTAACTAGTAAGTAGTGTACGTTATACGAAAAACTTGATCCGGGAAATTTTATATTTCTTCAAAACGAATAAATAAACTGAAAAAGAGATACAAAATTACGTGTAGTGTATTTACAGTATGCAAACCTAAGATTGAATATAAAGCTGACTTTCGAATTTGTCGATGACGTTTTTACTGTTCGCTACACTACTGTATGAAGAAAAATAAATATTACAAAAGGTGCAAAACTGAGATTAAATCCGTCTGAAGCAGGTCTACACAAACTTATTACACGCGTTGAATACCTAAAATAGCGATCAAGTTCAATTCTCAATTAACGACCAACACATTCAACGATCAGGTCGTTAAAACTGAACACGGTCGTTAAGTGAGGAGTGGTTTGGCCTGTTTTTGTTTGACTTTGATTGGATATATAATTTACTTAAATAAGAATCCCTGAAGCCAAAATCTAGTTAGCAACTATTAGTAACATCGCATGGTACCAGAATGCAATAGTGGAGTAGTAACTCCCACTAAGCAAATAAATGGATAGATTTGTGAGATTGGCTTACGGATTTTCGCTATTCAGTTAATCCTTCTCATTGTCTTCATCCGACAAAGGTCCTGGATTTGGGAGAGCTCATTTAGGATTGAAAGCGGCTACAAGAGTAGATTTGAATCCAACTATCTATATTCTGGGCCGCGCTTAAGTATTTATCAATATGTATCAAAAATGTTATCGCTTTTTACTAATCTTTCTTTCAAAGCTTATTTTTTTCGTGTCCTCCTTAAGATTATGACTACACACTAATTATTATTATTTCCTTGGATTTCTGTTTTATACACGTATCCCTCCGGGTTCTAACCAGAGACCTAAGGACAGAAATGGCCTCATGACATTTTCCACTGATCAATTTTGTGGAAAATAATTAAAATAATCAAAACTTAAGATAACATACATTTTAGATCGTAATGTGTAATCTGTACTTGTGAGCACACTTTTTTTTATATATTTCTTTGAGGCATGGAATACCAGGAATCTCTTCACCGAGTCTATCGAAACCTTTTCCAATCAATCCGAGGGCTCCAACTACAACTAGAATTATTGATGTCCACATTTTTGAGATTTCCATTTCTAAATCCTTTTATTTTGATAGTTGTTTGTTCAAAGTTACATTACAATCTGCAGGCATTGCCATGTCAATAAGAAAACAGACTTTCTGTTTTTGTGATCTTTGAACACGATATCTAGGTGATTAACTTGGTTCTACTATTTTTGTGTATTGTTAAGTCACATAAAATTGTTATATCTGTAACCAGGTGTTGGTGATATGCATACCAGTTTCTTACAGATTCTTTTCCATAAAATTTGCATGTTTTCCATTATAGATATTGGCCCACCAATCTATCATACCGATTATATAGTTGAGTGGGTGCCAATACCGTGCAACCTGATACAAGATGATCAATTGTTTCTGGATCACAGAATCTGCGCTTTGGGCTAACATTATTTTTCAGTATGTGCGTTTCGTAATTTCTAGTCAGCAAGTATTGGTCATGTGAAGCAAGAATAAGACCTTCGGTTCCAGCCTTTAGCCCTGCACTACATAGCCAATGATGGGTATGGGGTTTGTCTACATTAGCTTCTTTGGTATGGGCAGAGTATTGATCATGTAGAGGCTTATTATCATTATTATTATTATTAATACGCTTCTACATAGCATACGGTGATTTTCTAGGCGTAGCTTAGATGTTTCACAAGGACGCAAGTACGGGATGCCTATTGAAGATCGAACTCAACAGCAAGAATCGAACTCGGAACTGATCTAGCGAGAAAAGCTTGCTAACTATTCCCCGCCCACGTCGAAGTACCCCGTTTCTACACGGCATATGATGTTAGTTGCCAGTAAGAAGTTTATTATCAGGTCACCTCTTGTAACAAGAGAAAATAAACCGGTCATTCACGATTTTATAGAGTATCCTAACTTTTCCAATCAGACAAGCTTTATGTAATGGCGCCATATTCAAATCGCAATCCAAATTTCTGAAAGATTTTCCCATGTTTTTATTGTACACCTCAATGTTCCAATTATCACTGGTATTGTAATTATGCTCTTTGCTTGTTATGCCACAATATTTAACATTTCGTACTTTACCTCAATGTAATTATCGAGCTTTTGCTTTGCCTTCATTTCTCATGTTCAAAGATCAATAGAATTCTATCATTTCGCAAACCTTTTTTTGTATGACTATATATGATTTATTGTGTTTTAAAATTATCAATCTCTGTATTGGAATATCTCCAAAGGATTTTCACTTTTCTGTTATTCAGTACATAATACTTGTTACTACATTCATCCCCGTACTTTTTATACAGCTTCCTATAAATAATGGCAACAAACTTTATCATGCCTCAATATTTTATACTCCTTCCGAACCATACAATATGACTGATAGGCTAATCTCCTTCCCAATGTATTTTTCAGAACGATGAAATATTGACCTTATCAACATTTGCCTTTACCCAGTTTGTATGCAATGATTAATATGTTTTGCTTAGTCTAACAAAGAACTACAAAAGAACCACCAAGTGTGGATCCACATCACCAAATTCATGAAAGTGAAAGTAACTTTGAAAACCGTCCTTGCATATTGTTAATAATTGATTTCAAACAGTAATATATACTTGTGGTTTTTTTTATATTTAGATTTTTACTTGCATCGTGTTTTTAATCATTTCACCCCAAGCAAGGCGGGAATGACACCAATACACAGGGGCGTACAGAGAGAGAGAGAGAGAAAGAGAGAGAGAGAGAGAGAGAGAGAGAGAGAGGGAGGGAGAAAGGGGGGAGAGGAGAGAGAGGGAGAGGGAGGGAGCGAGAGAGAGAAAAGGAGATAAAATCTGGATATAGGGATTAAGGAAAGAATAAAAGATGAAAGCGGTTCAAGAAGATAGAAGATGGAGATTTAAGTTGCCTTTAAATTTTTGAAGATTGTAGTAATCAGGGAAGCAAGTAAACGGAAGTTCCACAGGTGGGAAGTTCGAGAAAAGAAACTGTTGGAGTAGAAGTGACGTTTGCATTTAACTATTTCAACAGTAAAAGGGTGGGACCCGTACGTCAATCTAGTAGCACGCTTAAAAATGAACTGACTTGTTAATTATAATGTTTATTGTTTTTATAATCAAATCCGTGATAACTTATCGAAGTAACCTTGACTAATTTTCAGCTTCGCGACCAGAAGAAAAATAACCAAAATTCTTGTTTAATGCGATTTTATTCATTAACACAAGTTTCAATCATCTAAAAACTTCATAGGACTATTTTTTCATCATTTCACTCAAAGCAAGACGATAAAGCCACAAAGATGCAAGACAGTGAAAGAAACAAAGAAAACGTTACTGGAGAGAAAGACCAATGAAAAGAGCAGAATTGAAGGGGGACAAAAGATGACGATTGACGTTACATTTTTGAAGTTCGTAGTTGACTGGGAAGTAAGAATTCTGAAGTGAGTTTTACAGGCAAAAAGTGCGAGAGTTAAAACTATTCGAAGAGAACTTAGGGTCACACTTGGCAATTTTAACAGTAAAATATGTACGATTATTTTGGTTTGAATAAAAATCTTTTTAAAAAATACATAAAACTGAGAGTAGCTTCTACATCGAAGTGCTTGCTTTTCAAGATTTTTTTGTAAACTCTAGAATAGGTGATACTCAGATCGTGAAAAGATGTGGAGAATAAGAAGAGTGTGAATTTATCCCAAGCTAAGGTCTTCCATATTTTCAAATTTGATCTTTGTTCCATATCCATGTTGCCATCTCATGCTGCAACACCACACCTTTGTGAGTGTTTTCTTTCAGAGCAATAATTAAACACGCAAAATGTTATTTGCTTTTACTAGCATAAATGCCGCTTTCAGTTACCTTCTGACCGATATCAACTTATTTTCTGTCTATAGAATTTACTAAGTAAGTAGTAATCATCGCTAAGTTTCAGTCATCATCAGAATTAAATCCATGTATCAAATGGCGGTTTTTCTACTAAAATGTTTTTGATTTGTTTTATTTGGTTATATAATTTTTTATGATGATGTTCACTCTGTGCAAGGCTAGAGAGCCACTCGAGGCAGAAGGGTACAGACTAAGAGTCAGAGTTTATGGCGCCATTTGAGGAAGAAACGGTTGACCCTAAAGTTGAAAAGGTTAAAATGGTAGTGATCAAGGAAGCTCCCTCTTGAGAATCGGTTCCATAAAGCAGCGAGTCATGGGATGAAACAGGTCGAGTGGAACAAACATCTCATCGAAGTGGTTCGCTAAAATGTGCACTGAACACTTTCCATACAATTAGCGATACAGCAAAACGTTTGTGACATTTCGTTCGTTGGAAACGGGTAGTAGGGTAAAAGATAAATCATCAGCCACAAGAACCCGGGGATGCTTTTAAATACTATCAAGACTGGTAAGTGAATACCGGGCGGCTCCTGCCCATATATGGCAGCAGTACACCATTGATCTGGCTCTTGTAAAGCTAGAGGATAGCAGGAGTCAGGTACTTACAGGAACGGTATAGGAAAACCGACCGTTTTACCACTATCTTTAGCGATGAATCATATGTACGAGTTCCACTTGATGTCTGGGTTGAGTTAAGTCCGAATAGGGACATCGAACTTACATCTCACCCATAGGATACAAAATTGATGGGGAGCAGTTCGCTACAATGTGTTTAGCATGCCGGATCCAAGCCATGAAGGTTATAACTGGTAGAGTTAAAGAATATATAGATCGTCTGAATACTTTCCATGGAAATAGCGATGAGGGCAGGAGGGGATTGCAACGTTTCGACTGTGGGGAAAGTGGTTGCAGGGTGGAAAGTAATTCTTCATCCACAAGGACGTGGAGACACTTTTGGACACTATCAAGACTGCAGAGTGAAAACTGGGCAGCTCCTTCGACCAACAGAAGGCTCGAGAGTCACTCAGGGCAGAGGGTTATTGAATAAGGTGCTTAATATGAAGGAAAGAGGAAATCGAAATGGTCGGAAGTGAGATGATGGGGATAATCAGAAGAGATTAGGATTAACAACTGAATTGAAGAGGTTAAAGTTTAATTGATCAGGAAAATCGTCTCTTCCACCAAGTAACATCCGTAAGAAAAATGCTGCCTGAGTGGAACGTTCTAACATTTGGAATGCTGATAAACCGATGGTAATTCTTCCCAGGGGAAGTATCGTGGCGAGCTTTTTTTATTGACTGGCTCTTTTTTACGGATTATCTACCTTTTGCAGGTTATTTAAAGTCAGAAAATATTTTTAAATAGTAAGAATGTTTTTAGATAATAATGATTTAGCGATACAAGTCTTACTAATTAACCCACAGCTAGTGGGGGAAGAGTTGGATCTCTGCCTTTCGCAAGTGTAACGGAATATAACTAACCGAACTGGAATTGGAACTCGACCCACCGAATAACAAATGTCGTGCCTTATCCATTACACCTCCCGCACACCCAAGCTTGCAACACCTGATATTTACAATTGGTCACCCATTTGGGTACTGATCAGGCTCAACGTTGCTTAAGTTTGGTATTCGTACAGGAACTGATTTTTCAAAGTGATGTGGCCGAGGTGTAAATGTCTGAACAGGTACAACTAAAGTATGAGATTCATCTGAACATTTGCCATATGGCTAGAGTAGTGATAAGCTTGTGATATTGGCTCTATGGTAATGTGATCTCTGTCTGAAGAAGAGGTCTTCCCTTAAAAGACAACATGGACAATTTTTAACATTATCAAAGCTGGAAAGGGAGGATTGTGAAACTATAGCTCAGATATGACAGCACTATTCCATTTTTGGTTTAATTTGATTAGATAAATCATGACAGAACAAATCTACGAATCTTCCAGTACATTCATAATTCTATGCCTGGTTTTCTTGCTATCGCAGTTAGATATTTTGTTGATGAAAAATAACAACTCAAACGCTATTTACAGGAGCTACAACTACACGTAAACCGCCATATTCTACAAGATGATTTAATACCGTATACCACTTTACGGATAGTTTGTATTATTAAATTCACTTATAAACGAACGCATCACGATATCCTTCTAACAGTGGATGACTCGTCGGGAAATGGTTAAAAATTTCATTTTGATCCTATTAAAAATTTATTTTAATTTATGGTTTTACATGTCAACGTCCTTTGGAATAAAATTCACGAATGATAAATGCGCTCGTGTATATGTATATGTGTTTTGCGCATGCGATAATATTTTAATGATTTGTATTTCGACACCTAGAAATATTTCATCCATTCATCTAAGTGCTGCAAATTTAATTAAGTAAATATTTAAAAGCATTAAAGCCCGAAGATGTATTTCTAAAAATGCATTTCTATTCAGGTATTAAATGCCGGCCCGTAGACACCGAGGCGTACGAGCGTGCATGCGCACACAGCTATGCATGGCAAGGGAACATTCACTCACTTTCTTACAATTCTGATGATTTAACATGAAGATGCCAGTAAAAATACATCCTTTTCCTAGGTTCTTTACAGACAATACAAAGAAGATGTGATACGGGATAAAGACCTTCACACCACAGAAATATCACTATTGAACGAAATGTAATAAATTTTCGAGTAGATAGATAAAATGAAGCGGCAAAAAAATAAACAGATTTACTTTACATATTTGGGCCTCCTCACCTTGTAGAAATGGACTGACAACTTTTTTTCTGACGTTTCACGTAAAACGATAGTGTAGCTGTGACAATGTAATTATAAGTATTGCTCATGGTTTATTTCAGCCAACATAAACAAGTGTAAAAAAAATAAATAGGCCAATTCAGAAGTGACGCCAAAATGGGAAAAACTGATTAAACGATTGCCATCGATTCATGTTGACACAACCCATCCAACATTTGCTAGTGTGGACGCTGTACTGTCTACCACTGCTGATCCTAAAAGGCCATGATCTTGGCGAACTTCTTTATTATGTAGTCGTTAAGAACCTGGTTTACAGGTGGAAGAATGTTCATTTGACCACTGTTGCCAACATCAAAGTACTAATGATAATTAAACTCCCAAAATGACTGATAGGCCTTACGGAGGCTCACCAACCAGCACATCTCAAACTACTCTAATTAGTTCATGATTATGGGCGTGTTTCTGTGGTATACTACACTACAAAACATCTACATCATTGATCTGCATATATATAACGTCATATATATATATATATATATATATATATATATATATATATTAAGAAATGGACAAAGTCCGACAATTTATTTATTAAAGACATTTTTATGTTTAACGTTCTTTTTTATAGATACAAGTAATTAAGTAAATGCTCTGTTTATAATAAACAGTATTAAATAACATTTGCCGGCCTGAATATTTTTTCTATGAAAATTTCTCGGACATTCAGGCCGGTAAATGTTATTTAATACTGTTTATTATATACACATATATGAAATCATGGATCGGATTGCTAAGGCTATGAGTGCTTTCGGCAAACATCGCCATCGCTTGTGGAATGAGCGGGGTATCGAACTGGGTACGAAAATTCGGCTTTACAGGACTATTTCCCTTGCCAAACATATATGCCAGCTTGATATTTTCCATAAGAGCTATCTGCGTGCAATCTGTGGAGTTAGCCTTCAAAACAGGACATCCAATGTAGACCTGTTTAACTGGTGTAATATTGGAGAAATAGTCTCAGTTGTGGTAGACTGGTCATGTCTGATGACAAAATTCCCAAGATCCTAATGTACAGCCAGTTAGATCAGGCTTAGATACAAAGACAATTTGAAGAGCAACTGGTAAGCTGTCAATATACCTCATAACATGCTTGTGTACTTAGCTTTGGAGCGGGTAGAGTGGATATCAACGTGTTTTAGGGAACTCAGCGTGTTTTCAATCTGCTAGTCTGAATGGTCAAGAAGCGAGAGCAATATCTGAAAGGTCCGCTAATCTAACAGTGGCCTAATCTTTTCTCTTGCTCCATATGCGGCATCCTTTTCAAATCATTTGCGGTTCTTAAACGCGATTATCGCACAAAATGCATAACTGAATCAGTTAGTTAGGTTGTCAGATCCTCATACGTCGAAACTGACGGGAGAGACCATTATAAATTTATTCACTTTATTGGAAATACAATTAATTAAAAATTTGTATGTTTATGAATATTTGTTACCCCCCACTATATATATATATATATATAAATATAGATTGAACGTATATTATATTTATGAGTTAAAGTGCTCACTATCATAGATAAAGCGTATGTAAATATAAAAGTGGACACTGAAGTCTACACCCAGAGGCGACAGTCTGCTTCATGGTAAATGCAATCGTCAGACCATATGCGTTTTGTTTTTGTTCGATCTTTTATACATACAGGTCAGTGATGCATTATGGCTATTCTATTGCATTGTGGGTAGTCTAATGAATTATTCTAACGGTTATTTTGCTGTATGTGGTTTGTTAATTTATTTTTTATTTACTTAACTCATTTACTTATTTATTTGTATGGATTAATTTATTTTTGTTTATTTTATTTTATTTATTATTGTTCTTTTCAGTTTTCGATTTTTAAGTAAAGTAGTCAAACTTTGTCTTCGTGTCTGCATTTTGAGATGAATTCTCATCATTCATTTAGTGGTTTGTTTTGGTCTGGAAGGTTAATTATTGCTACTATTTTCCTCCGAGGAGAGTTTACAGTTTGGGATTGATTGTTGCAGGCCGAAGTACTTTTTCATATTTTCCATGGCGTGGTTTTCCTTTTTATTCTCCTAGATATATTTAGAAAGAATTGTGCTGTTCGCGTATTTACTATTTCTAAAAGTATGTTTTTGTGCATAGTTTCTTTGTTTCCAATGTCCTTCACTTACTTCTATGTATATTTTTTCTTCGTTATGTCCTGATGTTATAGTAGTTTGGTATATTACATTGTTTTGCATGCAATATATATATATATATATATATATATATATATATAAAGTTTATGGATTTTATCCGTTATTATTACTATAAGCGTAAAAATGCTATGAAATGCATTGCAAATTTATGACAAAACGACATTGTGAGTTATTTTACTATAGAAATGCTTTAAGGGCTATTTTATGCATTGCAACCTTTTTTTACCATTAAAATATATTACAGATTATTTTAATATATAAATACATCACTGATTATTTACGAAAGCAATGCATTGCAGAATATTTTAGCATTAATTGCCTTTCTGTTTAATTTACTATAGATATACATTTCAGATTATTTTATGTAAAAAAGGACAGCAGATTATTTTATTTTACTATAGAAATACATTCTAGGTTATTTTCATATAAAATAAAATTACAGTTTATTTTACTATAGAAATGCACTAGAGATTATTATTTTAGAAGAAATCTTTACGAATATAAAACCAATCAAAGCTGCTGTTGAAAGACCTAAAGTGATAAGGTTTCTATTATTTAGTGCAATTCTTAGTTTTTGATTGTGTAGCGCCAGCAGACACAAAGAAGGATGGCCCTCTTTAAGACCTACATAATTCATTTACGCGAAGCGTTATCTAATCATTGATCTGAGAACGTGGTTGTATAGAGCCACCATTTATGAACGGTTTTAGCGCCATATGAACGTCTCGATTTGCCGAGGCTACTTAATAATATGACTCGAGTTTTTAGCTTAATACTTTTGTTTTCTAGTAATTTGAAGTTTTTTTTTGGTATGTGGGGGTGTGACTAATTAAAACAATTTTATTCAATAATAATGTAGGTTTAAAATACATTACTGATGAATTTACTATAGAAATACATTGAAACTACAAGGGATTTTCAGGGATGAAAATTTAATAAAATCTCTACTGACAAAATAAGGCTATTTTAAGTATAATGTAAACTTTATTGATGATTTTAATACTGAAATGCCCAACCATATACACTATATTGCTCACCTGTTCATTGTCATACGACAAGAGAATTATAAAACTTAAAGACGAAAAGGAAAGGAAAATGAAATTAAGGAGAGAAGTACAAAATATAAAGCTAAAATAAACGAAAAAAAATGTGGTTGAAAGAATGAGGGAAAGTGATTGAAAATGGCGCAGGCAGATTTGTTTTCTTGAGTTTTATTTTTGCCTTTACTATTTTATGGCTTCAGTGTGGCTGAAACTTTATTGACTTATTATTACGATACACGCCATAATCGGTAAGGTAAGTAAACACTATAATGCAATATAGACATACTTGGAAGCGAATTGGTAAAATCTAAATGCTCTTCTTCTGAAAGAATAAAAAAATAAATACAGTCACTCCTCACTTACGACCTACGTGTTTAACGACCGCCGAAATTAGGACCAGCTGTAAAATCTCATTAAATGAAAATTGTAAAAAAATAAATCCGATCAGTTTTACGCTGTACAAAAATTTTGATGGTTAATGTTTTTTCTTTCTTCCAAACGAATTCAAATAGAGCAAGTGAATAAATAAAATTAAAAGTAAATAAAAATGTACTTACAATGTATTTAAGTTTATGCCAAGCGATTCAATTTAGAGAATATAAAGCTGATGACTTTGTTATGTTTACTGTTTTGGACACTCTACTGTATTGCGTAAACATTTAGAAATTAAATTAAATTAAATTAAATTAGTAAATGTTACACAGAGTGCAAAAGTGACATTATTTCTATCTTTAGCTGGTTGATAAAAAAACATTGCTGACTGAAAATAAAGTTTGACTGAAATAGCAGTCAGTTACAATTTATCGTCATGATATCAGCTCGGAGTCCCTGTGCAATTTTAGTGATTTTTCTCCGGTAT
Organism: Acanthosepion pharaonis; assembly: GCA_903632075.3. Classification (NCBI taxonomy): domain Eukaryota; kingdom Metazoa; phylum Mollusca; class Cephalopoda; order Sepiida; family Sepiidae; genus Acanthosepion; species Acanthosepion pharaonis. Next base: position 798,036 of record CAHIKZ030000291.1, read on the forward strand.
ATCTATCTATCTATCTCTCTATCTATCTATCTATATATATATATATATATATATATATATATATATATATATATATATATATATATATATATATATATATATATATATATATATATATATATATATATATATATATATATATATATATACTCATATATATATATATATATATATATATATATATATATATATATATATATATATATATATATATATATATATATATATATATATATATATATATATATATATATATATATATATATATATATATATATATATATATATATATATATATATATATATATATATATATCACACTATATATATATATATATATATATATATATACTCACACACCTATATATATATATATATATATATATATATATATATATATATATATATATATATATATATATATATATATATATATATATATATATAGAGTAGAGAGAGAGAGAGAGATATTATTGATAATTATAATTTCATTTCAGGTTTACATGGGTCGTAAGCGAGATTCAATCTCCGGGATTAAAACTGTGAGATTAGATGATAATAAAAGAAGTACTCAGCAAGGAAATGAATGGAGAAGTTAGCGTGGCAAATAAAAAACGATAGAAAAGATGAAGAATATTAGGAAAATTGGTTAAAGTCATGAAAGCAACCAAACTAACACCTTTAAGAAAACAACCTAAAGAAGAACATGTAAGTTTAGCGAAGGAGTACATGAAAGCTGATGTTATGTGGTTAGGACTATATTAGGTGAACCTGAAGACTATATTTGGTGAATCTGAAGGCTATATTACGAGAACCTTTTTTCTATACAGTGTGAACCTGAAGGCTAACTGGGTGAACCTGAAGGCCATATTGGGCGAACCTGAAGGCTATATGGGGTGATCCTGAAGGCTATACTGGGTGAACAGGAAGGCTATATTTGGTGAATCTGAAGGCTATACTGGGCGAACCTGAAAACTATATTGGGAGAACCTGAAGGCTATATAGGGTGAACCTGAAAACTATATTTGGTAAATCTAAGACTATATTGGGCAATGTTCAGGTTCACCCTATATAGCCTTCAGAACCTGAAGGCTATATAGGGTGAATCTGAAGGCTATATTGGGTGAACCTGAAGGCTATATGGGGTGAACCTAAAGGCTACATTGGGTGAACCTGAAGGCTATATGGGGTGAACCTGAAGGCTACATGGGGTGAACCTGAAGGATATATTTGGTGAACCTGAGAGCTATATTTGGTGAATCTGAAGACTATATTGGGCGAACCTGTAGGCTATATTTGGTGAACCTGATGGCTATACTGGGTGAACCTGAAGGCTATACTGGGTGAACCTGAAGGCTATATTGGCGAACCTGAAGGCTATATGGGGTGAACCTGAAGGGCTATATTTGATGAACCTGAGGTTTGTGCAAGAATGTGGTTCCTTTATGAAACTAGCTAACTTGACTTAGAAGTCAACAGCTGGCAGATGATATAATGTTTTATTTAGTATTAGAGGCAGTAAAATAATTGCTATCTTTAAAGTTGATGAAGAAATTGACTGCAAATTCTTTGGCAATTCATCATTTGAGTTGTATAGGTTACAACCAAAATGCTTTAAGCTAAAGAATATATTCATGTAAAATTATCCCCTTTCAGATCCTCAAATGCTGACTATTGCCTTACTCGGTAAAATATTTCAAAGACACGAAATTAAAATGAATCATCCCAGCTTCTCCAGTTATTATTCAACAGAAGACGTATGGTCCGTCATCAAATGAAGGCACAAAATATCCAGTCAAAGATTTCTGAGAAACAATAAAACTACTACATGTTGAATTCGAAACAGTAGAAAAGTTATCAAAGTCAGTGATTGAAAAAAGGTTATAGAAAGTCACCGAGCCTATATAAGCATGTTATACGATGACCTTTTTAATATTCAATAATATAGGGTTGTTAGATAAATTCCTTTGTTTTTTTTTAATTTAAATCAATTATTCATCCAAATTTTATAAGAAAAATCAGTCAGTAATAGATTCTCCTTCATTGGTCACAACTTCTTATTACCATTCAACTAGATTGTTAATACTTTCATAATAGAAATCAGTAGATCTTGACACGAAGAATTCACTGTGCCACGTTATCTGTTCCACGTCATTGGGGAACGGAAGGTCTTGAAGACTTTTGGAAAGCGATCAAAAAAGATGATAATTTGAAGGCGCTAAATCAGGGATATGCTGAGGGTACGGAGGTACTTTCCAACCAAGCTCTTGAATAGAATTCTTGTCAAATTATCAACATGGGGGGGTGTTAGAACGTTGTCGTATTGAAGGAACAGGTATCAAAAATACTCATTTCTATCTACTTGACACTCCATCGTCATCTGTGTGAAAAGAGGTCGAATTTAATTTTAATCTGTAGAGGAAGCAACATAAAACCTAAGGGGCAAAAAGCTACAAATAGTTTGCGTGTTAATTGAAATAACATTGAAAAAAAACGAATTTATCTCAGAACAAAATTTTTTTTATTGAAGTAATGGGATATTGCGTTAACCAAAGATATATTACTATGGCATATATATTTTAAATTTATTTCTAAAAAAATGTGTTTTACTTAATTTTCTTCCATAATAGAAACTAAAAAAATACAAAAATAAATGCGGACTGCGTAAGATGATAAACTACATCCAACAGTAAGGCCTTGAGGTGTGTGGAACCACCTCTTAATTGCCGGTGTTCCTAAGTCCACCCTGTGGTAGCACCTGTTAGATCCCAGCTATGGGAAAATAGTTAACCCACAAAATGGGGTAAAAAAACTATGAAAGTGTAAAAATAGGTTTTAATACCAGCAATACGTTTCTGTACAAAAATTACTAGCAATAAATCTTTCAAGGAAAAATTGTTACCAGCAATACATTTTTGAAGGAAACATTATTACCAACAATATATTTTTTGAAAAAATATTAACAGACATACAATTTTGAAAAAAAATTACTATCAATGCATTTTAGTAAAAAATATTAGCAGCAATAAAAATCTTGTCGGCATTAAATAACCCATTGATGTTGATATGCTGCAAAACCAAACCAAACCAAAAATAAATATTTTTAATAAGGATGATTATATTGCACTCTTAAATATATACAGACATCTTTACCAACACTTATTGCTTTATACACAATTTATTGTTACAACGTTAATTTGTATAATAAAATCCAACAGTGTGGATGTGTACTAATGATGTTATAGTCATCAGGAGATCGCATGCTAATTGCTTCATGGTTGTCTCGATGGGATTACCGGCTGAAGTTACGCATGACCATTTCAAAGCGGCATTCTGTAAATAAGCCTGCAACCAACTGGTTATTTAATAATAGCAATAAATACCAGATGAAAAAGATCAAAAAATAGATGTGACAAAAGGAAATTTACATTACCATAAAGTGGGAATACCGAAAACAAAAAAGTTAATACAAAAACAAAGTTAACCGATTGATCGATCCTCTTTCATCGGGCCTCAATTGAGCACAAGCAATGAACACTGAGACTAAAATAAAAACTAAATACCAAATGTTATATAATAAATATATAATAATTAAAGGCTAATTACATTTAAGTATAAAATCACACTTTCTACTTATAGAGGGATGGCTGGAAGGACTTAATATAGATACATTACAACATCAAATGATGGAGAAGTGACAAACATTGTTAGGAGCTATAAAAGATAGGGATTTGTGGATCATGATCACCTATGTCCTGAATGTAAATGACACAGAGATGAAGAAGAAGAAGAAGAAGAAGAAAAAAAAGAAGAAGACAATCTTAAGGCAATTAGCGATACATGACTTTGTAGATGATGCTTGATCTACTAAGATTAGCATTAAGATTACAAATCTCATAAAAATAGTGGTCTGCGGCACCAACAAGATGTACTGTCTACTATGTTTAACTTCGGCAAAAACACACGCTTCATCACCGCATATCTATCCTATATAATTTGGACTTCCTTCCTTCTTACAATCATAACCACTTCAAGTCGTGGGTCAACCGTTATCTATCCTATATATCCTCATAATTAACTCTTACTTCCTCCTCCAATCTTGACCACTTCCAGTCGATGGAACTATCCTACATATCTTCATAATTTGCGATTACTTCCTCCTCCAATCTTAACCTCATTAACTCGTTAACCTATTCAAGTCAAAGGTCAACTATTATTTATCCTATCTTCATAATCTGCGCTTAGTTTCTCCTCCAAGCTTAACCTCATCAAGTCGAGGGTCAATTTTTATCTATCCTACATATCTTCATAATTTGTTCTTAATCCCTCCTCCAGTCTTAACCAGCATTTTCTTCACACGTTTGTTGTTATGATTATTATTATTATTTCCTTTGATTTCTGTTCTATACATATTTTCTTCCGGTTCCCAACTAGAGACCTAAGGTCAAAAATTGTATCATAACATTTTCAACTGATCATTTTGTGAAAAAAAGAATAAGATCATACACATTTTGCATACATAAAGCTCTTCGTAATGTGTTTTATATCTGTAAGCGAGTTCATACCAGTTTCTTACATTTCAATTCATACCAGTTTCCTTTCCATAAGAGTTGCATATTTTCCAGTACGGATATTGGTCGACTCTGTCATGCCAAGTTTTATATTAAGTTGCTGCTTACACTATACGTAACCAGATGCAAAATAGTCAATTGTTTCTGGATATTTATCACAGAATCTGCATTTTGGTTCAACACAATTTTTCAGTATATGCGCTTGGTAATTTCTAGTTAGCAAGCATTAGTCCTGTCCAGCAAGAATAAAACTTTCGATTTCAACTTTTAACCATGCTCCACATAACCACCGATGAGCACGAGGTTCGTTCTATATCAACTTTTTTATTGCCAATGAAGAGGCTTAACTTGCCATCATAGTTGCATTTAGTATATTGCATTTGCCTTTGCATCCTTTCTTTTACGCTGAAGTGGATGCATTATGGTTTATTTGCACTTTTCACCCACTTGATATTCCCTTTTGAATTTGTTATCTTCCTTTACTACTGAATAGTTTCTCATTTCTCTCCTGTACTTTGACAAAGATCATCATCCAGTCTTCTACAGCTTCCAGGAATCTTTGAAGACCGATTATTGTGGTTTCCAAAGACAGTTCTAGCTGGATTCATCCTCTGTCTCCTTCTGAACTGGACACATACAGACGATCAACAACAGCCTTGAATGATGCATGTTGTGGCAAGTGAGAAGCTTTCTCGTTTTGAAATCCATTCCTTAATGTCAGCTATGGTCCAAGGATGTTTAAACTGTATTTCACCACAGAAAGTAAAATTAAAAGCCTTGCATGTAACACTATAAATGAATTGTCAGTCACCATAGACGATATCAAAATCCATTCTAAAAAGGAATGACGTTAAGCCAAAATGGAGTAAACCTAAAATTAAACTTTTTAACAATAATACAGCATTTTCTATTTGATGGAATACTTTTGTACGCGAAAAGAGTAGTAATTCCTTTATCATTAAAAAAGGATTTTGAAACAATTCCATGTAAGACACGCGGAAACAGTCCCTGACGAGAAGTTACATTTATGGGTCAAAGTTGGACAAATATATCCAAAATACAGTTAGAAAATGTAATGGCTATAATTCAGCAAAAAAATCACCACCTATAAATTATCAGGCATGACTGAGCACTGACAGAACGTGAGAAAGACTACATATGGACTTTCCTGGACCACTAAATGGTTCATACTATTTATTTGTGGTCGACGGTTTCACAAAATGGCCCGAGATATTGAATTGTAAATGATCTACTACTGCAATAACGATGAAATTCTTACGCGAGATTTTTGCAAGGTTTAGAGTACCTGACAGTGTGATATACGATTATGGAAGGTTAGTTTGGTTTGGTTTGGTTTGTTTCGTTTTACGGCATATCAGCCTCAATGGGTTATTTAATGCCAACAGAACTTTTGTTGCTCGTAATATTTTTTCTTTAATAAATCTATTTTGGTAATATTTTTTCTTCAAAAATGTATTGCTGGCAATAATTTAAAAAAAATGTAATTCTGGTATTAAAATATATTTTTTACACTTTCATGGTGTTTTGACCCCAGTTTAAGTGTTAGCTATTTGCCCATAGCTGGGACCCTAACAGATACTATCACCTCGTGTCAGGGTGAACCTGGGAACACCAGAAATTAAGTGGTGGTTACACGCTCCTCAAAACCTTCTGATCAGAAGCCTTGCTGTTGAACGTAGTTTATCGTCATACCCAGGACGCGGATATAGCTTATCGTCATACCCAGGACGTGATTATGGAAGACAATTTACTTCTAGTGAGTTTAAAAATTACAGCAAAAACTACGCGGCTGAACATCTGACAATGCAGATTTCAAATCCGAGATCGAATGGTCTAGCTGAGCGGTTTGTTGGCAACTTTAAAATTATATTAAGAAAAGCTAAAGGCTTGGAAGCTGAAGAAAAGGCACGACAAGAATTTTGAGCGTATATCGAACGACATCAAATGCAAACATCACCGCGAAAATGTCACGTGCAGTGCTCATATTTTTGAGAATTTTTGACAAATTACTGCCAGGAAATAAAACGAAAAGTCGACAATATGGCATTACCAAATCATTTAAAATCAGCGATAAAGTCTTCTTTAAAAACTTTAAGGCCGGAGCGGACAATTGGCAGGAAGGAAAAATCGGTAGTATGATGTACATTGTCGAAGTTGAACAATTTCAACATGGAAGACATAAATTAACTGAGCTCTAGCTATGTATACAATCACAGCTTGTTGGACTTTCTAGCTTCGGGCGGATAGGAATTCAGACGAGGCTATGCCTACGGGTAGAATCTCGTCTGGGGAAAAGTAAACAGCCACCCGACACCGTGTACATGGGGTCTACGGGGAATTTTTGTTCGAATGTACACGCTCGGTATGTCCCACATTAAAAACTGACCTTGTGCCACCTCCCGCCTTTGAGGAGAGGCTTTGGGTAAATAACAAGTTCGTTGGATGCGAAACTTATATCTTACTACAGAATTCAGTACGTTGTTTTAAGCGATATTACATTTCATGATTGTGTTTATCATCATTCATGGAGTACAATGCGAGGATCGACATCAGTACTCTGTAATATTGTCCAACTAGACTAACTCGCAAACTATTACCCCATGCAAATGCGCTCTTAAAGTATACGTTACCCCGTGAGGATCGAACTCTGTACTCAATCGTATTAGTCAACCAGAGTAGATTTCTACCAATTAGTCTCATCCGAGACGCCCCCCCACCCTTTATTAAAAAAGTTAGATATTATTGGCGGCTACAATCTTAAGGTATGCAGATGACACAGAAATAAAGGTACAAACACTCCTACAGAAGTTAGTGAAAGCTAGCTAGAAGAAAGGGTTAAACATTAACTGCAAGAAGAATGCATGGTTGTTAGTAAAAGGTTGAGACCAAAGTGCAAATTGGAGATACCAAAATCAAATAAGTGCGGAAATTTAAATATCTAGGAAGTGTTTTAACAGAGGCTGGAAAGTGTAACATTGAAATCAGAAAGCGTATTCGGATAGCTCAAGATGAATTCCAAAAGAAGAAACTTTACACACTTAGTAACATACTTTTCTGGTAATAGCTTTTTATTTCGGTTAAAGTTTTGTCTGCCTTGGAAATATTAACCCATATTTTCTCGTCATTTCTTAATAAAAAATGATGGCTACTTTTCTAATCATCAAGAGTTAGATTATTTTCAAAGGTGTATGTAAAATTCTTTACCATGCATTTAAGACTCAACGTAATAATATTCAACCAATAAAACAAAGTCATTCTGAGATAATAAAAATCTGACGAGGATTCATTATTGGCGGCTACAATCTTAGCAACATAAATTATTCAGATGACATTGTTGATAGTAAACAGATAAAGAGAGTTAAGTAGATAATGAAAGAAAGAGAGAAGAAAGGATTAAACATCAACTGAAAGAAAACAGAATTTATGGTTATTTGCAAAATGATGAGCCCAAAGTGCAAATTGCAAATCGGAGATATTAAAATGAAACAAGTGCGGAAATTTAAATATCTAGAAAATGTTTTGACAGAGGACGGAAAGTGTGACACTGAAATCCGAAGACATATTCGGATAGCTAAAGATGCATTCCAAAAGTTAGTAGAATACTAAAATTTATTAACAGCTACAAAGGACAGGAAGTTATAGAGAGTCATGATCGCTTACGTTTTGTGGGACACGACGCATAAAGAAGATACAAGTCTTACTAAATAACTCACAGCAGGAAGAGAAGAGGTGGACATGCAGTTCATTTGCGCAAAATTAAATATAACGAACTCGACTGGAATTGGAACACGGCTCTCCGATTAAGAATTCCGAGCCATTATCTAGAACTCTTTTTTTGAACCGACTCTGAAAGCAAACGACCTGAATACGAATAGAAAGTGAGTTCTGCAGAAATACAAATAAATAAATAAATAAATAAATAAATAAATAAATAAAGTGGTTTAAGACAAGGATGTGTCTTTTCATTGGACTTATTCAACGGATACAGCGAGGTGGAAACTAGAAGTCCCAGCGGGATTGATAACTGGTGTCCTCAATCTTAACAACATAAGGTATGTAGATGGAAAAGTGCTGATAGCACATACAGAAAGAAAGCTTCAAAAAGCTCCTACAGAAGGTAGTGAAGGAAAGCGAGAAGGAAGGATTAAACACCAAGGGCAAGAAAACAGAATGCATGGTTTTTAGCCAAAAGCTGAACCCCAAAGTTTTTTAACAGGGGTGGGGGGATGTGATACTGAAATCCGAAGGCTTATTGGGAAAGCAAAGAAAGTTTTCCAAAAGCTTAACAGAATATTAAAAATAGGAAAATTTTGCTAGAAACAAGGAAAACTAAATTGCTATATGATATCTGTCCTCCTGTATGGAAGTGAGTACTGGACGGTCTCCACAAATATAAAGAGAAGACGTGGAGAAACAAAAGTTTAGTTCTACAGAAGCATGCTGAGGATAGCGTGGACCAAACATGTGAGAAGCGACGAAGTTTTGGAGAAAATGAAAACAAAATGGAAACTAATATTTAACATCAGGAAGAGACAGTTGAAGTTTCTATGAAATATAATGGGGAAGGAAGGCTTGGAAAATCTGATACTCACGTGTCAGGTAGGAGGCAGGTGGCAGAAAGGATGACAATAGATAACATGCTGAATGAACTTGAGTAAATGGATTGGGTGGGGGGAATAAGATTTCGAAGATATAACAGAAAGGCAAAGTTTATTAAGAGCTATAAGGGACAGGAAGTTGTGGAGAGCCATAATCGCCCACGTCCTGAAGTAACATAGCACATGCAGAGGAACAATGTTCGACTGTCACTTAAAATGCCATATTCTACGGGCGCAACTGTCATAAGCGGGAAACAAATATAAAGGAATATCACTGATGCAATGCAAGCGCAAATTTCGTCTGGACAAAATGTGAATTCTGTTACCACGAATGTAGTTGATATTCACAACCTTCCTTAACGTAATAAATGTATTTAAAATTTTTATGAGTTCTGTGTTAAATTTACTCAAAGGTAACGTCTTTTTCTGACATCTTTTTTTTTTCATTTTGACATCTTTTTTCTCCATTCTATACACACAAGAGCATTTGTTTGTTGTTCACAATCTCTTGGGAATTTTTTTCTATTAGATGAAATATTCAAAATCCGATAAAATTATCGCAGTCCATCAAGCCAGACCATACTGGGTGTTTTTTTTTTCTTTTAGAAAAAACATATCTTGATCCTTGTTCCTTGTTTACTCAGAACGAACACGTCATTGTGTTTTGGCCGTAAAGAGGAAAAGAAATTCTTCTGTTTCGAAATTTGTATTTGCCTTTGTTGGATGCGCTGGATAATGAAAGGACATAGAAGATTTTATGTGCGTCGTCTGGATTAATCGGATGACTCGTGGAAGTTTCGTATTTTTTTTCTTCTAGTCTTGTGGTTGCTGTTAAAATGCGTTTTGGGATGGATAATGATAATGAAAAAAAATCTTATTGACGAATTCAATAAGTAAGTGAAACAAAAAGTAAAGGTAGTTTGTAGAAGACATTAGAAAATGTCTGTATAGGATGGATTCGTGTCCGTGGCAGGGCGAGTGGAGATTCATATGCATTTCTTTATCTGTTGAAATAATCAAACATTGTGTGTCTGTGTGCACGTGTATATTTATTCAATTAATCACTGAGAAGATTTCCACATTAATGACAATGTTGAATAAAGAATAAAAGAATTAGGAATAAAAAAATAAAGAAAAAAGAAGAAAAGAATAAGGTATAAAAGAATAAATAATAAAAGAATAAGGAATAAAAGAATAAAGACTTAAGAATAAAGATTAAAGGATAATAAATAAAAGAATAAAGAATAAGAATTAAAGAATTAAGGAATAAAAAACAATAAAAGATTAATGAATAAAAGAATAAAACAACTCAGTAGAATTCAATATCTATAATGGATATCTATATTTTAAGATTAGAAAAAAAAAATGGTACAAATACACACCGCATATCAATGTGTGTGCATTTACTTATGGCATATCTCTACGTATATAAATTTCTGGATGGGTGACCGCCTGGGAAAACCAGGTGCTGCAAGTTTGGGTGTGCAGGTGGTGTAATGGATAATGACGCGAAATTGTTAATCGAAGAGCCGAGTTTCAATTCCCGTTGTATCAGTTTTACTTACTTACGCATAAACAATAAGATTCCACCTCTTCTCCCAAAGCTATAGGTTAATTAGTAAGATTTGTATCACTAAACCCTTATTACCTGCTTCCCACCAAATTCTTACTAAGTAAAAACATTTTCTGGTTTTAAATGACCCACAAAAAGTTAATAATCCGGAAAAAAAGAATCAAACAAGCAAACATCTATGTGTTTATATATATATATATATATATATATATATATATATATATATATGTGTGTGTGTGTGTGTGTGTGTGTTTTTAAAATAGGATATAGAATCCCAACAAATTTTTTTTTAGAAATTTGACAAATGTAAACGTTTCATTGAAACTATACCATTTCAAGTTCAGTTTAGGAATCAAACTCATTTTTGGACGTAGGAAATTCAAAATGAAATAGCCAAGTACAGAATGAGACGTAGTTAATTTAAAAATTAAATAGCCAAGTTAAGAATGGGACGTAGCAAATTCAAAATGAAATAGCCAAGTTCAGAATTGGACGTAGCAAATTCAAAATGAAATAGCCAAGTTCAGAATGGGACGTAGCAAATTCAAATGAAATAGCCAAGTTCAGAATTGGATGTAGCAAATTCAAAATGAAATAGCCAAGTTCAGAATGGGACGTAGCAAATTCAAAATGAAATAGCCAAGTTAAGAATGGGACGTAGCAAATTCAAAATTAAATAGCCAAGTTCAGAATGGGACGTAGCAAATTCAAAATGAAATAGCCAAGTTCAGAATGGGACGTAGCAAATTCAAAATGAAATAGCCAAGTTCAGAATGGGACGTAGTAAATTCAAAATGAAATAGCCAAGTTCAGAATGGGACGTAGCAAATTCAAAAATGAAATAGCCAAGTTAAGAATGGGACGTAGCAAATTCAAAATGAAATAGCCAAGTTCAGAATTGGACGTAGCAAATTCAAAATGAAATAGCCAAGTTCAGAATGGGACGTAGCAAATTCAAAATGAAATAGCCAAGTTCAGAATTGGACGTAGCAAATTCAAAATGAAATAGCCAAGTTCAGAATGGGACGTAGCAAATTCAAAATTAAATAGCCAAGTTAAGAATGGGACGTAGCAAATTCAAAATGAAATAGCCAAGTTCAGAATGGGACGTAGCAAATTCAAAATGAAATAGCCAAGTTCAGAATGGGACGTAGTAAATTCAAAATGAAATAGCCAAGTTCAGAATGGGACGTAGCAAATTCAAAATGAAATAGCCAAGTTAAGAATGGGACGTAGCAAATTCAAAATGAAATAGCCAAGTTCAGAATTGGACGTAGCAAATTCAAAATGAAATAGCCAAGTTCAGAATGGGACGTAGCAATTTCAAAATGAAATAGCCAAGTTCAGACCCGGTGTTTGGTCTGAGCTGTAACGCCACGCCATCTTCCATTGCTTTTACATACAGCTATCCTAGATCTTTTAGTACCTTATGTCTAATCCAAACTAAAAACTACAAATTTTCCTCTTCGAAAGTTTCCCTCGTCACGTCTAACGCAATTTGCCATACTTCTCCGCCACATCTCTATGTACTCCTGGAAATATTCCCACGGGAATTGTTGGCGTCCACACGTGGAAAAAGGGTCCTCTTAATTATCCTTTTGATCTTGGGGAAAAGAAAAAATACACGCATTCAGGTCGGAGGAGTAGGGATGTTTCTCCAGTACGGCAATGTTAATCAAGAGAACTTGTTTTTCGGACGTAGGAGCGATCAAGAGGGCTGTGAGGATGGCCGAGATTTACGGGAGTGTATGGAAGCGTGGCAGAGAAGATTCGAGGGGAAAATTTCGAAGAGGAAAAGTTGTTCAGTTCTGTATGTATGTGTGTGTGTGTGTGTGTCTAAATAAATATATATATGTATATATATATATTTACATACATACATATATATATATATATATATATATATATATATATAATTATTTATTCGATAATTATAACATAAATATGTTATAAAATGTCATCCTCCCCTGCCTCTGTTTATGTTTCAAATGTATCTATGTTGTCATGAAGTTTAGGGCAACATTTGATCTTAACGTTTATTCCAACTTAATTTCAATAAAAACAAAATAAATAGAATAACATATGTATTTTTTCTTTTTCCTTGGTAATTTTATAATTTTAAACTTAATATAGATTAAATTTGAATTTTAAAATGGGTACTTTTTAATTTCAAATTTTATCGTATAATTTAATATTTATTAGTTAGAATAAATTCTATTTTAGTCTAACCCCAACATTAAAGCATTAAATAATTATTATAACCTTAGTTCGTTGTCAAGTTTTTTGAATTCTCGTATACTTGGTCATTCCAGCTTATGTAACAGCGTTTCTCCTTAGTGAGGGATATTTGATTGATTTGAACCTTTTAAAACCCTTTATTCTACATTCAACACCATCACTTGATAAGACACCAGAAGTGTTGAAACAAAATGGATATTTTTGTAGTGATTTTATAACATATTTATGTTATAATTGTCGAATAAATAATTATATTTGCTCTTTTCTGTATTGAGCACTCTTTTAAGAATAGTATTTTCTTGGTTATTGGAATTTATTCTGTATACACCAATCCTATACTTATATATATATATATATATATATATATATATATATATATATATATATATATATATATATATCCAAGTAAGATGAAAACAAATGATGTATAAATCTTCTGTCCGTAACATTTAATTTAAAAGAGGGCTCAATACAGAGTAGAGATAATTAAAATAAATCGCTACACAATAGCAATCAAGTTTCAACACTACATATAAGTCTCCATAGTTAATGCACCATTACTCGCGAGTGAACGATTAATTTAATTTCAACAACAGAATTAAAAGGAGGCTTGTGAGTTTTGCCGTGATAAACCAATCAAATGTGATCAGCGCTAAATTCAAAGTAACCGAAAAAAGTTTTATTGTCTGCATATAAAGCCTAGACAATTTCATTCGGGACGGATACAAATGATTACATTAATTCGTAAAATATAGATACGTATGACGTTCAACTTTCAAAAGACGTTACAGGGAAAGATGTAAGGAGATAATCTAACATAATATTAACCAGTTATATCCCCAGTCATAATCCTACATTTTGTAGTTGATAATTAAAAGACCTCTTTAAAAATTGGTAAATAACTTAACCGTTTAAAAAATGGAATTCAGATAATAAATACAAAACTACTTTGGCAAATTAATATGCAACCGTTAAATAAAAAGCATCCATATAGGATGTTAATAAGACTAACTAAAATGTTAATAATACTCACTTAATAACTGTACATCCATATAAGATGTTAATAATACCGACTACACATCAATACAGAGTTATATTAAATCTAATGAATTTTACAGATAAAATAGTAAGTCATATAAGATCTACTTTAGTTCATTTACTAATTATTACCATAAGAAAAAATATCAAATTCCAAGTTTAACCATATTGTAAGGTAAACGGTAGATTATATCTACAATTTAGAATTAATTGACTTCTTTGTTTTAATAAGAATTTTTATCAGATATCTGATATTTTATGTTTCTCATGTAAGGATAAAAAACAAAACAAGGCACATTTGAAGGTCTACATGTTTAGCATGAAAAAAACATTTTAACATGTTTTTAAACTCCTATAATATATATATATATATATATATATATATATATATATATATATATATATATAGAGAGAGAGAGAGAGAGAGAGAGAAGGAAGGGTGGAGTAATGGACAGCGGTACAGATTGAGGAATCGGAGAGCCGAATTCGATTCCAGTTGAATCCATTACATTCATTTATGTGCTAATACCTTTGGGAAAGGTAGGGATCCTCTCCAGCTATGGGTAAATAGCAGGAAGGCAACTGGTGTAGGAGAAGGACAACTCTAAATTCAAAATCTGCGGAGGGTCGTTTGGGGGTCTTGTGACACACAGTGCACCAAGTCTCTGTATTTGGTTCATCAAAAAGTGTGGTTGGTTCTGCACAGAGCCTTCACCACTATAATCAAATTATACGTGCAGGTGTCTGGCTGTCAGTTTCTAGGAACTGAGTCGCTTGACACTCATACGTCGAATACGACAGGATAGTCCAACACCCCCCACACATATATATATATATATATATATATATATATATATATATATATATAAAATTTCTTGTATAAATCAACTATGGATATGTTATCGTAAGAAGACATAATAACTTCCACGGTTTCAGTCCTCGGATCTTCAGGCTAGTTTGGTTATATATATATATATATATGTAGAAATTTTGAAAAACAAACAAAAATCCATAAATCTAGTTAAAATGAAAGAATTGTCGACGTCAGACGTTTCGGTTTTAATAAACCATTTTCAAGACAAAATTCATTAAAATACAAATTCAGTTCAATATGACGAAAACGATGGACATAAAAACACAAGTCTTATCCAAAAGAGTAAAACAGATAACTGACAATTTTTAAAAGATCAGCTTTCCGTTTAACGTGGTCACGCCGTAGTCACATGGGCGACGCTTTCATAACGTATTTCCTAAAAAGTTCGTGATTATTTTAAAATTCCTGTATTTCCGGATAAGCCTGCAATCTTCCATGTTGTAAAAAAAAACGAATTTAGGTTTGTGTTTTCAGTAGACAGTATATAAGCAAGTGTAAATGGATATAAATCCGACAGAATGTAGAAATTTTGAAAAACAAACAAAATCCATAAATGTAGTTAAAAAATGAAAGAATTGTCGACGTCAGACGTTTCGGTTTTAATAAACCATTTTCAAGACAAAATTCATTAAAATACAAATTCAGTTCAATATGACGAAAACGATGGACATAAAAACACAAGTCTTATCCAAGAGTAAAACAGATAACTGACAATTTTTAAAAAGATCAGCTTTCCGTTTAACGTGGTCTTGGATAAGACTTGAAAATGGTTTATCTACGTTTTATCTACTTATTTTCAGTAGGATCCGCTCATATTCACAGACCAACTACTTAGTATCCATATCAAATGAAGAGAGGAAATTATCATGTACTTTCGAGATTAGAAAAAAATTATCACAACATTTACAACATTATGCCTGTCCACATTCACAATTTAGCAAAATTCTTGTTGAAAATACATCTATACTTTTCATGAAAATAATAAACATAAACTAAAATTCTTGAAGCTATCTATATTAAAAAAATGAAACCGACCCTTAATGAAATTACAAATGTTTTAAAATGTTTAAAATAGATAGTTTAAAATATCTCGGTTTTAACTAATAGTTTTCAATCGTTTTTTTTTTAACTATTTGTACATATCATAACTTAGTTTCTCGACTTCAAATCGTACGGCACCCGATGTCCTTGCTTTTGAATCATTCCTAATGCTTTCAAACGTTTCGAAACTGTTGTGTGATCAACTCCTATTGATTCTGCAAGTTCATAAAGTAATGCCTCCAATTCTTCGTGGGAGTAGCAAAGGGATAGGGCTGTGTTTGTAGGATTGTACCGTCATGGGCACCGCATTTGCTGGTAGTCAGCTTCTTTAGAAAGTTGTTTCTTGATCTAACCCTGGCTTTAATCTTTGCAGTGTGGTCCTTGTGTGTAAGGGTCTGGTCCAGTATGACCCCCCCCAGTTCATCTTTAGCTGGAGCTTTATTTCCGTAGATGGGAGGCAATAATTTGGGTTTTGTCTGGTGTGGCTTGAAGGTGGTTGACTGCATAGTAATGGATAAGTTCACCCAGACCACTGGTGAGTCAGATTTCAACTTACTCGATAATTGCTTTTTGGATGTAATGCAGAGATCACCTGCATAGAGGAATCTCATAGAATTTGGGTGGATGGGCTGTGATCATTTGTGTAGACATCGCAAATCATTAATAGAAAGGCCTTTTTTTTCTAAGGTTCTTCGAATACAAAGATTCAAGAGTCACATCAGGCTTAGGGCCACATTCACGTACGATCATCGAAGTTATGCAACGCCGAGCTAGGTCAGTACCTCGAAAACGTATCAGTCGACCAATAGCCACTTAAGGTTACAGAATGATTGATTCGTTTTTTATGGCTTATCAACCCTTTACATATTATTTAAATATTTTCAGATTTTAATAATTTTTTTTAAACAATAATAGTTTCGTGATACAAATCTTAATAATTAAGCCATAGCTGGGGAGGAGAGAAGAGGTGGATTCATAACTTGAGTAAGGGCCTTGGCATTTTCATGTAAGTGAATATAACGAACCCAACTGGTACTGGAACTTGGCTTAGCGATTAACAATTCCGAGCCATTATCCATTACACCACCCGCACATCCAAGCTTACAGCACCTGATATTCCTAATTGGTCATCTATTGACTGACCAGGTGGATACAAAATGAGTTTTATGATATGAATGTAAGAGGTGAATATTGTGAGGATAAAGAGGATAGATAAATAGTGAGCCTTGAGGTTTCGATTGTTGCATTCAAGAAAGTATCCACATGGGAGTTTGATCATCAAAATAAAAGCTCTTAGGAAAAAAAGATCTCTTAGTGGCTCTTCCTCTTTATAATTGAAATACGGAGGAATTGAGATTGATCTGACACCAGGAACATAGTGTGGAGAGTCCTCACTGTAAATGTCTGAACTGGTGGAACTCAAGAATGGAACTTATCTGAACATTTGTCATGGAAATAGAGATAAAGTAGCGATAGGCTTGCGACTTTGCATCTGTAAAAAAGGGATTTGCTGATTTGAAAATAGGTTATCACTTACAAGAACGTGTAAAAAGACCTTGAACTCTAAGCGAGGAAAGAAAATGGGAATTGAGCAGCCCTGTCCTTGATATGGCGGGAAAACTTTTTAATGAGCAGAAAGCGTCAGGTACTTTTTCTAGGACGATGGGATGAGCCGGCCGCTCTTCCAGCATCTTTATCAATGGATCGTATGTGAGTTCCACGAGGTCTGAAGTAAACTTGAATCCCATTAGAGGTTCAAATCGCAGAGACTTGTTAAAGCATGAAGTCTTTCTTAAAACTTTAAATATTTTTTCGCTCTCTTCTCGTCAATAACAAACTAACGATTTATTTAAACGCAACGCATTTTAATACTTGGAAAAATAAATGATTTATTCAATCGAAATATTCCCCTGACAATTTCTAGACATTAATTCCACTTTGATAACAAATCACCAATTCCCTGCTTGAAGAATTCTTTATTCAAAGACATGATATATACAGGGAAGATTAATTTGACCAATGTTCTGTCTGCCAGGAAATTGTCGTGATACTTGAAAATATGTTAATCACTAACAAAGATTTCAAGGGAATTGATCAAGTCCAATAAAATTTTCATATTTTATATATTCAAATATATTGACGTCATCCTAGCGGCATGTGGGTAGTCTGGTTCGCACATATATATGCATTAATTACTGACTGTTTTAAAAAAATAAGCAATTTCACAACACACCTTTGTCAGCAATCGCATTCTGATTTTCTAATGTAAAACTCCCACTTACAAAAGAGGAAAAAGAAAAGCATACTGTATCTTTCCTAACAATAGTATCTGCAAGTACAAAACCTATATTACTAGCAGTTTTATTATGGCTCAAGTTAAGCGGCATTGTTTAACGGCATATCAACACATCTATGGGTTATTTAATACCGAAGTTTAATTTTCATGGGAGCTTTGAAGTAATAAAAATACGATATATGCTATTCAGCTTTCACAATTGAATCCATATTGGATGATACTCAGATTTTGGGCATATAAATATTTGTGTGTGGTGGGAAGAATATGTTTCATGCTTTAGTTTTTTGAAGTTATATTTTGGAATGCAGTTTGTAGGAAATTGTAGGAAATTATATGGACTAATGTCATGAAAGCGTTCTTTCATGTTGATCGTTTAGTTCGTTGATTTTGTTTAGCGGCATATCAACACATCTATGGGTTATTCAATGCCAAAATCTAAATATTTTGAACACAATTTTCTGCTTTCAACTAGATAGTTTTTACATAATTTTATAATTTCAGGAGAAAGGTATGTGGTTTAGATATATATTTTATAGATCATAGAATGTATTGTTGGTAGTTTTATTATAAAACTGTATTTTTTATATTTTGTTAGTGTGGTATTGATTTTCATTTTGCTATAAAAATGTATTGTTGGTCATTTTTATTCTAAAAATTTCCTCTTAATTTTTGTTTGGGGTTCACTATTTGCTAATAGCTGGATCCCTAACAGGGGCTACCACCTCGAATAAGGGTGGATATGGGAATAATAACAATCCCGATTAGTCTTGCTATCGGATGTTGTTTATCATCATACCCAGGACGAAATATAATAAGATGAGATGACTTTCATATTTTCCTTGATATATAGTAAAATCTAATTAAATAATCTGAATATTTCATAGAATAATATATTTTGAGGCGATACTCTCATTTTAGGCAGACGCGCATGCGTTGCAAACCCATTAGCCCCATCAACAACCTATTTTCGAATTTTGCGCATGCGTAAAACATGGGAAGTATGCTTAACACGGACCCCAAAAAGCTAACCCTCTTTCATACCACGTAGGATACGACCACGAATTATTCTTTCACCCACCAAAAGAGAAAATTCAACTGCTGGAACTGCTCAGCAACCTTGATATATTCGGGAAAGATATCAGAATAATCAAGAACCCATACTGGCAGCAAACAGCATGCATGTACATAGGGAACGAGTTCAGTGAATATACAAAAATAGAAAGGGGTGTAAGGCAAGGATGCGTCTTCTCACCCGACCTGTTCAACCTATACAGCGAGGCAATCCTAAGAGAATTGGAAACCCTACCGGGATTTAGTATTGGCGGCCACAATTTTAACAACATAAGATACGCAGATGACTCAGTGCAGATAGTAGACAAGGAAAAGAAATTACAAAATCTTCTACAGAAGGTAGCGACGAAGAGTGAGAAGAAAGGACTATGCATAAATTAAAAGAAGACAGAATGCATAGTCATCATTAAAAGGACGAACCCGAAATCCTATTTGAAGGTCGGGAACACTAGAATCAAGCAGACGCGGGAGTTTCAATATCTGGGAAGCGTCTTGACAGAGGACGGTAAGTGCGACATTGAGATCCGTAGGCGTATTGGGATGGCCAAGGACGCATTCCAAAAGCTGGACAGAGCATTGCAAGACAGGAGGATTTCTTTGGTAACAAAGAAAAGAATACTGAGCTGTTACGTGACATCTGACCTTCTTTACGGCAGCGAATGTTGGACGATTTCCTCAGAGATGAAGAAGAGACTCGAGGCGACGGAGAATGTGATTCTAGAGAAGGATGCTAAGGATATCATGGACCGAGTGTGTGAGCAACGATGAGGTCTTGGAGAGGATGCAAACAAGGAGGAGGCTTATACTTAATATCAGGAAGAGGCAGTTGAAGTTTCTGGGACAAATAATGAGGAAAGAGGGCCTAGAGAATCTGATACTCACGGGTCGAAGAGAGGGAAAGAGAGACAAGGGAAAATAACGCATGACATACCTAGCAAGCTTAAACAAGTGGATGACAGAAAGTGGTCTGAGGGAAGTGGCAGAGGGAAGGAACGTTGATAGTTACAAGGGATAGAGGGAGGTGGAGAGCCATGATCGCCTACGTAAAGAAAGGACATGGCACATAAAAAGAAACATCTTAGGGACATTTTTTGTCTTTAGAATTTCTTTCAGGAACTAGACTTGGACATTCGTTATATATTTCTGTTGGATTTTATTCATTCTATTATTTCTCTGTCTCTTTTAAACTATTCGACACTTGTGATTTTTGGTTGTCAACAGACGAAACCTTCTCAGCCTGAAATGTCGACACAAAAACAACATCTACGAGGTTTCAGCCATCTTGAAAATCTACCGAGACCATCTCAACTTAAATATAAGTTTGCATCTAATAACTTACATGTACTTACGTATGTGTGAACTGGCTCTTGTGCGGTTACTCAGTCGTCCAGACTTCTTGCGACTTATGTTTTTTTGTTTATAAAACTATGGATGAGTTTTAGGAGAACGCAGTGAGGCAGCTGATTGCGATCCCGAAAGAGGACTTTAAAGACTGTTCTGATGTCTAAAGGACACTGGAATGAATGTGCAAGACCTCAAGAGAAATAATTTGACGAGTACTAAGGTGCCATTGCTCTAGGTAGGCAATTTTTTCGTTAATATTCAATAACTCACTACTTTCTGGAGATATCGCAGATTCTTTACAGATGAAATATCAATTAATTTCCGTATCTGAAAACATTATATATTTTAAAGTGAAAGAACTGCCTAATATATATGCGTTACCCTCCCCTCCTGTTTTAACATCGGGCGAAATAAGCAGAGTTTATAAAGAATTAAGCCCCAAATTATTCGTACCGCAGTAAAAATTGAGATTTCTTTTATATTTTAATACAAATAAAATATTTTTTCTGGGATAAATTGAGTAATAAAAAGGATGATTAAAAAATACATCAATAATATGTAGAAAAGCTAAATTTCATTAAAGTATTTTAAACATTTCATCCCAATCAAGGTAATAAAGCCACTAAGACGCAAGGGGGGGGGTTTATTGAATGTGAAGCAATATGAGAAATAGAAACACGTTATTTAGGAGAGAGAACAGTAAAAGAACAGGCATTAAGAAGACAGAAGATAACGGTTGAAATTGCATTTAAATTTTTAAAATCAAACTTGACTGAAAAGCAAGAAACCAGAAGGGCATTCCACAAGCGAGAATTGCGAGAAAATAAACTGTTAGCATATCACTTAAGGTTACATCTCCCCAATTCAACTGTAAATTGACGAGACCTTATTGCTAATCTAGTACTGCGCTTAAATTCATAAAGTCTAGGTTTGATAGGAAAGAACACATACGGACAAATACCATGAAAGAATGTATAGAAAAGGCAGAGGGAATCAACTTTACGGCTGTGAAAAGATGCCAGGTAAAGAACAATAATATTGATTATTCACTTTTTGAGGTTTGATAGGTACCTAGATGTTATTCTAGTAACATTCGATAAACCATTGAATAATCTTTTCTAAATATCCCAACATGCAATATAAAATACCCGTTTTTATATAAGATACCAAATACAGTATCATTTATATTCACTGATTTGCTTATACCGCCGCCCTTATATTGGTTGTAAAAGTCACAACATATAGGCCATTGTCTCCTCTGGCTAGCTTTCTCTGTTATATTTAGAAACCTTCATCAAATTTTGAACAGATCAATTTATTCACTTCAGGATGCGAGATTTTCCCTTGCGCTGTAAATGCTATCACTTATCACAAGATTCTTCTTCGTTAAATCTTCTGAGTATTTCAGCGAAAATCATAGATTCTCGTTGAATGGGAAAAAGCCGAAAGGAACACGAAAGAGTGGAATTACAGAGAAGAATTAAACGATACGCGATATCCTCTTGCAGGGCAGAGAGATGTGAATAACTGACCCTGTTAGATTGAATAAATCATTCAAAACTCCCAGAAGGCTAGCGGATACGACAAATATTGAAAAGGGGCTAAGACTACAACGTCGGAAAGGTCTTAATCATAAACAGCAAAACGATGAAAGCAAATCGAATCAATTAGTGCAAAATAATAATAATAATAATAATGATAATGATTATGATGATGATTCAATTTATTCTCCATTTGGCCGCAGGTAGATAGATACAAACAGGTAGGCATAGATAGGTAGATAGATAGGTAGATAGATAGATAGATATGAACAGAATTAGATAGATAGATAGATAGATAGATAGATAGATAGATAGATAGATAGATAGATAGATATAAAAGGTAAACTTATCTTGGCCGACGAATTTTGTCTTCTGAGAGACTTTATCAAGGCAAATGCAAGGATTTTATTTTGTAACAGGTATTTATATACAAGAACAAAAATGTTATTGGATTTTCAATATTTAAAAAAATTTAAGAATGCTCATAAATATTCATCAGGTTGATTAAAATGTCAGGCAAACTATGGAAGACGCAAAGTGACACAATTCAATGTCTAATAAACGAAAGTAAGTGCTGTTCTTGAATATTTTTTGATCTAAATTAGTAATAAAGTTATTTTAGTTTGGGATTATTTTTCTTTTACATATTTTAAATACCATGAGGTCATGAATTTATCTAATTTCTTTTTCATTTTTCTACAATTTTTATAGTCATGTATGTTGGTTTGGAAAAGTGAAGATTTAAAAAAATCTTGAGCGCAGATTTATATTTTGATAAGATTTGATAGCGGCACTCTCGAGAATTTTCCTTTAAATTAAGTTACTTCCACTTTTAATAAGTGCGGCATTCTTTAAATTAAAGTTGTGCTTGAGTTTATTTCTATGTATAACTAATTTAATTGATAAGTGGTTGTGTATAAGATCCCTTTTGTGTCCATAGATACGTTTTTTTTTTAATTTCTGCAAGTTTCTCCAGTGTATTGTGATGAGCAGTTTTGGATATTTATTTTATATATACCTGTTCCAGAATTGTTATTGTTATGGATATTTTTGCTATTGATCATATCCATCATATTTTTGGATATGGTTGTAATTATTTTGATATTTAGATGAAATAAATTGTTTTGTATAGTGGATGTTATGGTGTTAGTAGGTAGTGTTATGTATCTGTTTTTATCTAGTATATTGTTGCTAATAATGTTGTTCCCTTTTTGTGTTCGTATATTCTGTATGCTTTTCTCTTAACATTGTAGATGAAATAATAAGGATGTTGGGAATTTTAAAAGTGTTTTGTTGTGTATATTTCTTCTTTGAGTAAGTATAGAGGCTGTAGATTTTTAGTCTTCTTAAATAGTGTTCAATAATTATTTGATTTTGATCTTGTTACAAGGGTGGGGGGAAAATTATCGGGTCATTCTTGTTATTTTTTGCAGCATAATATCGAAAAAAAGTGTTGTTAAAATCGGATTCAAAGATAAAGTCTATTGGGGTTACGAAGTTAAGTTTATTGACAAGATCGGGTAAAATTATGTTTTGTGGATATATTAATAGAGAATTGTCTCTGCATCTGAAATAAGAAGAAATTTGGGGTAAAATGCCAAAAGTAGACAAAACAAAATGACACTAAGAAGAGACACCAAAGTTAAACTAATTTTTTGTCTATGTTAACGAAGGTGAAAAATATTTTTCTCATTGTTTTTACAAGCGTCTATTCAAATACTATTATCCACTAAAAATAATGTTTAAGCAATAAAAATCTGCAATAAATAAAAAATAAATTCTTTTTTTTTTTACAAATTGCTTTGTTTACGTTAGGATACGAAACTGATAAAAAGTGAATATTTCAAGAGTCAGAGAACAATCTGTGTCTAAAGGGACTATTCAATTTTTCTAGGTCATCGACACACTCTGTAGCCGAGAAGTCAAACCACGTAAAATCTAATGACGGTTTTCCCTAGAGAAAAGCAGGTTCAAATCCTGCCGAAGAGTGCATATTTTTCTATAAGATTTCTCGAATGTTCACGTCGGTAGACGAAAATAAACAATGTTTAATGAATAGGCGGAGCGTCGACTCAAATACTCGTGTTGGAGGTTTTTATCTTTGGACTCTGAGCTTGGATTCTGGTCGATTGTTTACGCCTGAATTTACATGTTCTTAGTTCTTTCTTTTTTATTCCTTATTTTTCCTTGGGTATTGGTTTGTTCATTTACAAACCAAAATATCTAAGGTTTTTCCAAACGTGTATAATTACTTACATTTTATATTATATATATATATATATATATATATATATATATATATATATATATATATATATATATATAAAAAATAATGAGAAAGATCTGTGAGATTTATAAAACGGTGTTATTAATTATTTTTATTTTTAAAAAAACAGTACTCAAAACTATTCTGTAGAACATAAATATTAAATTAACTAATTTAAATATATGGTTCCATCGGTACACAGGAATAACCATGTTTCAAAAAACAGAAACTAAAACTTTTAATTAAATTATAGACATAAATAAAAATCCCTTGTACTGTTTCGCTTTCAATCGATTTTTTTAATCTTCGAAAATTTTTGCCAAAATCACTTGAAAATGAACCAGTACTAAGGATTCTAATTTAATTCTATAATTAAATTAAAAGTTTTAGTTTCTGATTTTGAAACATGTTAATTCCTGTGTACTGATGGAACCATATATTTAAATTAGAAAATATATATATATATATATATATATATATATATATATATATATATGAAGAAATATAGTCTTAAGGTGTGCTATATTTATGGGATAAAGTGCTCAATATCAGAGATAGAGCGTGTAAATATAAGTCAACATAGAAGTCAACACTTAGAGGCGACAGTCTGTTTCATGCTAGACGCAATCACCAGGCCACCTTTGACCTGACGATTGCGTCTAGCATGAAACAGACTGTCGCCTCTAAGTGTTGACTTCCATGTTCATTGACAGAACATCATCCTATGCCACCATCGGTTGAAATTTATATAAATCTTTCTATTAAAACAATTTTTCAAAAAAAAAAAAAATGTTTCTCAAGAATGCTGTTTCGCGCTTTCCAGTATTGATGGGTAGTTTCTTCCTAACCTTTTGCTTGAAGTAGTGTGGAATACCAATATCTTGATTATGGCATTACTAGAAACACCCGCGAAAATTTCACGTTTTTCCTATTTTCATTTTCTTATTAATCTTAATTCTTAAGTTAATGAATGAATAATCCCGTGGATGGTTCTACGACAATAATATATTAGTTAGAAATTGCATTGTTAAATATTTGAGCTTAACAACTTTAACAAAATATTGCAATAACAATCATAAATATCAATGCTGGTCGTTATTTCAAGAAGTAAGGGGGTACAAATGAAACGATTTGAAATTAGCAACATTCCCATTTAAATGAAACAGCTGTTAATCACATAAGAGTGTTATTGATTCTCCTATCTTCTTTTCTTTCTTTCATTTTCTTACTGAGATCAATTATCTGATATTCTCTTTTACGCGATTCTACACAATCAAAGCTGAATAATTCATTATTTATGAGGTGTTGGCAGGGCGTAACAAAGTTAAGTGCTACCTAAATAACTAAGAGGTGAATAAGAAAAATTATAATAATATTTCTTGTCCAGTACCATATGCTAACCGTTTTTCTTTTTTTATAGTAATGCTCACTCTGTACAAGGCCAGAGAACCACTCAAGGTAGAAGGTTACAGAGTAAGATGCACAGTTTATGCGGATATGTTGGGAAGACAATTGTTACACGAGGCATAAACGGGTTAAGATTGTAGTGACCGGGAATATTTACATCTCACCAATGGAATACGAAGGGGACGAAGGTGATTCGCTACAATGTGTGTAGCACGGCGGGTCCTAGCCGTGAAGTTTATAATTGGTGGAACAAAGAAATTTACTTCGTCTGTGCACTTTTTATGAAAATGACGATAGAGCAGTGAGAGGCTTGCGACGTTTCGTCTGTAAGAGAAGGTTTGTAGAGTGGAGAATAATTTGTCACCCACAAGGACGCGGAGACGATTTTGGACTCTATTGAGACTAGAGAGTAAGACCTGGGCAGCGTCTGCCGAAATATGGCAGCGGGACACCATTTTAGGTCTGATTTAGCTTGTGTAAACATAAAGGACAGCACGTCAGGAGGCAGGTATTTACTGATGTGCTACATTTTTAGTGATGGATCCTATGTATGCGTTCTACATGAGGTCTGGGTTGACTTTAAGGCTTAATAGTTACTCAAGGCAAGGGGCTTCCCTGAGGGAACACTCATTATTTGTCAATGGTGATTGTTCAGGGTTCTATTTGCAATGATGTAATGTAACTAGTTTTTGCTTTCGAGGCATTGAATGTAACAAGCCAGTTTTCCCCTACTGAGATGTCAGAGCTAGATCAGTTGGCAGTGTTTAATCACCTAGAGTTTAGGAGATGTATCATCAGCAGAGATATTCACAAATGATCGAAGTATACTCTTAGGCAGATCTTTTATGTAAAGTAAAGAGTGGGGTTGGTCCTAAAAGCAACATCTGTGGACACCGGCGTGGATTGCTAGGGCACCAGTAGATTGGTCGTTAGCAACTACCTCCATTTAGGAAGAACTTTATTATTGAGAAGACTCTTACGGTGATTCAATAGATAGAGAGTTTTTTGAGCAATCACGCCACACCTTACCAAAGGCTTTTGAAATATCCAATGATATATTCCTTGATATGTATTCTTTGTCGCATGCCTCATTGATTTTGTGAATAATTATAGTTATGACTTCAGCAGAGTGATCGGGACGATCGAAACACGTACTGCTTGTCGTTCAAGAGTTTGTTCCTGTTGATTATAGCACCAAAAAGCTTGCTAATGACGCTGAGGTAACTGATGTTTAGTTACTGAGAGGGGGTGATGCTCATCCGCCTTCTTGAAAAGCGGGCATTTTACAGACTTGGGAAGGATTTATTTAAATAATTTCGTTAAGAGCGGGGATAATTCCGGGTTGATATTCTTAAATATTAAGACTTCCCGGGCTATAATAAAAATACAACTGACATTGGGCTCAGTGAGATGGAATTCGGGAAAGGGATGTCACATCTTCTAATATTGAGTTAGAAGCAAAGATTTTAGCTCAGAGACGATGGAGAGGTCTTTCCAATATGTGCCTACTTCACTAGTTTTGTGCGAGTGGACTACCCAAGTAAATTTTGAAGTCTCCACAGGTTGTAGAAAGTCATATGGTTTCTGTTATTTGGTACAGTCCATTGTTTGCGAATATGTAGCGCCAGTCTACGAGGTTTGAAGAAAGGTGGTCTTCACTAACCCCTAAAGACTTCATTCACACGAAGCCATTTTTAATCATTGATCTGAGACTGTGGTTATTTTAGCTGACATTTTACACACGCGCGCACACACACACACACACATATATATATATATATATATATATATATATATATATATATATATATATATATACACACAGAATGCGATGGATAAATTGTCGTCTATATTACGCAAAATTGAGAATAACACTGACATCTCATTTTAACAGATATATTTACCAAAATACGCAAGACTAAATTTATTCAATAAGATCGCCACTGGCTTCAACCACAGCCTCCAGACGACTTCGGAATCTCCTGTAACTTTTCTAGACAGTCTCTTTCTTAAAGTTGGTGGAATGCTGCCATAATCCTTGCCTTCAGTTCATCTTTGGTGTTACAATTAGTTTTGTTTGTCTCTCGCTAAAATGCACCCCATACATAGTAATCAAGGAAGCTGTTGAGTTAAGTAGCCAAATGTAAGGGGTGATGTGGCAGAAATTGTCTGACAACCATGACAGGGTTCTCCTGCCTGTGTGATATGATGCAGAATCATGTTGCCTGATATATGGTCTTCTAGCAGCCACCCTCTGGACCCAGGACAGCATTAATCCCTCAAGGAAGTTGACGTAGGCCTCTGCGTACAGATTGAAGCCCTAACCAAAAAATTCGGAAGTTCTTTTCTTATAAAAAAAGAAAACAATGAGTTTTCCCAACTGCCATACCTTTGTAATCACAATTAGACACATTCAACTTTTTCTGAATTCTCTGTACTGTCCTCAGATTGACACCCAAACACTGAAATGTTTGTATTGGAGTTTCCTGCGGGAATTCCAAGCAGAAGAGCATGTCGTTTCCATATTTCTGGCTGAGTGAATTGCGTCAGGTGCTCTTTTCCTCAGACGGTGCCCAACTGACCCTACTATACTGTGCAGTCGACAAAAGCCAAAAGGAACAACACGCATGCGCGAAATGAAAATACAAAATGTACCCATCGCACGCACATACACACACAATATAATTATATATATATACACACACTATATATATATATATATAAATAAACACACACACACACACTATATATATATATATATATATATATATATATATATATATATATATATATATAGTGTGTGTGTACCGCAGAAGTGCTAAAAGGCGTTATTCAATCCCATTTACCAGTAGTGTACGAATGGTTTTCGTATTTATGTAAACGAATTAGTTTATTTCTCATTTGTTTATTTTGCGCGGATCTTTTTAAAATCTCTGTTAAACGTTTACCTTCGTTGCTAAACGAATAACATTTAAATGAGAAAATATCTAAGTATTTAGCAGTTATTTCTTTTCTGACAGTAGTTTAAAGTAGAACTACTTATATAGATGAATATAAAATATACAAACTGAATAAATAAGTGTGTGTGTATGTGTGTGTGTGTATGTGTTTGTGTGTGTATGTCCATTTTCCTATTGTATTTTTATCAATATCTTTGCGTGCATTTGCAATTACTGATATTCATAATAAAATACTTTTTTGCCAGAGTGAAGAGTTCTTTGCGTTCCAAATATTTCCCGTTTGAAATAACATTGAGAATAAGAAATTGTTTCTGACTGACTTGGAACACTCACCCGTGTAATTTGATGCGAAATGCAAGATTTCGATCTTTTTGTCTTTCCATTTTTCTTTTTTTTTTTTTTTTTTTTTTACAGGATGATGCCATCAGATTAGACGGGTACATTTCACACATTTAGTTTCGTATTTCGTTTTCCTTTATCTTAT
Source organism: Acanthosepion pharaonis (assembly GCA_903632075.3). Classification (NCBI taxonomy): domain Eukaryota; kingdom Metazoa; phylum Mollusca; class Cephalopoda; order Sepiida; family Sepiidae; genus Acanthosepion; species Acanthosepion pharaonis. The sequence goes on from CAHIKZ030000291.1 coordinate 827,359, forward strand.
TTCTCTTAGATTTCCGTTTCTGTTTTTTGCATTGTATCTTTTCTTTAGATTTGATTTGTTATTTTTCCGTCATTTTTTTTTGCCTTGGCTTCTGAAATTTTGTTCATTTTCTTTCTTACAGCAAGATTTTTGTTCTCTTTGTTCTTTTTGCCTTCTTTCCATTTTTTCTTTTTCTTTTCATTCTCCTTCTCTCTTGTCAGTATTATTTTTTCTTAATTTTTTTTTAAGCGTCCTTCGTTTCTTAGATATTTTTTCTCACCAATCTCTTCCTCGCTTTTTCTTCGTTAATTGTATTTTGGGGTGTATGCTTGCTTTTTTTTCTCTCGCTTCATACATTTACAAGTTTCTTTCTTTTTCTTCCTTTTTGTTCCCTCTTTCTTTCTTTTTTCTTTCTTTCGTTCTTTTTCATTCCTTTTTTCTCCTTGCTTTCTTTATTTTCTATTATTCTATAGTTTCTACATTTATTCTTACTTTCCATCTTTCTTTCGTTTTCTTTATTTATTTCTCTTTCTTCCTCTTCATGTGTAATTATCTTTCATCTAATTTACCTTTATTTCTTGTTGTTTTTTATCTCTTTTTTCAACCTCCTTTTCTTATATTTTCTTTATTTAGTTAGGCCTCTGATTGGGAGATCAAAGGTTTTAACTTAGCACCCGTTAGGGTCCCAACTATGGATAAATAGTAATCCCCAAAACTGTAGTATTGTATGTAAATGAGGTACTGGTATAAAAGCAATACTCCACAGCGAATGCCAGTCGAGCTACCATCTGTTGACAACGTCTGTTCCAGAGAGTGCCCCACTTCATAACAATATAGCGTCGCCGATAGGATGAACCGGGCCACGTAGGGACATGGATTTGATGTTTAGTAGCGTTGGCTAGGGTAAAGAAACTAAAAAAGACAAGAAAGCTTCCAGGGTGGGGGGGGGATGAAATTACTGATTTATTTTTGGCCTCAGCAGGATGTGAAGCCATAAAGAAAATATCCATTATGATGTACCCTAAAATACTGAAAGACTTAACATGAGGAAATTTCAACCATTGTAAAAAGAAATATGTGACCAAAAAAACAAAAACAAAAAAAAAAAAAGCCGGTTATTGCAGAGAGAACAAAATTTCTGGAAAATAGACAGAACCCAAATGAAATGGTAATGCAATATTTACACAGATTGAAAGAAGCATCAAGATATTGCGAAGTTGAAAAACTAGATTCGAGAGAAATGTCTATAGAAGACGAATTGAGCTTTCTAAGACTAACTGAAGGCAAGTATGACTTTAAGAAGAAACATAAAATCCTAGAACGTCTACAAGGGAATTCATATGAATTTAGAAACAATTGTAGAATTCTTGCAGAAGTTAGATTTAATTAATGAATTTAATAATTCTAAAAACAATATGGAAGCATACATTGCAACTAAAATACTAATTAAGTGCAAATATTGGGACAAAGAACTGGAAAGAAACAAAAAAAAGGTAAATTATATTTAAACTGTAAAAGAAAATACCATTTCCAATCTGTGTGCGGATACAAAAGAGTGAATGGAAAGGGTAGAAAATATAAACCCCTAATACTGAAAAGACAGAAGTATATACGATAAGAACATCTGCAAAAAGTAGTGAGACAGTAAAATTGAATAGCATAACTTTTCTATGCAGATTGACACGGGGAGCAATATTACCTTGATCCCAAGAAATTTCTGGGAAAAAATGGGTAAACCCAAGTTAGGAAAAAGTAATCTTAATTTAAAACAACTTGATGGATCTGTTATCAAGATTCTAGGCGCCTTTGAAGGAACTTTTGAGATAAAAAAAAACCGTTTTGAGATTATTCACCTCACTGATGTAGAATGCACAAAAAAATCATGGACTCCTGGGAATAGACATTTTAAAAGTGAATACGGGGAAATAAATAAACTGTATAAAATCAGAAGAATTTGACATCGGACTACTGAAAGAAAATAAAGTGAGTGTTCATCTAAAAGAAAATAGTCACTTAATATATTTTGAATTTCGAAAAATACCTATTCACATTCTACCAATGGTAGTTGCAAAACTAAAGAAAATGGTAAAACAAGGCATAGTGGAGAAAGTTACCCAAAATGATAGCAGTTGGGCTTCACCTGTTGTTGCGATATGAAAGCTCAATGGCGATTTGAGGATATGTGGGGATTATAAAGTAGGTGTGAATCATCAGATTTGATTTGATTCATTCCCCGTATATAATATAGAAACAACAAGTCATGAATTAGCAGGAATTATATATTTTGCCAAGATTGACCTGAAATTGGCATATAACCAAATAGAAATTGACAAAAAATTTAAAGAAGTCATTACAGATAATATTCCGATAGGTTTCCTAAGATGGACTCGTCTTCCATTTGAAGACTTGAAAATGTGACTTGAAAATATGACTTGAGGTTATATTTTTCAAAGGGCGATTGAAAAAATTCTAACTGAGCGGGTAAAAATATAATCATATATCAAGACGATATAGGCATAGATGCTAGTAGTAAAGACGGATTTGAAATATATGAATAAGTTTTAAAGAAATTAAAAAAAATATTGGTATGATGATAAGTATCTATAAATGGGAGTTAAAATACGATTAATATCGTATTTGCAATGCTAAATATCTAAAAAAGAAATTCTACCAGACAATAAACTGATAAGTAAAATATCGGACGTATCTAGACCAAAAAAAAAAAAAAAATGAATTAAAATATTTTTTGGGATTGGCCAATTTTATAGCAAATATCTAATTAGATACAGCGACCTAATAGAACAATTTGTGAAATTATGGAAAAAGAATGCCAAATTTAAATGGACTCAAAGGAAAAATATATATTTTAAAAGCTTAAAAAGGCACTAATAAGAAAACCGATTGCAAAAATCTTTGATCCAAGAAATGAAGTGGCATTGATTATTGATGAAAATGAACATGCTGTCGCCATAATTTTATCTCAAGAAGGCCATCCAATAATGTAACTGTCTAGAAAATTAATGTCAGCTGAAGCTAACTACACAAATATTGAGAAAGAAGCATTAGCAATAGAATGGAGCAAAAACAGAACGCGAAATTTTTTGTTAGGACGAAAAATCAGATCACAAAGCTTTAGAGTTTATATTTAACAATTTAGGAATTACCAAATGTTACATATGGTAGAATTTTAATATAGGCTATAAATCGTATGGCCTTTGATTTTGACATCATATACGTAAAGGGGAACATTATTCCATACGTGGATTCGCTATCCAGATTAAATTCCGACAGTAAAAATTAGAAACATCTGAAAATTCAGAAGATAAAATACTACACTAAATTGAAACGGACGTGTTACCCCTAAATCATCTCAGAATGAAAAATATATAGGAATTTCAGACAGAACAAAAAAAAAACACATTGAGCAGTTGTCGAATGCCTGAAAGACCCTACAAAGAATCAAAACCTAAGTTAACTGTAAAGAAAGGCATAATATACAATGGAAATATAATACCCCCACAAAGTTTAAGAATAAAAGTAATAAAGGGTGTACACGATTATGTACATTGTGATATAACAGCGGCGCAAATGAGATTAAAATTACAAGAATTGTGGTCGGGATATTCTCGAGATGTAGAAGATTATGTAAAAAGGTGCCCAAAATATATTGAAAAGCATTCGACCAAACAAAATTCACTCGTGGCCCAAAGAAAAAGTAGCGTGGATCATGCCCATGTTAAAGGCATGGGGCTATTTTTTAATTTTAGTGGACGCATTTTCAGGATGGCTCAAAGTAATTAATGTTGCTGACAGAAGCCACAATTGTAAAACAAATAATAAGCTCAATATTTTCAAGACTTTGGTCTCAGATAACGCGCTAGAATTTTAGGAGGAAATTTTGTGTTCGTGGTTAAAGCGTATTGGATGCGTCCCGTATAAAATATCACCTTACCACCTACAATCGAATGGAATCACAGAAAGAATGGTGTAGACTTCGAAAATGGGACTAAAACTATTTCCCCATCTAACGATAATATAGAAAGTTACTTACCAAGATTAATGTTAAGCTGTAGGACATTTCCAGTTGCCGGCAGACTACAGATCCCATTAATGGGTAGACAGATTAGAGCTCTTATAACAATGTTATTTTCAACAAGTGTGAGTGTATAAAAAGGCAAAGAATCTCATCCAGAGAAGGCGAACTTTGTAGCACAGAAAGGACAAAACTTTGTAGCACAGAAAGGACACAACAAAAAATGGACAAAATGTACTGTGGCCCGTGTAGATCAATTCAGAAGCAGAATGGAACCCGAGGATATAGAAATGGACGAAGAATCTGAATCTGAAGAACATGAAGGGGAGGAGGAGACTAATTAATCTTGTAATGAAACTGAATAATCTATGTCCAGAAATTTGGCGAGGAGACGGAAGAAAAAAATGAAACTCAGACCTTGGTCTCCTATAAGAAGAAATCAAGATACACACTAAGAAAGAGAGTTTAGATTCCCAAGAATAATTAGTCAAAGATCAAAGAAAGGCCTAAGGTCATTTCGGCTCAGTGGGGTGGGTGTAGTATTGTATGTAAATTAGATAGTACCATATAAGCAGTACGCCACCATCTGTTGACCTGGCAACCTCTTTTTCCTGAGAGGACTTCATAACAAAAACAAAAAAGGAAACACTATGAAATTATAAAAATACATTTTTATAGTAAAAATACCAGCAATTAATTTTTATATAAAAAATTACCAACAATACATATTTTGTAGTAAAATGACCACCAATACATTTTATCTGTAGTTGAAGGCATATAACTGCGCTCAAAATATATTTAGTTGATAACATAGAATTGTTCAAAATATTTAAATTTCAGCATTTGATCTCAAAGTTGATATGCTGCTAAACAAAATCAACCAATCCAAGAAAACTATATAAAAACATTAATATATTTTTAAAACTGAGAAAAAAAAGTAAAAAGAATTTATTAAAATTCATAATTATCCTTACTAAAAGGAACAATTCAAACTTGACGAACCAATTTGAATCAGAAATTGAGAAATACAAAATAAATTCTATTAAAAATCAGTATCTTTAATCAGTTAAGTGCCATTCGTGATTTAATATGTAAGTTCAAGCTTTGTCTGAAGTTTTTTTCCGAGTCACTGTGGCTTTGTAGCCAAGAAATGAATCAACAATAATAACAACAACAACAAAAAATGTAATCAGAAGCACTTTTGTCATATGAATAATATAGTAGCAGTTGGCACCCGCTCACATCCAAGCATCGGCATAATCATCCTCTCCCCTTATTCCCTTTCCCCCCTCTGGTGGTGGTGGCAGAAATGGCTGCGAAAGCCAAGCCTAATCCTGAAGAGTAGTCAAAGAGAGTTTGATGAGGCCATTTGTGCAAATTGGATTTTAGTAGATAACTCTGTGTGATTGAAAATCCCACACATTTGGCCAGAAACATCTCCCTTGCTACTCAAAGCAGATTGAGACAGACAAAATCTGGGAAACCTGGTTGTTATAGGCTGTTAGATGCTTTGTCTGGCAAGGTTCACTTTGGTTTCACCAACTTGACTGGCACTACCCTCTTTCACTCGTTTAGTCATTCAGATTGTGTAGATCTTTTGGAATAATATACTTGTATAAAGAAGACAAGAGTTGACTATGCAAAACTTAAAAACAATTCAATATTGGCTCTTCTTGTTTACATGAAATAATTTTAAACAGAAGTAGACTTTATTTTGATTATTTTGTTTCTCATAAGCAACTGTACACAAATTTGACTAAATCTTAACTAACTCATTTATAAGTAGCCAGTCAGTTAAGTGACATACATGATAAACGCTTGAGCAATCATGTCTCTTTCTAGTTATGACTGACTAGACTGAAGAATTTCCCGCAGTAGGTTGGCATTTCTTTCTGTGACAGATCCAGTCTATCCTGCTATTCAACCCATAACTGGGGGAGTAGAGAGGGATTCTTACCTTCCCCAAGGGTATTTTCGCGTTAGTGATATTAATGAACACGACTGAAATTTGAACTCGGCCCAGCGATTTCTCATTCCAAGGAAATATCCATTACTCAACACCTCAAATCCGGCATCCCCTGTAACGGGTTAAAAATAAAATAAAAACCTCCAAATAATCTATACCCGAAACTATCACTGAACAACATATGACATCAAGCTATACACAAAACAACTAAGATTCAAAACCTTATCACACAGATCGTTGTCTATTGCATTGAAATATCCGCTTACTAACTTTGCTCACATCCACTATTTGATTTCCTTAAATATCAGCATAAGCGCCGACGAGTTCTTTGAGTGCAATTTTCTCGAGAAATTCAATGATACATCTCTGTTTTGTATACAAATTCATATCGTGCCATTTTTGTAAATGTTAGCTTCACTACAATCCGTAAAAAGCCAAAAGAATTTTGGGTTATCAGTGGTAAGGTTCAACTTCGATTGTCATGCCTCCTCTGACCTGGTAAACCAAAGTAATAAATTAGGAAACATTACTTTCGTATCGTGTCTCGTATATATTTCGACACATCTCACCGGCTTAAATAGATGAAGCTTTTAAGGTACATCCAAAACGAAAATAAATGTCACTATTTCATATATTTTATTCCGCTAATGTCATTCTATCAAATTAAACTCATTCAATCAACTTACGGGCATAGAAAGAATTCAATTTGTTTTCATGATATTTACGAGATGAATTCGTCAATAGAAATTCTACAATAAAAACAAGAAACCAGTTAAGAGAAAAAGATATGTCTAGAAAAGGCTGTAAGGTTTTAAGAATGTCAGAACAAATAAAACATGAGTTCATTGTGCCATAACATTCTGCTGAGATCGACAGGAACGACTTCAAACGCATCATATATATATATATCGACAGGAACGACATCAAACGCATCGTCTATCTATCTATCTATCTATCTATCTATCTATCTATATATATATATATATATATATATTGTGTATTTAGGCAGCAATCCTTCTTTCATGCACGTTTCATTGAATACGACAGACAAGGTGCTTTTATTTAGTTTTTTATACAATTTCTCATGCGATTTAATAATCTTTTCTTTTCGGATGATAAATTATATAAAACCTGTCCGAATGTTCTTTTTATCCGAGCGCATTCAGCTATACATTTAGCCATTTTCAAGGATTAAATATATTAACTTTTGAATAAGAAATAGTTTCTTGTATGTATGTTTTATAAAATATTTTCATCTTTCTAAACACGGTCAAGATATTGTGTCCATGTTCAAAGTTAATATTATTAAGTGTTGTTTTTTTTGTTTTTATTAATAAGGCTTATTTTTAGCCTTTTTTTGCATGTAGACGATGCTATTATATTAGTGTTGTCAACAATTATGTTAGAAATAGTGTCCGGTAGCTCTCCATGAATATTTAAATGAAATCTAATTCAGCTATGGCCAGAAAGGTGTAGAGTGAGTTTGCGTGTCAAAAAATTCTTTGTTAAGGTTAACCAGTGTGCTGCGGAGATGGTTCAGTATCATGAGAGGAAAAAAAATCGATCCGAAATACATTTATGTGTGGCTGCCTTGGAAGAGCCGATCCACAGTGACTGACAGATATCCATTGATGCAGTGGGCATCCCCGAGTAAGAAGGGTGCTCTATTTCATGAGGTATTTTTTTAATCTTCCAGTGTCGAAAGCGATAGTGACGTCAGTGGCCCAGAATATGGAGCATGCCAGTCTATAGATCTCGTGCGGTTGAGAAAGCGTAAATCCAAATCTGACTGAAATCTACAGCAAACTGGATACGGATGTCACCCATTACAATGGCAAAAATTTCCTGACGCTAATCGACTTGCGGGCCCACTCGGTTCCCAATTTGGCGATCGCTGTTGTGTGAAGACGCTGCAAGCGTTATCTCGCATTTAGAAATGGTGTTCTGTGAGCAAGGTACTCCAGTCGAGATACACGCTGATAATGACACAGCCTTCTGCAACCAATGCTTTAGGCAGTTCTTCGGATGCGATGTGCAGAAAATCTCATAGCTGTGCGATGCTACAGAATTCAAAAGGGTCGCTACATGAAAGCAGTATACAATAATGAAGGCAGTTTATTGGTACAACGTCGCGCCAAAAGACAACGTCTCGTCTTCAACTGCTCCTGACAATATACAGCGCTACCAAGTCCGGCTTAAGGGCATTGACGCAATGGTCCCACCTGCACGAAATAATCGGAAAGCACCGTAACACCGTAAAGAGGGATCGTGTGTGAGTAAAAACCCCAGACATCCCGTGCATTACGAAATGTCGAATAAGACATAGAACTAGAATCAACAGCCCGGAAAGAATATTATTGTCTATGTAATAGCGCGCTACGTTAAGGGCTTGGGCCCTTTGTCGGTTCTGGCGCCTCTAAAGTGTGATAAGTAATGCGTCCTCTGAGGTGAATCCACTTCATCCCCAGGAAGCATGATAACTCCGCTGACACCACAGAATCTGACAACTCTTCTAGAGACAACCTGTCATAATAAAAGACAGTGATTAACTCACTAAGAAAAAACACAATGTTCAAGATACCCAATCGTGGTTGTTACCTATGTGATCATGAGATCAATGTGAAGTGTTTAGAAACGTAGAGAATCAAGTCTTAATTCGAAAAGCATTCGGTTTATTTAATAAGGTCATAATTCCGGCACAAAAATAAAAAAAATGGATGTTGCGGTACCTTTTAATTGGGCTGTGGATTGACGAATCAGCAAAAGGCGGGTTTCTCACCTTCCAAAAATTTCAGCGATAAAGCAATAGTGAGTTTATAAATGTAAGTATTGGAAAGTCAAAATATTATATTTATCGCAGAGTCATGATGGCGTGATGGTCAGAGGTTCGGATTGAGAAATTGGAGAGACGAGTTCGGGTTATTACATTCACTTACAACTTTGGGAAAGGTATGAAACCACCTCTTCTCCCCAAGCTATTTACAGTAGGATAAACTGGATGTCAACCAATTTAGGAGAAGGAAACACTGAAAACAAATTCACCTGGATTACTAAATCATGAATTTCTCGAGCTTAGTTCGAACAAACACAAGAACCATTCGCCCATGGATAAAAACAAATCAAGAAAAATCAAGAAGAATCCATTCGCTCATGGATAGATCATCTACGGGACTTTAGACGACGATCTCTAGCATAACGATTGCAATAAATATATTGATATTTGGCTTTGAATAGATAAAATTATTACTTATAGAATTGAAAAATAGAAATTGTTTTTTTAAAAGAGCAATAAATAAATTGCTGCGTAATGAAAATATAAAGAACGTCTTCCTCCAATGTTATTAAAATCGATTCTAAAATTGCTTTTCAAATAAATAATTTTAAAACATTAAGAGTTGATGTTTTCATAATGAAATCATCTTTTCTCTTTAGATGTTATTTTTGTTTTCAAATTTTTAAAAATATTATTTTAGTTTGAATGTTCAGCCAAAAATATGATTTTGCAAAGAGGTTCTTTATGAATTATTTTTTCTCTCCAGTGTTTGAAATTCGATTTTTACATCTTCGCTTGTGACAATATCATTAATTCTAGAAGATTACATTTTTTTAAAATATTCCAAATTTCAAATTCGTTGTCTACTGAATAATTTCATTGACTTTAACAAAAATAAACATCTAAGCTTTTTTTTACACTAATGTTACATTCTAATATCATTTGGAAATTCCATGCAACACTTAACACAATTTAAGGAGAACTGAGACCAATCTCTGTAAACCTCAGACAAAAATGATTACAGTTTGGCAGACACTGCCAGCGCGCGGACAGGGAAATCGTCTCATCTTTGCTTCTAGGACATCTTTCAAGAAAATTGACTTTCGCATGCACCATAGTTCAGGACTCAGGTTTGGGCATTGGGGATATAGGGATAGCAATACAGGATTGAGCAGGAATTGTCAGTAGAGTTCTAACCAACCATAGGGAAGTCGAAGGATGATAATATGAATATCAACCACAATTCTGAAATTTAGAACGCTGTTATTCCATTTAAAAAATAAAGCCTGCAAAAAAGGAATATTTTAAATTAATATACGACCAAAAATAAAATGCTTTTGACAAAAAGTCTTAATAATTTCACTACAATTATGTAACAATCATGTAATGATATTCCATAGACAGTTTATATTAGATTGCATGCTTACGAAGTATACACCTAAATTGAACTTGAAATATTGTGCAATCGGCTATAATTTTTTGTAAAATACTTGGATATGATATAATGAATAAATTGCAGTGGAATATGCAATTTTTTGTTGAATATATCCCTCCTCGGCCGAACTCATCATATATAAGTGTTATGGTCCAAGGTTAGGACCATGGAAGAACAACACAAAACTCAACAGTAGAAATAACAAAAAGTATATTACACAAGAAATAATATAAGAAGTGAAATGGTTAGTAAGACTGTTCGACTGGTTTGGCGTGATTGTTATCAGCACGACTCGATTCAATACCGTTTCAATACCGTTCGTCTCTCTTGAGAAGCGTAGTATAAATATAGCGTTAGGAAGAGTTCATTCTGTCGGTCTAGGTAAGCACCATGACAATAAGAGGCCCGTTAAAAAAGTAACGAAACTCGATGTAACTCTGTGAGACATGGGTAACAGATCGTGACATCTGACATGATATCTTGCGTGTAGTCTTAGCCTTCTGCAACTATTGCATTTTTTTTCACATGCTCTTGAGGCAGGACAAACCATGGCTACTTCACCACGAAAATTCACTTGTTCACAACGCCATAAGCATCCGCCAGCTCCTGCAAAAAAAAAATCGCCGTACTGGAACAACCACCCTATTCTTTCCTCAATCTCAAATAGATAATCAAGGCGATTCGTTTTAAAGATATTGATGCCATCAAAGGCCCCGTAATGACGGAACTTAGGGGCATTCAAGAAGAATCCTTCCAGCAATGCATTAAAGCCGAACTGCTGCTTTTCAGCTAGTATAAAAATAAATCGCTAACTCGACTAAGAAAACTGTAATGCAGTAAAATGTTACAGATATTCCAGACAAAAAACTTGATGTGTTATATTGTTAGAAGAGTGGCGTCGAGCGTGACGCCATACGAATTGGTGCAAAAAGGATCTAGGAGTCCTTCAAAGTAAAAACAAAAAAAATTATTCGTTAGATTTTGGGATACTGGTCAGGCTGATCATTTTTCAGTATTTTCATAATTTTTTCTAGATTCAGCTTCTTTGCTCTTGTGCATCGTCCTCGTTTCATTGGGTGCTAACTATTTTTGTTTTCTTTAGTTGTGATGATAGGAAACTCGCATTTCATCACTGATAATAATTCTAGCCAAAATAGTTCGGTAACAGGTCTATTCTTCATTGATGTGTAGAAGTCGAATCCTCGATTAAGCTAAAAAGCACGATGAGGAAGGAGTCTTTCATTGACTAAGTTTAGACATTTGTATGCCTCTCACTTCTTTTCTTACCAGTTCTTCTTTTCGCTTTACTTTTGGAATTTTCTTCAAAAACGCTTTGCAAATGCTCAATATTTAATATGCTTAGTCATTTAGATCAAGGAGAACTGAAAGAGAAGAAACTTGAAAAATCATCATTGGCATATCCAGACTGCTCATTTTCCATAGACAGACCGAATGTTCCTTGCCATTTCTTTTACTGAAGAGTGGCTTTCTTTGATTAATTCTTTATATATTCATTCAGTATACAGTGTCAAATTCATTTTAAAAGGGTAAAATTGATACAAAATTTACCTATACGGATATTAAGCAAGGACCTGATTCCTTACGCTATCCTCTACCTTTATAAAAATGGAAGACTGTTGGCATATTTGGGTGGGACTTGTCCTGTCCTCACTTTCCAGACTTAATAGAGCTCGAAAGCATTATTTTCCAACTTCTCTCTCACAGGCGGAGTGTGGCGAGTCTCTCACTGCTCTTCCATGGAAAGTGCTTGGAGGATCTACATTAATTGGTTCCGCCTGGTCTAATCTTCACGGCTAGGACCCACCATGCCACTTACATAGTAGCAAATCACTAATATTTTCTCCGTATTTCATCGGTGAAAAGTAAGTTCCACTCAAACAGCTTCTTCTCGGGAACCAATGCCCTGTGGAACAGACTCCCAAGAGAATGTTTCTCTGATCGCAATAACTTTAACCTGTTCAAGTCTAGTGTTAATCATTATCTTTAGATAAAGTATCCCTTAAGGTAACCCTCTACCTCGAGTGGACCCCGAGCCTTGTACAGAGTGAACAAGAATGTTCAGTGAAAAAGAAGAAAACAGATATCATTAGATCGTAAATTTAAAAAAAAAAATACTTTCAAAGCGTTCATGACAAAAATGCGACAATATTTTCTTTCCAACCTAATATGAATTTTATAACTAGGAAATTACTTGTCACTTTGCTTAAGGCCCTCTGTCCGTTGCGGTAAAGTTGGTCAAATCGTAGAGCTGTGCTTGTTTTAGCGAACAACACATTGAAGATGAAAGAATTATTCGCCCAGAAACTTAAGTTGTGAAACCCGAAATGTATATTATCTGACGCAGTTGGAACCGTGCCAAAATTGTCAAAAGTGTCCAAAATAAGGTATCGAGGAATGTGATTTGTTAGAATATTGAGGAATGAGGTAAAAGTTTATGGATACTTGTTATAACACAGACTCGTTAATGTTCCTTTGGATCAGGCATTCACAGATGACATTCGCCATCCTACGTACACAGGGGCGACTCACCTGCATTTCCCTTTGTATTCTATTGGTAAGTAGGAAGTTCTACTCAGAGTGATTCTTCCCCACAACTGTTACTTTGTAGAAAAAGACTTCTGAGAGGATGCTTCTCCGATCACTACGATTTTAACTTTTTCAAGTCTAGGCTCTACCATTATTTATCTAATATAGCCGCATAATATACACTTCTTACTTCACTCTTTACGCCCTTAGAAGAACTTCCTTCAGTAAACCTCTACCTTGAGTGCATTTCGGGCCTTGTCTTTGGTAAAAAAAATAGCATAAAAAACCTGAATACAAACAAGGGGTTTTTGAAACGTTCTTAAAGCGACTATGAAGTCATAGGAAAAGAAATTCTGATGTTTGGTCATTTGATCAGCTTTGGGGAAGTTTATGCGTTGAAAAAGTTTCCAATTTATGTAGAATGCGCCAGTTAACTGAGAATATATTATTATTTAAAAAATATTTAGCAGAAAGAAAACAGTATATTTTTATATACTACATATTTTAAATTTATTCAATTAATCAATAAACGTTCAATAGATTTATCTTATTCACCTGCTCCTCAGTGTTAGATATTCGATAAATATATTATAATTATTATGAGATCTCATATTTATAAGCTTCAGAACAAACACTAATTATAAATTTCGAATTTCAAATCCTTATCACGTTAATCCAGTCAAAATAAATGAAAACTTTTGGAGTCAAGTGACACTTGACCGAATCTCGTAGATATCCGTTCAGTGGCTTATATAAATAGTTACAGTTGATATTAGTGTTAGATGTGAACCCCAACCACCGTTGGAGGAGACAGAGGGTTTCTCTATACAGTTCCGATGCCAATTGTTAGAATTTTCAGCCAGGCGACGTGATGTAGAGATGACCAAAAGGTTGTGGCAGAGAGTCGGGGTTCTCACTGATTGAAAGGAAAAGCTGATCTGTTGGACAGATATTCTCCCAAGTTTCACTTGCCTATTCATCCAGACCGAGCATATGAATCGCTGAAATAAACATTCAGCCCGGTAGACAAAAAATAAATCTGCTGTTTAATAAATAAACGTAGCGCCTACTTAAATACCAGTATCCACAAAAATAATGTTTAATGTGATAACAAAAATCTGTCGGAATAATAAAAAATCCATTATTTTATCTAAAATTGGCTTTGTTTACGGTTGGATACGAAGCCATTCAGATATAAAATATTTCGCGAGATCGATGACGATAGAAGTTTTCATTAAATGTATAATTCCATTGTGCTTGACTAATTGGTCTTTGCTCGTTCGCCAGTATCGGGTTTAGCAATGGATCCCTTTGCCCAGATAGATTCAGGTTCGTATCCTTCTATTCATGCCGGTAGACGAAAAAAATATAATGTTTAATAGATAAACAGGGCGTTTACTCAAATAAGAGTACCCACTAAAAAATAACTTTTAAAAGTGATAATATATATATATATATATATATATATATATATATATATATATATATATATGTGTGTGTGTGTGTGTGTGTGTGTAGATATAATAGGCTGATGAAAGAAATACGAGAGATAAATAAACAACCAAAATAATAAGAGTAATAATATTTATTGTATATTAATTTAAGGTATTTTGACGAAAAGGAAGAATGGCGTGTGTTGTAATGGAATGTCCCACACTCCCTATCGCCTTTGTGGACGACTATATCAGTAGCTACATATAGTGAGCACAGGATATACTTGGTGAAATTCTTCGAAAATAAGTTGGCGATTTGTCTCCAGTTATGCTGGTCGAACTCTGTACCTTCGGACAGAGGAGAACCCAGACGAGGCTATACCGAAGGACAGAGTCTCGTGGTAGACAGCCACCCGACCCCGTGTACAAGGGGTCTACGGGTAATTTTTGCCCGAGCCCACGGCCTCGGCTTTGACCCCGCATTAAAAACGGCCTTGTGCCACATCCTGTCCCGCGGCAGGGGGTAAGTTAAGTATCCTTGCTTCGGGAATTACTAGCCTGCCACCCGATTCCCTGGGTTTCAGTAGTGTGTTCTCTTTTTCAATAAACCTCTCTTCTTTCATCTACACGCGTGATGCTTTTCCTTCACTCAAGTAATACCTTTGTCTGTTTGCAACCCTCTTTAAGGATACAACAAGGAGAAAGATGTTGAAGAATCAGAATTTTGGTATACGCCTGTGTCCTTTTTTAACTAGATGAGAAATAAAACATGGAAAATGAAGTGAGACTTTTTGGTCCGGGAGAATTTGTTTTATTTTTTTTTCTTCCACATGTGTTATTGTTGAAAGGGTTACTAAATGAGAAATAAACGGAGGTTGGAAATGAAATGGTAATCTTTATAACATCAACAAAATACAATACTCGCTACAGGCATGAAGTAGGTAAACCACTGCTTGTGGTGGACTACTTAAAGAGCATATTACCCCCACTTACAATAGGGTCGAACGTATTTATGAGGATTGGGACATACAAATTAGTGTTCATAGGTACGCTATATAACAGTTATATTACTGAATATATATATACAAGGGATAGTCAAAACTTATTCGAACTCTTGTATTTTTCAATTTTTTTCTACACAGTCTCCTTCTTTTTCGCTGCACTTTGTCCAGCGGTCCACAAGCTTGCGTAGTCCCTCCAAGAAAATGGTTTTCGCTTGGTTGCGAAACCATATATGCATCGCTTCCTGTACTTCTTTATCCATAGGAAATCGAAAACCTCGTAAAGCATCTTTGAGCGGTTCAAATATATAAAGCGCGAGATCTGGGCCGTAGGTTAGGTGTTCCGGCACCTGAAAACCCGATTGGTTAATGGTTTCAACAGCAATCTTCGGCGTTTGGTGCGAATTGCTGGCTTCAGGTTGTTAGCCAGTATAGCACTGTATCATGCAGTGTTGATCATATACCCCTTCCAGTCTTCCAGTATAGGCTCTTTTGAGTCCCCCCAAAACGGTCAGCATCACCTTTCACGACAAAGACTGAGTCTTGAAGTCCTTTGTCAATGGCGTACCAGGATTTTTCCCTTCCATACTCTATCTTTTCGGTTTGGGCTCAGAGTGATGGACTTATTTGTAATTTTCTGTAACTGTTCTGCTCAAAACGTCTTCGCTTTCATTGTTGTAGCAGTCAAGTAAACGTTGACAAATCTCAGACTTTCGCGTATGCACTCTTGGAACTGATCTGGCACAGACTTTATGGGAACTGAGATCGTCGTAGATGATTTCATAGACAGAATCATGACAAATCTGCAATGATAACTCACCAATTTGCTATTACCATCTCTCGAGCTTGCTGAATCTTAGTGATAGAGGTTGATGGGCGTCCTGTTCCTTCTTCGTGCGTCACGCTTGTCCGGTCACTTTTAATCTTCTCGATTCACTCATAAACACTTCTACACGGTAGGGAACTGTCGCCGTATTGTGTTAAAAAGCCTCTAATGAATTTCAGCTCCTAACACACATTCCAGTAAGAGAAATCTGATCATTGCTCTTTGATCCTCCTTGGTGCACATTATTAGAGGAAGAGCCATCTTTACTGGAAAACTAGAGAAAGAGCTGAAGGCAGTGTAACAAACCTATATATATATATATATATATATATATATATATATATATATATATATATATATATATATATATGTATGTTATGACGAAAGTGTGGAAAATTTTTGACTTATCCTCGGACGTATATATGAAGTTTTTCCGGTTGATACTCACCTGGATTCATTTATATTAGCTTTTTGCTCGTATATTTCCTCCTTTTTTCTTTTATTTTTAGTCATAGTTTCTTTTTATCTCATTTATTTTCTCGCAGTGTGAAATGTTTTCTTTGTCAATCAGCATTACCAACGTATTCTTCTGGAGATGAGTTGGTCAAAAGGTATCTCTAAAAAAAGTATGCCTTCCTGCATTTCTCTCTCTCTCTCTCTCTCTCTCTCTCTCTCTCTCTATATATATATATATATATATATATATATATATATATATATATATATATATATATATATATATATATATGGATTAAATTCGACATATTTTTAATTTATTTGTTTAAAATTTATTCTTTAAATGAATACTCATATTTGAGTCGTTGCTCTGTTTTTATTTATTTAACAGTGTATTTATTTATTTACATCTACCAGCCTGAATATTCGAGAATTATTCGCCCTCCGGAAGGTTTCGAACCTGCGTATCCTAGAGGGAAACAATCATTAGATCTGACGTGTCTTTGACTATTCGATCACGTATGACCCTCCCCGGGGGGAGGGGACGCAACGCCTAAACAGTGCTATTGAACACATATCTTTCCAATTCCCGAAATATATATATCTATTCTCTTTCGTATCCTAGCCTAAACAAAGAAAATTTATTAGGGAATGGATTAAATCCGAGATATTTTTAAATGAATTGGTTAAATGTTATTTTTGAAATGCATCCTCAGTTGTTATTTATTCATTAAACAGTGTATTTATTTATTTACATATCCAAACCTGAAATATGAGCATGCATTTAAAAAGAATAACGTCTAAACACACACACACACACACACACACACATATATATATATAATTATTTTCTTTAAAAATATGCTTCCATAGCGACACAGAAAATTCCCATGTTTCAAAACTGAAACCAAATTTATAAATTTAATTATAAAAATTAAACTTAAAAATACACAGTTTCGTTCTATTGTAAAGCGATGTTAGGAATAAACTTTCAAAGAAATTTTCTTAATCTGTAAGCGAAGACAATATAGATATTGATGAGTTGTTAAGGTTAAAGAAAATCTATTTTAATTTAGGGATAGTTGGGTTTTAATTTTCCTAGACCGCTTATGTAAACGTTCTGTTATTCAGCGAGTCGTCTCGGTTTTCAATGATAAAAAAATTGCATATTTATTCATCAGCTTAATTCAGATTTTTATACACAAATATTTTCTAAAAGGGTCATTTAAATATGTGCAAGACTTATTTTTAATATATTAAAAATAATATTTTGCTCTACTGTTTGTATCGAGCACTGTTTTTTTTAATTTAAAAGAATTTACAAAACGTTATTGTATTCATATTTTCAACTGAAAATTATATGAATATGAAATATGAATACAATAGAGTTTTCTAAATTCTTCTAGTTGCTAAGGACATTTAGTTTATTGTTAATAGTTACTTTGTTTTCAAGAAATTGCTCTCGTTTTGGCCTTGAAACAGTCCACATTGTAGGAAACGCGTCGGCTAATAATACAGTTTTCCTATTGTCTTTTATGTTTACACATATTGTCTTTTTCTACAGGTTAAATCTGAGAAATCTTTATATATATATATATATATATATATATATATATATATATATATATATAGATGGATAGATAGAGATAGATAGATAGATAGATAGATAGATATAGTATATAAAACTGTCTTTACAGACAAGGTTTATCTTGTTATTTTTAAAAAGTACTCATTTAAAAAGAATCGAAAGTATAAAGCTAGTTAATATTGAAAATATTACAAATACGAACCTTTTCCACTACCGCCATTTTTACGAATGAAGGTTTCCTTAGGCGGAAACCTTCATTGGTGGAAACCACACTAGCAGAAGAGGTTAGTCTTTGCAATATTTCATATATATATATATATATATATATATATATATATATATATATATATATATATATATATATATATATATATAGAGAGAGAGAGAGAGAGAAATAGATAGATAGATAGATAGATAGATAGATAGAGTGTGTGTGTGTGAGAGAGAGAGAGAGAGAGAGAGAGAGAGAGAGAGAGAGAGAGAGAAATGGATAGATGAGGTGTGAGAGATGTTATTATCCGAGTTACGAATGACTGCCTCTCGTAAATCTAACTTTACGTCGCATTTGCTGCTAAGTCAAAACAGAAACACGATGGTCTGTTTTTTTTAATGTTTTCTACCCGAATGCGCATTTTGTTTTTATCTTGCCTCTTTTCATCCGTATTCTCTTTTTTCGTAAAATAAGCCAGCTTCGTTTATCTGAAATATTTGCTAATGCCAAATGACCCCCTCTCAGCATTCCAGACTAATCCCTCGCGGCACTTACACCAACAATGGCTGCTTTACTTTAACATTAAAAATCGATGGACAAACCGTTACTTGTAACAATTTCTTCATCGCAATCACCTTTATTTGCTGCATATGCAGCTTTTTATTCGATGAAATGCCTCGGGTGTTTTTTTGTCACATTAAAGTAAGGCTAATAGACATATTGATTTTTTTCATCTAACGAAATTATGAATAGCTTTTCTATTTCAATAATTAAACAAATGCTTTGCTTAACAACGAAGTTGGCTTCACTACCGATTGCCGGTCCCATGGTCTTAGGGGAAGACAACGAATTGAATAAAACATTTGAGCTAATGCAATTGATAAATACATATACAATGTTGATGGTTATACTGTTAGTATCGTACTATAAATAATTTTACTACGAAGCAATGCATTGGAAATGATTTTATTATAAGGAATTCATTGGAAATGATTTTATTATAAGGAATGCATTGGAAATTAATTCGCCGTAATAATGTTTTGGTCATGATTTTGCTATAAATACATTGGAAATTATTTTAATATGATGAAGGTATTGGAAATGTTTTATTCAAGAAAGTATTAAAATTATTTCTCTATAAAGAATTTATTGGGGATTATTTTACTATGACAAATGCAGTGAAAATTATTTTGCTATAAGGAAGGAATTGAAAATTATTTTAGTATATGAAAAGCATTGACAGTTATTTTACTATGAGAATGCTTTGATCAGATGAGGGCCTTTCACACTATTTACATTATTCGGACTATTGCCCTCATCTTTGTTGCCATATTTCGAATGTCAAACAGAACCCCTTATTTCGCTCACTGGAGTAGACTCTTCTAGTTCCACGTCTAATGGATGTCAGTAATCAGTTATCTCCTGTTAATTCACCTCTCCAAGTTCTCCACTGTCTTAACCAGGTATTGAACTCACAACTCTTTGGGTCCTGTCCATGTTCTGTCCAACGCCTTTATCCACTGTGCCATGTGTCCTTAAGGTCATCGGTGCATGAATTGCTGAGACAGTTATCTGACAACACTTTTGTACATAAACGATATGATAAGAAAACATTCGCACATTGGCTTCATTCAAAAATTTAATCTAGCGACCAGAAACCTTACTGCCGGATGTAGTTTTTTGTCGTACAATTTCCGAGTCGGCTGTCTCGCAGATTGATTGCCAATCAAAACTTGAGAGCTCAGTTTAATTTCAGCTGGGTCAAAAGAGTTACTTTTCCCAGGGACTTTTTTTTCGAAAGAGGGTACAATGGCTCACGGCTACCTGAAAAACTCATTTCTCTCTCTCTTCCTCTCTCGCTCTTTCTCTCTTTTAACCATTCACTTTGGAAGAGAAAAGACACGCTAAATTTAGAAGTAGAATAGAGAACAAAGAACACAAACTGAGAACCAAGCAACAAGATGCATACTCTTATTTTCAAAAACACGGTTTCATTCGAAATCTCTCAGACATCCTCGTTTTTGTCTTGTTTTTAGAAGCTTATCGTGTTTCCTCTTCATTTACTTATTTTATCTCTTCGCTGTGTAGTGACCTTAAACATAGTAGCAGTAGCAGCCTTAAAATAAAATTCATATCAGCAGCAGCTCTCCAATATAAAAAAACAACATGTGTATCCTAAAGTAACCCCCTCTCTCTCTCTGTTCTGAGTTTTTCTCTTTCGAAATGCTATCATGATATTTCTCTACTCTGAAGCTAAAAGGTCTGTGAATGCTACACACATAAAACCCACCAACAAAGTAAGTTCCGACTATAGCATATTAATGAACATTTCGTTGTGTATACAATTTACGTTTAAGGAAAGAAATTCTTGTTTTAAACTTTCCTTTTGTTAATTTGTCTAATAAATGTTATCTTGCCTTGCAAATCTGTTATTCGCAAGTCGGGTATTTTGTGTATCTACTTTTTTTCACTTCCATGATTTTATCTGCAATAAAGTAAGAGACGATTTTGTCTTGTTTTCAGAAGCTTATCCTCTTTTACTTTTCCCCTTCGCTGTTTTCTTACGATTTCCTTTGAGATTAAATATTTATTACTCTCTCTGCCACACCTCTCTCTCTCTCTTTCTCTAAATATATCTATCTATATCTCTTGCTCTCTCTCTATATATATCTATCACTCTTTCTCCCGCTCTCTTCTTTCTTTCTTTCTTTCTTTCTTTCTATTTTTCTTCAGTTAGTTCTTTCGTCTCTGTCACTGACTAAAATGTTATTGACTTAGGCAGGTTAAAATGTTACAGTAAGAGACCTTACGCATTAAATTATTGAAGTATCTAATCACTAAAGTTGCGTCCTTACAAATTTGTTTGGAATTAAATATTTATTCCCCCCCTCTCTCTCTCATATAAGAACCTGCAACGGACACTGAAAATTATCTAAAGTTTTCAAAGCAAAATAATTATAGCCGTTTCTCTCTTGTTTATATGATGTCATGTTTGTATAACACCGTTTTCACTGAGTTAGATGTTAGCTGTAAGTCAAGGTAATCAGAGGTGGCGTCATCGTTGTCCAAATTTATTAGGTTCAGTTATAAATACTTTCCTTTTTTATTCATCAACTTAATTCCCTAAAAAATAAAATGAACTTAGATTTCATTAAATCATATATTTACCATTTTTTTTGCAATTACGTTTTACACTATTTACATCATTTGGACTGTTGTTCTCATCTTTATGTTCATATTCATGACGTTTCGGCCGCTGTTCGCTTCGGCCTTTTTCAGGTGATATACTTCGGAATTTCAAACCGAAATCTTTTTTTTATTCCAGAGGGTAGATTGTTCTAATTCCAAGTTTCATGCTCTTTTTCATGAGTATCTCAGTTTCAGTAACTCGTCTCTCCAAGTTTTTGTTCAGCTCTGCTATGGCCAGGTATTGAACTTACAGCACTTTGAGTCAAGTCATTTTTAGGTTACTTTAACCAAAACTTTTATCCACTGGGTCATGTGTCCCCAAGGTCTTGATCCAAAGTTCAATCCCTGTTCAATGTGACTATTAGTTTCACGCTTCAATGTGATTCTTCAAGACAGGTGGAGTATTCATTTTTTTTTTTTAATGAGAAGACATTTCACATCCCGCGATCTATAAGTCACGTGTATACTGGGAACATCTAAAGAAATGCACATTTGAAACCGTGTAGTGTCCAACTTTCTCTTCGTCGTCCTCCTTCTTCTTTTTCTATTTCTTCTTCTTCTTCTATGAGCCATGTCTCTTCAGGACGGTAACGATAATCGCTCTCCACAAGTTCCTATCCCTTGTAACTCTTAACAATGTTTGTATATTTACTAGCCTGCCCATTCCCTGTCCTGTTATAAATTCACACAAGTTGTTTAGGCTACATTGTTTCTGTTCCTCTTGCCATTGATATGCCTGACGAGCCGTCTTTTTATGTATCATAGAAATTTCAACAGTCTCTTCCTGATTCGAAGTATGTGATCTTCGTGAATGGTGTTACCAGTCGACTATTTATAGGGCATGATGAAGAGGTCTATTCGCACGCAAGATCCTGTACCTGCAGAGATCAGGGATCTATAGACAGTTATCTTGTCTCAACATCTCCCCAGAGGTTTTGTGCAATTGATGACATGTTGAGGTGCACCAATCCACCGAAATGGTGTCTTACACGATAATAAGCTTCTGTAAAATGACTTTTGGTAAGTCAGTATACATACCTATCCGTGCAAAGATAAACATACACAAGACTGCATACGCACACCCATACGCATCTATGTGTGAGTATATGTAATCAGTTGATTGAATGATTGATTCATTTTCCTGATAAAATTATTGATTTCGTGCATGGACCCAGGCCTGCAGCAAAGCCGTATAGATCTCTCCTCTATAAATGAAACATCTGTTAACTGGGGGAGAAAAAGATGCAAAACAGATAAGAATAAGGGAAACAAATTCCGGCAAAATTGAAACTGAATGAAACGAAATTAATTGAATCTTTGCAATTCCAATGCGGTTTTCTTTATCAGCGAAAACTGAGCATTTATAGATTCGACTCTACGATCAGGCCTCATCGAACGATTTTTGAAAATCAAGGCAATTAGTCACACCTGTTTCTCTATACATTTAGCTTCTCCTGTTTTGTTAACAGTCTAATACTTTTCTTTA
Source organism: Acanthosepion pharaonis (assembly GCA_903632075.3). Taxonomy (NCBI): domain Eukaryota; kingdom Metazoa; phylum Mollusca; class Cephalopoda; order Sepiida; family Sepiidae; genus Acanthosepion; species Acanthosepion pharaonis. The sequence goes on from CAHIKZ030000291.1 coordinate 850,282, forward strand.
TTTTTGTTAGTTAACTATTTCTCTCTCTCTCCCTTCGCTATCCCTATCTATCTATCTATCTATCTATCTATCTATCTATCTATCTATCTATCTATCTATCTAGTAATGATACAATATGGTAATCCGTATGGAATTTCCCGGAGGATATGCATCCAGGCAGAGCTCTATGTCAAAATTATTATTAATTAAAGAATACCAAACACTTAAAATCCCATAGGTAATAATTATTTATTTCATGAGAGATCTAAAAAGCAGCTCTCAATATTTGTAGGTTTGTAGGTCTTGAAGATTGAGAGCTATTTTTTAAGAGTTCTCATGAACTAAAAATTATTACCTATGGGGTTTTAAGTGTTTGGTATTCTTTAATCTATCTATCTATCTATCTATCTATCTATCTATCTATCTATCTATCTATCTATCTATCTATCTATATCTATCTAGGACTAAAAAGCCACATTAATACTACCTATATTTGAGAATTAACTCCTCTCTCTCTCTCTATATATATATATATATATATATATATATATATATATAAATAAGGACAGGACGAAAAAGCTACATCAACGCTGCCAATATTTGTGAATTAACTAATTAATTTTTTTTCCTCCCTTTCTCTCTCTCTCAATATATATATATATATATATATATATATATATATATATATATATATATATATGTATATGTAAATATATATGCATGCATGTTTCATTAAAAATGACACACAAGATACTACGGTTAGGTGTATCGTCAGGTGTCTGGATAGGTATGTAGCTGATCAAAATCACAACGAACGAACATTATCCTTGAGTTCAAATGCCCCCTTAAGGAACTGTGTTTCTGATCAAACCGAACTATATCGGTCATACAACTACATGCCTATACAGACGTCTTACCTTACACCTATCTGACCACAGCTCTATTAGAACCCATTTAAACACACACAAAAATCTACCAGACTCCATTCAAAACATACTAGTAGAAAACACAAACATAATAACCTCATCCACTTGTAAATTAAGATTAAAAATAATGGAAGCCCTAATATTAAAAAAGAAAAAGCTAACTCTTAAAATATTAACTACGAATAAGGCTACAATGTGCCAACCGTGTTCGGAAAATAAAAACACCTCTATAACACACTAAAAGCATACACATAATGCCCACACTCAATTAAACTGAAAAAATAAAATCATCGTTGATAATGGCTAAAAGTATAGCCGAAAGTGCTCGGAGCTATAGGACATTTGGACAGTTTCTACACACTTTGTGTCCAAAAAAGAAATCTCTTGTGCGATCACAAGAAAAATTAAATAAAAAGGTTAAACGTAGTACCTTGTCTGTCGTTTTTAATGAAACATGCATAAATGAATGATTGCTGCCTAAATACATATATATATATATATATATATATATATATATATATATATATATATATATATATATATATGGGGAGGTCTTTCAGCGTTTAACTGAACATTTTTGAAATAGCACTTTTAATCACTACCTTATTAACTGGTACAACCTAAACAATGATTAGATTTGTTTTATACACGACTGTTAAGCTTTTCTACTGACGATTAGCGTGTAGTATCTGTTACAGGCCCCCAGCCATTCTCAGGTGAAATAATTTGCGCTTTCTGTCGAAAGATCTCTAATATTTTACTGTTTATATGAACAACCCAGGACGTTTTTTCAACCTAAGATCAGAGCGTAGTATCTACCCGATTCTTCTATTACGAAACGATTCGATGGTGGAAATGAATTTATCTGCCACTCCAACGACCGAGACGCTTCATCTAAGATATTCACATAATTCAAAAATATTACAACTAAGTATAAAATCAAGAGAAATAAGATGAAAGAAAAACTCGTTGAAAATTAATAAGGCTTCAAAAACATTGGCAACTTAATAGTAGGTGTAAACGTAAGAATACTACAATGAAAAGAAGACTATTTAAAGAGATTAATAATTGACATTGCTTCAAGTATTTTGTCAGTACTTCAACTAGTAGTAGGTACTAAAGTCAATGACATAAGACGAAATAAATAACCATTTCACTAAGCTCAACGTCGATGAGTGAAGGATAGTGCTGCTTTTATTAATTCGATGTTGATAATCAAATTTATTCAGTACAATGTTTGTATAAATAACTAAGAAAAGAATTAATTATTAAATTTACAGTATATTCGATTGTCCGATCTGGCAAACGGGGAATTGTCAACAGTGGCACATTTCAGATATTTCAGGATTGCCTGCAGAATCCAAGAGAAACAGTTCTTTATAAATAATCGAATTCAAAACGCACCTGTATGCTAATTTCGTGTTTACACTTTACTTCATACACAGATCAGGAAAATGTCGTAATGTCTTCAATTCCGTTAAACGAAAAACAAACATTATAGACTTCTTTGAATATGTGGTCTCATAATTAAAAAAAAAACAACAACAATAAAAAACATGAATATTATTTATTTATTCAATTTTCTTTCTGATACATCGCGAGGAATTCTGCCGAAAGGTGGACAAATGCAGATATAAAATATATGACACGTTCCATTTTAAATTTCAGCTTTTTCTGATTGCAAATGCAAACGGGTGAAATATTTGTTTAAATAAGTTTCATTTTTTACAGCACAGAAGCAGAATGAAAATGATTTTATTTACATTGTAAATTGAACCAATATTACGAGGATTTCTTTCATATTATTTCATTTGTTATATTTGAACTCGCCGTATTTATTGTAGGCGTATGGATTTGGTGTAATAGAATATCGATGAGTCGAATTCGAATTCCAGTCAAAATCGTTATATTCACTTTCATACAAATACCCTAGGAAGAAGAGAGTCTATCTTCCCCCCCTTATCTATGGATTAAATAATAGAGCAAACAGATTCTCTAGTCGTGTTTGGAAAAAATAAAAAAGAAAGGGAATTCTAAATTAAATAATTAAACTGTAACTAATGTTCACCTTGAATAATTTCGGTGATATGACGTTAAACACACAAAACAAACAAAATAAATCCTACCTAGCCATCACGGACACCTTTTTTTTTCTTTTTTTTTACGCCAAGTTTGGTATCAAGACATCATAATGGCGCTGCCAGTAGAAGATCAAATAAACTAAACATGGCTTGCAAGTCTACCTGCCTAAACGCCACTCATGAAAGGCGCTTACGTTTATTTAATGAGATTTGGTCTGCTGCAACGCCATAACAGCGAAAGAACTAATGATGATCGAAGTTTCAAGTTACGCCTGGCAAGGCAAGAACAATAATGTATGTTCTGCATCAAATATGAATATCTACGTGCATGTCTATCTATGTTTATATAAGCATCAGAATACTTGTAAATGCTTGCATTTGATTTTTAAATACAATCTTGATTTTAAGCGTATTAAATATGACTATTCCATGTGTGTCTTTCTAAGAATTCCATAACAGGAATGGAATTGTATTTGTGTTCGAATGACGTGAAACAATAGCTTTTCCCACAAAGCACGAAAGGAGGAAGAAATGTAGACATAAAAGACTTAAAAACCTGAAAGAAAAAGCATCAAGAAAGAAAGAAAGAAAGAAAGAAAGGAAGAAAGAAAGAAAGAAGGAAAAAGCATCCAGAAAGAAAAATAAAAGCAGCCGGAAAGGAAGACCCAGTAAGAAAGAAGAAAAAGAAAGAAAGAAAAAGCATCAAGAAAGAAAGAAAGAAAGGAAGGAAGAAAGAAAGAAAAAGCATCCAAAAAGAAAGAAAGAAAGAAAGACAGGAAGGAAGGAAGGAAGGAAGGAAGGAAGGAAGGAAGGAAGGAATAAATAAAGAAGGTAAAAGCATCCAGAAAGAAAAATAAAAGCAGCCGGAAAGGAAGACCCAGTTAGAAAGAAGAAAAAGAAAGAAAGGAAAAGCAGAAAGAAAGAAAGAAAGAAAGAAAGAAAGAAAGAAAGAAAGAAAAAATATCTAAAAAGAAAAATAAAAGCAGCCGGAAAGGAAGACCCAGTTAAAAAGCAGAAAAAGAAAGAAAGAAAAAGCATCAAGAAAGAAAGAAAGAAAGAAGGAAAAAGCATCAAGAAAGAAAAACAAAAGCAGCCGGAAAGGAAGACCCAGTTAGAAAGAAGAAACAGAAAGAAAGAAAAACATCAAGAAAGAAAGAAAGAAAGAAAGAAAGAAAGAAAGAAAGAACAGGAGAAAGAAAGAAAGAAAGAAAACGCATCCAGAAAGAAATATAAAAGCTGCCAGAGAGAAAGAAAGAACTGGTTTCTTTCCTCTCTAAAAGAGGAAAAGGACTCTAAAATACACATACATAGCCTGGGAGTTTATTTCCGGGATCATCTCCTGCTTGCTCTTAAATCTTCAGACCATTCGTATATGTGTCTCCGTGTATCTTTCCTCAATTCAGTAAGCTATGTGTTCTTTCGTTGCCATTCCTCCCAAGACCGTGGTGTATTCGATAGTATTTCCAATAATATAGACAATACTATCTCTCTACATCTCTTTGCACACATAGTCGAAATAAATAAAATAAAAAAAATAAAGAAAGAAAAAAGCATCAAGGAAGAAAGAATAATAGAAAGAAAATAAAAGTATCCAGAAAGAAAGAAAGAAAGAAAGAAAGAAAGAAAGAAAAAAGCATCAAGAAAGAAAGAAAGAAAGAAAGAAAGAAAGAAAGAAAGAAAGAAAGAAAACCAGCCAGAAAGAAAGGAACACTCGGTTACTTTCCTCTCTTAGGAAAGGACTCTCAAATACACACGCATAGCCTGGGAGTTTATTTCCGGGATCATCTCCCGCTCTCTCTTAAATCTCCAGATCATCACCTGGGTAAAAGTTAGTATCGAGGCTTTCATCCTTAAAAGAAAAAATAAGGTTAAATCGCGCTCACGTCCTTGGTTCTCAGCTTCTTTAGCCCATTGGGATCACTTCTTTCGTCTGCACCAAAGCGACATGTCTGATTGCAACAGACGTCTCTTTGTCTCTGCTCGTAATGAGTGCAGGCGTGTCCCCAATGAAGCCAAATTACTATTTGCCGAAAGAATGAAATAACGTATTGCATCTTGCAAGTTTAGTTCTAAAGATTATTGGAGGGTCTTATTTAGCAATACTTCCTTTATTCAGTCAATTTGAGGTACAGACTTTCTTAGTTGATAAGGCTGAATTATTTGCTAGGAATTTCTCATCCAATTCAATACCCGACTCATTCGGAGTACCCACACTTGATTCCCCCCCCCTAGAACTGACGCACTATTTTGCGAGATGATGTTATCGGATACTGTTGCAAAAATTGGTTGGAAGCACAAACAGGTAAAGAAAGGTAGTACGAGTCCAATAGTCATCTCGATCTGTTAAATGGGTATACCGTGTTTTTATGCACCTGACCCAGCCAGCACTCAGCCAATGAGAGCCCAGAACCACCCAATAAAAATGGCTACAAGCGACACCACCACATCCATCAACAAGAAGAGCTGTCCGATTCACCATCCGTTTGAAGCTCGTCGATTCGCTGTCTCCACACTCCCTTGCAAAACATACGCACGACTCTGGCTCTTTTGGGTCGCCGAGGTAAGTCACAACTACAGACATCATCTCTAAATTAGACTATCATAAGAACGAGATACCAGTCGTAGTCCTAAATAAATGTGCTCCTGAGCAGGCTCCAGTTTTCTCCAAACTATATAACTATTGCCTCACCGACTCTTGCTTTCCCTCCTATTACAAGTCTTGATCTATTGTCCCTGTTTTTTAAGAACTCTAGAGATCCTTCTGACCTATCTAACTACCATGCTATCAGTCTTCTACCACTCTTCGGCAAAGTCTTGGAGGCTTTAACTAATGCCGAAGTGGTTAAGCACCTTACATTCCATGATCTACTCTCTGACAAACAATATGGTTTCCACTTTGCCCGGTCTACTGCTGACGTGCTTACGGCCATAACTGAATTTGTATACCAAGCACTTAACAATAAAAGCGTAGATCTAGCTGTGGCTCTGAATATCTTTAAGGCGTTTGATAGGGTTTGACATGCTGTCCTCTTTCGTAAACTTCAGGATTACGGTATTACAGTGTAACGTCACCCCGTGGCCTCTCTGCCCAGTCGCCGTCCTGTCCTGCGACGACCAATGTGACTTGGTATTGGTCGCGGCACCAAATGTGACGTTCTAACCCTTTGCTGATTCGGATGGGAATCTGGTTAGATTCGGTATCAGCTTTGTCGTTCCCAGCTCGCCTCCAACGTCTGGTTACCGAAGTAACTGCTTTGATTTCTAGTCTAACATACCCACTTTGTGATTTGATCTTAGGTAGACGAAATCAATCAGTCGCCGGGCCGCAATGCAAGCCGAGTCTGAGCAAAGGTAACACCGCACAAGTATATGTCAAAGAAAATAAAGTAACAACTCAAAAATTTCAAATGTGTTAAAAAAAGAATAACAAATATTTTTATATCTGGTTGCTGAATACAGGACTGAATCTTTCTCCCAAACCGGTAATATGGATACGTGACACTTTGCGTTTGTTAGGTGAGTCTTAACATCTTAAGTTGTTTTTTTCAAGAAACTGGTTTTTGGTGTATCTTCAGGCGATATTCGTAAAACTTGTTTTGTTGGTGTGAGTCTAAGTCGTTCTTCAAAAATAAATTGTTCTTGGTTAGAAGTTGAGGTCAGGAGGCGTGGATCTTCAGTCAGCTTCCTGCGAGGCTGGTCTCAGAGCTCACAGCTTAACTGCAACTAACTTCTCCCTGACTCAACTTCCAACTGCTTTCTGTGTGTCGTCTACTTGCTGCGACTCTGTTTATATAGACGCCGACAAAAACCGGATGTGGGCTTGTCGTGGTTTGGGGTTCCTCGATAATTCTAAATCCACAATAAGGATTTTCTTTGTTTTCGGACAGGAAAATTTATTACTTTCCATTTTTCTTTAGGGGAATCGTCCTCCCAAATTCTTCCTTGTTGGTATCTCACACCAATCCCCTCAGAGGGCGTCAACAGGTTTCCCTTCTTTCTCATAGTGTTAAATCACACCAATCCCCTCATAGGCGTCAACAGGCCTCCCTTCTCTCTCACATGTTTACCTTCGCCTACCGCTCACGCCACCATTCAGCCAATGAACGCTCAACAGCGTGATTGTTTGCAATTATCGCTCAAAGAAAAGAAAAAAAATTATCTTCCTTTTCTTTTTTTTTCTTTCTTTCTCTTCCCCGAGCAGACCTCCCACGATTCGTAGAGTGGTCTCTAATCTCTATCTTAACCGAATGTCACCTGGACTTTATCAATCGAGATTTTCGCTAGCGTCAAGTGGGTTGTTAACTGGACGTATTCGCATTCTGTCGCTAATTAACTATCCGATAACAAACTTTTATCATGTCCAGGTTTGGACAATAAAGCAGGTGGTCTCTTTCCAAAAACAATGACATCTCCGAAAGATAGTTAATGGTTTATTCTTTCCCTCTCTCTCTTGGGTGGCCTGATTACCATTATCTCTTAGCATTCTGTCTTGTAGGCCACTTGACCAATTTGAAACTTTCATTATTGCCATGGGCAGATGGCTATCTCTTATTCGCCGACCCGTAACATAAATTAATTCAACAGATCCGATATCTTACGAATCTCCTATCTTCTGCGAGAGAAAAAAATAACATCGCTCAGTATTATTTTTTTTTGTGATAGCTTCTTATCGCCTTAATTATTTCAGCTTCTTCTCGCCTTAATTATTTCTCGCTTTTCATTTTCACGCGACCGCTAAATAGTGTCACAACAGGACAAATATTTGACTTAATGCAATCGTTCCTGTCAAACCGGGAAATGAAGGTCGCTCTAAACGGGTTCTCTCCCAGTTCTTTTCATATGAACGCTGGTGTTCCTCAAGGCTCTATTCTGGGTCCTACACTGTTTCATCAACGATCATCCTGATGTCATCAGTTCCCAAGTAGGCATCTACGCAGACGGCACTACTGGCATCTCGTCTACAGTCACTTTCTCACAGACGTGATGCGGCTTCCCTCTGTTTTTTTTTTACAAATATTTTCATGACAACTGCTCTGATGAGCTTCTTTCACTGGTACCCCAACTTCATGAATTTAAGCGTGTTACTAAGCTGGCATACTGGTCCCACCCTTTCACTGTCGAAACAGTTAAATGTAACGGCCTCTTCTACTCCAACAGCTTCTTCTCTTGCACTTCCCGACATTGGAACTCCCTTCCTCCTGATAGCTATAATCTTCAAATATACAAATGTAATGTCAATCGACATCTTATGATGTCTTGATCCTGATCCCCGTTCTTCTGCATATGCTTTCCTCAAAGAACCATCTTTACCCTTACTTACTGAGACTCCTTGCGTGCTAGTGGCAGTCCCGCCTTTCCTGGGATGAAATGCTTAAAAAAATAAAGTAAATAAATAAATAAAGAAATAAAAACCAGTAAGAAAGAGCGGAAGAAGGAAAACAAAACACATCTAAAAAAACAGAAAGAAAGGAAGAAAAACGTGTAGAAAGAAAGAAAAAGGAAAGAAAGATAGAAAAAGAAAGAAAGATAACACGGCCAAAAACAATGAAAGAAAGAAAAAGCAGGAAAAAAGAAAGAAAGAAAAAGCAGCAGGAAATAAATAAATAAATAAATAAATAAAAAGCAGCAAGAAAGAAAGAAAGAAAAAAGAAAGAAAGAAAGAAAGAAAGAAATACAGAAAACGTAACCAGAAAGAAAAAAAAAAGGGAAAAAGAAAGAAATTAGAATTCAGGACAAAAACTAAGAAGAAAACACGGTTTTCATAAACATAATGTTTATGGAAATCGTGAAATTCTGTTGAAAGGTTTTCCAGAATAGATAACTAAATGAAGAGGTAAAAAACATTATGATATTTGAATGCAATGAACGAATAAGAACAAAGAAAGTGTAGAAAAGTAGAAAATGTAACAAAAAAAAAAAAAAAAAAAAAAAAAAACTTAATTTTACACCTAATTTCCGAGAAGGTACGAGTTGCTGACCAACGAACAGGCACAAGTTGCAAATTAACGAGAAAAAAAACAAAACAAAAACAAAAAAAAAAAAAAAAACAACAACAAAAAAACAACAACAAACAAACAAAAAAACACATGCTAATTGTTAAACAAACAATGTATAACGCCGGTATCTGATTCTACTTTGTAACTAAATAAGTAAGCTACGTCTCTCTCAACAAAAGCAATTGTTCTGTTAGAAAAATCTCGACTGAAAAAACAAAAAAACAAACTCAAACCTCCCTTCTTTTTCGTCTAAAATAACACAGCCGCTGCTTGCGTTATGGTGATAGTCTTAACTCACAAGTAAAGCAGAGACCTATGCAAGCCACATGTTTCCATCTTCAGTGGCTACAAATTATATGAGGGAAATGAAAATAAAACTGTCTTCCATCTTGGACGCAATCCTGTAACATTGTAGTTTTAATTCGTCGGATATTCGGATGAAATATGTTTATTGTTTAATGTATTTTGTTACGGTGTCTCACTAGGTCTTCCTCAGGCATTTACTTCATTAGGATGTAGTTTTCTTCTTTTACAGATGTTAAAAAATAAATAAGAAATAGTAAGTATGCAATGTTTTACAGCATAACGCATTATTTAGCCAACTTACTGTAGAATACTTGGGTCACCATATGTACCTAAGAAGTAGTGATCATTGTTTTCCTTTTGTGTTTTCTCTTTGTTTTTGTTTTTTAACTAATGTTCACCCAATAAAAGACACAAGAGCCACTCAAGGTAGAGGGTTACTGTGCGTTGTTGCAGGAAAGAAAACAACTAATTCTAAACTTGAAGAGGTCAAGATTTAATTAGTGAATAAAGTTTCAAATTTCTGGTGTTAGAAGTATGAAGTTGAAGTAGACTTTAGAATAGAACAGAAACCCAATCCTGAATACGGCATGAGCCTCAAAAGACCGAGTTGAAGTGGAAATCGGACGATAGCAAATCTATCTACTCGTATTGGTAGAAGAATAGAAATAATAATTAATGAATAATATTTCAGATGAAGACGTTGCAAAGAAGAAACCGGGAATCCAATCTTAAACAGAAAACAAGGGTTAAACCTCTACACCTGTTCAAAAAATCGGGTCAGAGACTGAACCGGACGATAGACGAGCCTATTTACCCCAATTGCCGTAGGAGAAAAAATAATTAGTGAGAAACAATTTCGAGTTCTGGCGGAGACCTTAGAAGTATAGAGTTGAAGTAGACTTTAAACAGGAAACACAGGATAAACATCTATTCCTATTCAAAAGACTGAGGAGAAGCGTGGACCACAATAATATAATCTGACTGTGATAATTCTTTTTGACGTTGGTTTTGAACGTTTCCTTTTCTCGTCTGAACTATCAAGGCTAAACTATACAGTCTATTCTATACGGTTCTTTTCATTTAGATGCTTCTTCCTCACATAATTGATGACAATCAATACAAGAGAACTCAGTTCGCCTTGTTAATTAACCCATAGCTGGAGTAAGTTTAATTCATGCCTTTTCCAAGGCTGTTAGTGTGAAGTCGCTGATAACAGTTTCAGTTCTTACATTGAACCACAAAGCTTTAAGTTCCAATTTAAAAAAATAAAAATTAACAATTTCATTGTCTGGCATACCGTTTGTGACTTAATGTTTTGGCTTTGGTCATTTTATAAATACTGTCTAATATTAAACAGTTGAATGATGATTAATATTTGAAGAGAATCATTTTAATAGAAATTTAATTGAAAATTTTCGTCGTTACTAAACTTTCAACTTTTCGACAATTAACACAATGCAAAGGTTTCAGCGTTCAATTAATCGATTTATTTTGTAACGATCAAAAGCTTTCATGCATCCTTGTGGGTGATGATTCGTGTTTTATCCTCCAATCCTTTTCCTACAAGCGAAACTTTTCTAGCCTGTCGCTAATCTATCACTATTATCATGGTAGATGTTCGGTCTCAGTACATTTTTTGATTCCCCCAGTTCAAATATTCACATAACAACTCATCCTCATTCGCTTCATAGTCCATCGTTGAGGCGGAAGCGACACTTAGCGCTTCATCCACAGAATTTCTACCATCGCTCGTTATTTCGGCTCTACCATCCATTTGCACAAACTCATTAAGAAAGTTTATTCCTGCTTTCTCTTTTTAACTCAATACATGTAAGTATTAAGTTTGTCAAGCCGTCTTTCTTCATATTGTGCCCTAGAAATTTAATACTATAGCGGAAGGATCTTTTCTGTTAATACACCCCAAAATATTAACTCACCCCAAAATAAAAAAAAAATTACTAAAATTCCCACCAAATTCTCCTAGAGCGAGGTTTTTCCATTGCACTCCAAATGTGGGAGACTCAGGTGCGTTATTTTTAAGAGTGTGTGTGTGTGGGGGGATGTCTACATTCGCTTTCACCCAGATAAACAAGCCAAAAACAGATTTAAAATTTTTTTTTTTTTTAAATTGTAAAAAAAATCCTATTAAGTACTTCGAATATCATCCGTATTTAGGAAATGTGAATAAATCCCAGATTTTTGGTAATTTTTCATTCTGAGGGTTGGAGTTGTTTCATGACAAGGTAAACAAATTTTATATATATATATATATATATAAATATTATATATATTAAAATTTTTAAAATTTCTTGGGGTGAATTAATATTTGCGATAAATAACTTAACATTTTTTAGAGTGAATTATCAGAATAAAAGATCCTGGGGGATTATTAAAGTCTCATTTTAGAATATTTTGGAATGGCGAGCCTGATGATTTCCTCCATCGACTCAAAATTTGCTTGAAGGTATTTTCCAAATCCTTCAGAATCATGGCGGCTCAACAAATTATTAACAATGATTTTTTCTAAAAAATCCAATAGCATTTCCAATAAAACAATAAATTTAGCTGAGGGATTGAAGTTCCTTGAGACTCTCCACTAAATCAGAGCGTTCTATCTTATTTAATTGTCATTTTATTCCACTCATAGTAAAAAGTCTGAGTAGCATTAACACCTAACTTGCCTTACTAAAAAGAGAAAAGATAGCGTCAGGTATATGTTAGCGTTATTCGATGTTGGTTGAACATAGACAAAAAAAGGCAGGCAGGATTATGTTTAATTTGTCCGAATTTGTGTAGTGGAACCCCCAAGATCTACTTCGTATAGATAAGTACAACTATTCATAGCTGATCATCTTGAGCACTTTGGTAAACAATCTTGTCTCGTCTTATCAATTAACACTGAGTAGTGAGTTCGTTTCTCACTCTTGCTCTATACATTTGGCTTGTAATACATCGAAGCTTCGCGTAGAAAATTACTTTATTAGGCACTTCGACGTGTCGTAATGGTTATCGAGCTTGTCTCGCTAGAACAGTTACAACAGTTACAGTTGGAAGGTTGATCTTTACTGCTTGTTTCATACTTTCGGCCTTCTGCCACATCTAAGCTACGCTTAGAAAATCACCATAAGTGATCAGCTAAACAAACTCAAAATAAATGATTAAAATGTATGAGTTTTTATTATCATCAGACGATCATAGCATCACCAATACTTCGTGTTAGGACAAAGTTCGAACCATTCTGAAATCCGGAAACTATCTATTTCGCGACTACAATATAGCATATATTATTTAGGAAATATCCCCAAAATGCAAAATGCTCGCTTGTGTGGCCATTGGGTGATGTATCAAGAAAAACGTTCAAAAGAACAAAATTGAAGATTTCCATTTTCCTCTGTTTATCTCTGACCGAATCAACACAAGGATGCATAAGGCATATATCTATTCCTTTTCATATGCCAATTCTTGTTTTTGCCTTGGCATCACTTAAGCATACCCGATGCTTATTTCTTAAGTCAGTAAACAGAGTCTTTGATGACCTTTGCAGAAACCATCGGCGTTTTTCTTTATGTGCCAAAGTCATGCTATTCACTTTCAAATCGACAACACCAGGTGGTAGAGAACAGATCAGTCAGTCATGTGCCATGCGTGATAAACGCTTAGGCGATCATATATCTTTCGATACATGACTGACGAGGCAGATTTTTTTCCCCGTAGTAGGTTGTCATTTCTTTCTGCGGTGGACCAGTTGCCATCGAAGGCTATAGAACAGATATCAGCGTAAAATACAAGCCTGGCCTGAAAAATAAAACTTTGTCATCAGTTTTTTTTACAAGATCGCATTCATTTTTTCTTTGAAAGAAGCAGGTCGATTGTTTAAATCGACCATGATAAAAATCATTATTTCTTAAATAAAAATCAGTTTTATCAAAGTGAAAGCATGCGTAAAAATTGACACAAGGTTTGAAGTCCAATGCAGTCTCTGTAATTAAAACTAACCTTAAAAACGATGAAAAAAGTGTCCTACTCTATCGAACATTTCCAAATGTTTCTTACTGTTAAAACTCCGATATTAAAGTCGTTCTTTGATTTTGATTTCTTGGAGACGTCAATAATATAACTATCAACGTCCCGAGCCAATAATTCCTGCTTTTCTTTTTTCCCGAGTCCTCTAACATTAAATGTTCTAATGGTAATGCAATTGAATGCATATACAAATTTCACGGTTGACACCGGAGAAGTCATTACCTTATCCATTAATTACACACATGGCTAACATGGATAAAATATATTAAGTGTATAAATTTGGAATTAGAGAACGCTCTAAAGTATTCTAAAATCTTTTTTCAATAATGATCGTTCTATACAAGGCCTAAGAACCAGAGGCAGAAGATTACAGAGTAAGAGGCAAGAGGCGCAGGTTATGAGGATATGTGAGGAAGTCTGGAATTAAACATTCTAGGGATCGAAGAGTCGATCTCATTAAGCAGGAGTTCATGGGAAGAAGCTGTTCGAGTGGAAACAACTCTCATCAACAGAATACGAAAAGGAATGGGAATGGTTCACTTCAATATGTCGACCATGGTGGGTCTTTGACGTGAAGGTTAGAACTGGTGAAACTAAGGAATCTTTTTCGTCTGAAGATTTTTCATAATCGATAGACTAGTGACAGGCTTGCAACATTTTGTCTGGTTGGAGTTGTAGAGTGGAAAATAATTAATCACCCATAAGTCCGCGTAAACGCATTTTCACTCAAAACAGGAAACTGAAGGCAGCCGCAGCCCGTATATGGCAAGAATACTCCATTTTAGGCCATATATAGCTTTTGTAGAAGAGCAGTCAGGTATTTACCGGAGCGTGAAAGGAAACCGACTACTTTTCCAGCTTTGTTAGCGAGGGATCATATGTACGAGGTCCATTTGAGGCACTCAAGGCATGGAGCCTACCTGAAAGAATACCCGTTCATTGAAATAGGCGAATATTCAAGGTCCGTTCTGTGATGATGTATACTGTTATAGCTTGTTCAGAGAGGGGCAGGATCAGCTACCAGATTCTGGTCATCTAGAATTTTGAAGTTGCACATATATACGGTTGTATCATCAGCATAGACATTCACAAAATATCGGAGTATACCCTTAGGAATACCATTAATATCAAATAGAAAGTGAGTTGGATCGAGAAGCGAGTCTTGGGGGTACGCCTACGTAGATCACATGGGCCTGGGGGACTGGCCATTAACAACTACCTATTTTGTTTGTCGCTCATATGGTTGTCCCTATTGAGGTGATCAACAACATTATTTTTTTTATTATAACTGCAAAAAGTTTGCTAATGACACTTAGGAGGCTGATAGGCTAAGACGGGGATGAGGTGTCATCTGCCTTCTTGAAAACAAGGCCAACGCTTGACACCTTTCCACAGACATGGGAAGGATTTCTCCTTCAAGCTATGGTTAAATCGTTAAGATCGGAATAACTTCGGGTTAATATGAACAACCATTGAGATTTTATCTGGACCAGTAGCCCTCTTATGGTCTCTTATGTAGCCTTCTTAGTAGCTTTGTTCGTTATAGCTTCAAAACATTTGCTAATGATGAAGCTGATGGTTCTATACTGTGACGGGGATGAGGTGTCATCCACCTTCTTGAAAACAGGGTACCCACTTGACACTTTCCACAGACTTGGCAAGCATTTCTCCTTCAAGAGGCGGTTAGATCATTCTGTTAAGATCACGGATAACTCAAGGTTAATGATCTTAAAGACAACCAAATTGGAATTTTGTCTGCACCAGTAGCTTTCTTAGGGTCAAGTCTTGAGATTTTCCGGCTGTAATAAAAATATTACTGAGATTGTGCTTAGTGAGAAGGGTGAAGTCAGAAAGGGGTGTCATTTGACATCTAATATTGTATTATTATTACATTATTGTATTCACAAATGATCGGAGAATAGAGTGAGGATTGGTTCAAGAAGCGAAACCTTGAAGAATGCTTGCGTTGATCGCTTAGGCCTCGGACGCGCTGGCCGTTAACAACTGCATTCAGCAAACTATCAGTTAGAGCATTTATGCCACACCTTTTCAAAGACCTTTGAAATATCTAATGCGATTTTCCTTGAGATATATTTGTTGTCTAGTGCCTCAATGATTCTGTGTGTAATAACACTTAGGATATCGGCAGTGGACCGGATATTATCGAAACCCGTACAGTTAGTCGCTCAAAAGGTCGTATTAATGAGATGATCAACCTTCTTGTTCATTCTAGCTTCAAAACGCTTGTTAATGATGAAGCTGGTGGGTCTATACTGTGACGGGGATGAGGTCTCACCCGCATTCTTGAAAACAGGACATACGCTTGACACCTTCCAAAGACTTGGGAAGCATTTCTCCTTCAAACAGCGGTTAAATAGTTCTTCCACGATCTTTTCGTTTAATAAACTTTTGAAAGTGTATGTTCCTTTTGTAATCACTCTATCGGGTGTAACAGCAAAATTGTCCAAATCGTGTAACAGCAAATTTGTTCAATTGTTAGATTAAGCTCTTAACCGTTCTATCTGAGAAATTATTAAAGATAACTTATTGGAATTCACTATTGGGCTCTTCTTTGAACAATAAGAAAGTATAATTACTCTCCAAGCTTAACAGAAGATTCGTGATGAAATCGATCATAAACAAAAATGACATGTTCATCATTAATTACTCGTATCTAAGGATCGGAAGCTCATGAAGGATTGAAATAAAGTTCATTATATATGTTATTCCAGAATCATTTTTCATCTTATTGCAAATAATTTTTCCCCCCCCAGCTTCTAATTTTCTGTCCTGGAGTAACAAGGTGCCTCATATGTTTCATGCACGATTTCATTTTCAAGTCTTTCTTCACTACTCTTCGGACTGTTATAGCTGAAACTACTCTCTCACATGTGAAACGTCATTTGGATTGAGTTGGATCTTTTCTAATTGAACTCTTTACCTAAGTTGAAATGATGATCCATCTTACTGGTGTGACCTGTGAATTAAAAGAAAAGTTCCCCTTTCCTTCATTATAATTCTACTCTCTGCGGCCTGACAATTGCGTCTAGCATGAAACAGCCTGTCGCCTCTGACTGTTGACTTTAATGTTCACTTTCATATTTATATTTACATACACTCTATCTCTGATATTGAGCACTTTATTCCGTAAATATAGCACACCTTAAAACTATATTTCTTCATATATTATATTATCTTCATATATTATAATATCTTCATATATATATTATATTCAGATTATTGTTCATAATTAATACATATATATATATATATATATATATATATATATATATATGTTATGAAATAACGATTATTATTGTTCATAATTAATTTATATCATGATTAGTATATATATATATATATATATATATATATATATATTATGAGATAACGATATATATTTTTATATATCAAGAACAGTATTGATGAAATTGTAAGACAAAATGGAAAAAGTTATTGGGATGAAATGCGTCACAAATCATTTCTTCCATCTCTCTCTGTCTCTGTCTCTGTATATATATATATATATATATATATATATATATATATATATATATATATATATAAACTTTATAAAGGTTAATTTTAGTCGATGCTCGTATTTGAGTAGATGCTCTGTTTATTTATTAATTATGTTGGTCTACCGGTCGAAATTGTTTCTCTGATGCTGAGTTGGTCCGAGCATATCTGAGTCAACGGATGTTCAGGGGGACGCTGGTTCGAATTTTGCTATAGAGCGTAAATGTATCTTCAATAAGGTTTCTCAAACATTCCGGCCGGTAGATTAAAAATAAACTGAACGTCTACCCAAATGCCAGTATCCACTAAAAATAACGTTAAAAAAGGATAAAATTTCTCTAATATTTATATATATATATATATATATATATATATATATATATATATATATATATAAAGAGTGAGAAAGGGACAGATAAATTTTATGCTTGAGATTTCCATTACTAAACAAATTGAAAAACAAGTGAGTACTTCAACATTTTCCTATTGAGTAATCTTATGAAAGCAAAGTTTTGTGGAAGTCGAGCTAATAATCGAATGCTGGTCACCTGTGGCTTTCTTTAAAGAACATAATACGCACATGTCGTGGTCTGATCGGAATAGATTGTATTTGCTTTTGAGAACTGCATTTGCCGTAATCGAAGCAGACAAGCTGCCGGTATTGACTACATTTGAGCATTTCAACTATTTGTATACCCGCCCACGTCGTTTTTGTAGAATATTGATATCCAGGAACCAGCAAACTGCATCTTTTATTTAAAAGTATTCTCTAAAGTTCTAGTGTGGTTTTTATCATCACTGGAAGAAGGTAGGAACTCGAAGCGTTTGCGTTGATACCGGGCGGCGTTTGTCTGTTGGTAAACGAGAAAGAACCCAAAAGAGAGTAAGATTATGATGAAGGAAGGGGGAACTTTTCTGTTAATTCACTCCAAACAATGTAAAGTTACTTATCGCAAATATTAATTCACACACGAAATTATAAATTTTAAATTAAAATTTGTTTTGTTTTTATAAAATTTTGTGCTTTTTTTTTAAATTATAAATTTTAAATCAAAATGTGTTTATCTTGTCTCGCAACAACTCCGACACTCAGAATGAAAAAAATAACTAAAAATCAGACAGTTATTCACATTTCGTAAAGGCGGGTAATATTCGAGATACTTACAAGGATTTTTTACAATTTAAAAAAAAAAAAATCTTTTTGGCTTGATTATCGAGGTGAGCTCGAATATAGACTCCACATTCAGAAATATTACACATGAGTCGCCCACATTTGGGGCTGTCATGAAGGTCAACCTAACCAGAATGCAATGGAAAGGTCTCGCTCAGTGAATTTTAGTAAATATAATTTCTTTTATTTTGGAGTGAATTAATATTTTGGGGTGAATTAACAGAAAAGATCTGAGAAAAGATCTGGGAAAAGAAAATGGTGAAAGAAAAAAGGATTTCCTTGTTTGTTTTTGTTTAGCTCCATATCAACAACTCTATGGGTTATTTAATGTCGAAATCTAAATATTTTATACACAATTGTATGGCTTCAACTACAGATATTTTGTACATAAATTTATACTTTCAGGGCAACTATGTTTTTTTTAGATATATAGTTTGTAGATGATAAAATTTGCTGGTAATTTTAATATAAAAATGTATTTTTATACTTTAATGCTGTATTGGTTGTCACTTTGCTATAAAATATATTACTATTGGTCATTATTTAATAAATATATTTTACCAAAATGTATTTTTTTATACTTAGTGAACCACTAAGAGGAGGAGGCACGGTGAGGGAATCGGAGAGCAGAGTTCGAATTCTAGTCGAAACCATTAAATTTACTTAATTCATAAAGATAGGAATCCTCTTCTCCCTTCAACTTTGGGTAAATAGCAGGACAGACCGGGTTCTATATACTTGGATCGCAAATGGTCTACCACAGAAAGAAATGGCAACCTACTGCGGAAAAAAATCTGCCTCGTCTGTCATGTATCGAAAGATACATGATCACCTAAGCGTGTATTATCCATGGTACATAACTGACTGACTATGTCACAAAACAAAAATCAAAATACTATCTTGGCATAGCTAACATTTGCTACCATCTCGGGTCAGGTGAATCTGGGGACAACACCAATTAAGAGGTAGTTCCATGCTGTCCAAAACATCCAATACATCAACCAGCGACCTTACTGCTGGATGTAGTTTATCGTTATACCCCCCCCCCCCACACACAAAAAAAAAAAGAAGAAATAAGAATCAAGTCGAAGAAAGTAGGGAGACAAAAAGATCAAAAAAAAAAAAAAAAGAGTATAGTGTGAGAAACTTGCCCGAGGAGAGAGTAAAGGTGAATGAAGAAGACTATAGCAAAGAAGTAAAGACAATGTTAACAGGAAAAAATAACAAATGAAGAGGAAGATGGCGCTGGAGAAGGTGGAAGCAACAAAAGGTCAATACGTGATCAGTGGAAGACATCTGGCTTCTCCCGATCCGAGAAAAAGCTGACAAGAGAATCCTGTATGCGTTATGGCCAGACAGTGGCATCTAAAACCTTCCAGATGCAATAAAACTCAAGATTTAACGACTGTAACGTTTGCGCGTACTTATTCTACACTCTTCTGTATCTGACCCGAAATCCGAATATTGCGAAAGAATTATACCGATAGAAGTTTAAATCACACAAAGAAATTCCAACCAATTCTAACCTTCAGAGCTGAGACCCTCACTACCGCCCACATTGTATCGAACCATCCTCGTTCCTATATTCTGTTTGTGAGATGCAAGTACCACTCGAACAGCTTCTTCACACGAACCACTACTTTGTGGACTCGACTTCCAAGAGCATGCTGCACCGATCACTAGAATCTTGACCTGTTCAAGTCTGGGATTGACTGTTAACTTCTCTACATATACTCATAAACTGTGCATTTTAGTCAATTACATTCTACCTTGAGGGGCTCTTGGGCCTTGTACAAGGTGAAAATTATTGTGAAAAGAAATTGAAAATTTAACGGTAACATAGAATTAGATATCACAAAAACAACTGTCAAACATGCCGCTGTAATTTAAAAAAATCTCTCTCTCTCGCTCTCTCTCTGTCTGTCTGTCTGTCTCTCTCTTTCTCTCTCTCTCTCTCACACACACACACACACACACACACACACACACACATATATATATATATATATATATATATATATATATATATGTATACCTATGACGAGTGGACGGGTGATTCCTGGAAGGTTCGTCTACTCTGGAGTCGGGATGTTGAAGATAACAAAATATATTACAAACATTATGTCTGCTTATTTCTATCATAATCCGTTTATGTTCACGAATATTTTTCCGTGTTTTACAATCAAACGATGCAAGAAATGCATTGAAAGTCACTTTTATTTCCCTAGTAGTTTCCATCTCTTTCTGAGATGATCATCAGTAGTGCGACTACACATAATTCTTGCATTACCATGATTATACTAATAATAAACAGCCATAATGTTTGTAATTTATTTAATATATATATATATATATATATATATATATATATATATATATATATATATAAGATTCTAAGGCAAAATGGAAAGAGTTTTTTGTATGCTGCGTTTCTTCATTTAGAACCTCATCGGACGAATGTCATTACACGTGCCCATGAAGGAAATCGGGCACTGAAATTTGAAATATATATTCTGATTTAATTTGATTTCTTTTTGTTTTTAACACTTTTGTTATTAAATATGCCACATTGTGATGATAAAAGATCTGCTAAGAATGGTGAAATGTTGTAAGAAACTGGACTGTGGATGATCTAGCGATTAAAGCACTTTCTATAGATTTTCGTCCTAGTAAATTGCTTTGACTTTTATTTAAATTAGCATTTTTACATCATTACGTTGAGAAACCATTGCATTTATTAGAATATTATAATAATTATTTAAAAAAATATATAATATTTAAATTTGAAATTTCAGCGTCCCTTTTTCTTCATGTATAATCACTTCAGTCTGGAGATGTCACGCTTTGCCATAGATTTTCTTAAAATTGCTCTGATATATGAAAATTGATATATCGTTTTCTCATGCACGCACACACACACACACACACACACACACACACACACACACACACACACACATATATTTATTCATTTAATTATTTATTTATAGATACTGTTATTATTAATAGGTTACAGTTAAACTGCTTTCAATTAATCACCAAAGAGAAACTTTTCTGTTTGCCATCAGCGTGACTGATGTCAAACTCCCGGAGAGCAACTCTGTACGCCTTCTTAGGTCAACGTTTATCACTGATAATGAAGTAGAGTTATACTATATCGAATCAAGTCTTTCGTTTACTGCTAGTAAAGTTGATTCACTGTGCCGTGCCAGAAGATTTTTCCCATCTTGCACATTTATACATCTACCATTCGTCCGTGCATCGAATACCGTACCTGGTCTGGTGATCGTGCTGTATATCTCCAGTTGACTCTTGCAAAGTTAAAGCATGGCAGTAGACAGGTATTTCCTGGAGCGCTACAAGGATTCAACCATTTTCTCACCATATTTCACCAAGATGAGGACAATAGTCTGAATAATGTAAATAGTTTAAATAGACACTTTAAAGTATTTTAATTTTTTTTATTTACAAAAGATATTTCTAATCGAATATTTTCTTCTTTTTGAGTAAATCACCACCGACCCATATTTCGAAATAATGCCCAAGCTATATAACCCCTGAACATTACCCCTTGTCAGACACCCTTGTTCAAAACCCGCACACACAAATCCCGTTGGTTATGAAACAAAATTGTCCAAAAGAGATCGAAGTGGATCAACATTTGTGGGTCGAGGTCTCAGCAGGTCAGGAGAAATAAACAAGCGTGACTGTTGCTCACGAATCCCTGGAGGCTTTTTTTCCCGGTTTTCGACTTCTGAGAAGTAATAACAGCATTTTGCTCTTCATCTAAGTAACTTTAACATTCTCAAGAGTCTTTTGGTTAATTTAGTGGCTCATCTGATAAAGACGCTGGCTGATTTTAGCCAATTGTGGCTCTTCATATAAATTTTGATCAAGGCAAAACAATTTTCCACACTACCTCACACCGGTGGATAAGTGCAAATATCTACGATAATATATATGTATTTAAGAATATATTGGTTCTGACCTGGCATCTTGGCCTCACTCAATTCTCAACGCCGTAACACAACACTTACATGTTCTTTTAATTATTTTCATGGAAATTGTTCAGATGTTCCTTCCTCTTTAGTCCCTCAGCTTCATGTAGTAAGGGATTGACAACTATGTCTCATAATTTCACTTTGGAAATTGCTAAGTTTAACCGCAAATTCAATGTTTCTTCCTTCTCACTTCTAAACCTTTCTTCCGGCTTCTTGCTGACCTGTCAGCAACAGTATTCAAAAGTGTAAAGGCAACATCAATCGTCATCCGTTGTCTCACTGAGATCTTTTTTTTATTATCCTTTTTTCTTAGTTTCAATCAATTTTTACAACTTTGGCCCAAAACCGATATTCCATGGTTCAGAATACACATAGACTTCGCAGGACCGTTAAACGGAGCATGGAATCTAGTGGTAGTAGATAGTTACGCTGAATAGCCAGCAATATTAAAATGTTAAAAACCGACTTTCACGGTAACTATAAATATTTTACACGCTTTTTTTTGCTAGATTCGGTGTACCCGACACTGTCGTTACAGATAACGGTACACAATACACCTCCCCTTTGAGATGACTTCTCTGGAGTCTATATTCTTTCAGTTTTGGTTCAATATTTAAATCATCCGTTACTGTACTTTTTCTCTTACCGCAAATCAATTCAATAATTCAATAATTTCTGGTGGCGTGAGTATGTCAAACACGTCATACAATATTTTCATTGGTCCCTCTCTTCGTAGACTTACTAAATCAGTGAATTAACTGATTGAATTTTAACTGATTAAAGGTATCGCTTATGTTCCTATGTTTGTTCCTGTACCATGTACTTGTACTTCATTTTACCAATACATTTTTTTATAACGCCGTCTTCCCAGAATTCTTTTCCACGTTGGTACAAAAAAAAAAAAAAAACTTTGAAGGTTTGAAATATTTAATTATATTATTGTTGTCTCTTGATGTTCAGCTCTTTTTTCTGAGAGTATCCATTTTGTGAAAAGCTCAATCGCTATCTATCCTACCTTACGTCATAATATTCAGTTCCATGTACCCCACTTCCGTTCATATAACACACCTCATTCAGTAACCCTCTACCCTGAGTGGCTATTCAGCTTTGAATTGGGTGAACCTGAGTACAAAAAACAAAGAAACCGATATTCAACTTTAAACAAAACCACGATTTACAATATTGTTTTTCGATGAGGGAAGGATTCACTACTTGGAAGATTGGCGCAACACACTCTTCTGATACCCATTTCTACCTATCAATCAGGCCTTTTACTATTCCAAATCAAGCTGAATAAATGTCTTTAGTAGTTGATTACACTGGTATTCGTATGATCACCGAAGTTAAGCAACGTCTACCTTGGCCAGTACTTAGATATTTAACTGCTTGGGAATAACTGGTGCTGTAAGTTTGAATATGTCAATGGTATACTGGATAACGGCTTGGAATTGAAAATCGGAGAGCCGTGTTCTAGTTCCAGTCGTGTACTTTATATTCACTTACGCACAAATACCTTTGGGAAAGGTATCACTTTACTTCTTGTGTTTATAGCTATGGGTTAATTAATAGGTATCGATAAATCATTATTATCTCCAAAGGATTCTTACAATATAAAAATATTTTCTGGCTTCAAATAACCTGGAAAAGGTTGGTAAACCTTAAAAAACAAATCAATCAATACCTAGACTTATAAAAATCTCGTTATATAATTGATCTTGCACTTTGACATAGTTTTGAGGGCTCTATTGATATGGAATTTGAAAAAGACAAAAATTCAGGTGTATTTCACACTTGTAATGAGTTTACCATTCCTGACTGTGTCATCGAGATTTCAAGTGAAAAATCGAGGAACCGGATTTCAAAAAGGTTGTTTTGGTTAGTAGAATGTTTATAAGAAGTTTCTGTCTTCAGAGTGAAAGGAGGAAGTACATTTTTGGTGATATTCAGATGTTTGTTTCTGGAAAAACTCACTAAAACACAAGCACACATTTGCAGACAAATACACAAGCATATATTAAAAAGTAATAGTTTCCTACACTGTTATAGATACGCGCGCATTTAAGACAAGAAAAAAGAATGAAAATTCGTATAATGAGAGAAAGAAGAAGACGATAGTAATTCAGTGAATGAAAACAGAAAGGGAAAGAGAAAAATAGTACCGAAAAGAAATAAGTGCAAGATTAGAAAAAGCGAGAAAGAAAGAAGCATTCGAAATGGAAAGAAAGAGAGAGAAGTAATAGAATTGGGGAGAAAGAAAGAAATTAAGAAAGAAAGACATTTTAGAAAAGTAAAGTCAAAGAAAGAAGCATGAAAAAGAAATTGAAAAATTGGCAGAAAATGTACAACATGCAAAAACAAATAGACGAAAACGACGCATTACAAAGTCATTAAGAATAAATGAAAGAAGAAAGGAAAAAAGAAGAAGCGTGAGAAACGGAGAGAAGGAAAGAAGCATTAGAAATGGATAGAAAGAAATAGAAAAGAAAGAAAGAAAGAATCTATTATTAGAAATAGAGAGAAAGAAGGAAGCATTAGAAATGGATAGAAAAAATAGAGAAAGAAAGAAAGAATCTACTATTAGAAATGGAGAGAAAGAAAGAAGCATTAGAAAGGGATAGAAAGAAATAGAGAAAGAAAGAATCTATTATTAGAAATGGAGAGAAAGAAAGAAGCATTAGAAATGGACAGAAAGAAATAGAAAAGAAAGAAAGAAAGAATCAATTATTAGAAATGGAGAGAAAGAAAGAAGAATTAGAAATGGATAGAAAGAAATAGAGAAAGAAAGAAAGCATCTATTATTAGAAATGGAGAGAAAGAAATAGAAAAAGAAAGAATCAATTATTAGAAATGGAGAGAAAGAAAGAAGCATTAGAAAGGGATAGAAAGAAAGAAAGAAAGAAAGAAAGAATCAATTATTAGAAATGGAGAGAAAGAAAGAAGCATTAGAAAGGGATAGAAAGAAATAGAGAAAGAAAGAAAGAAAGAATCAATTATTAGAAATGGAGAGAAAGAAAGAAGCATTAGAAAGGGATAGAAAGAAATAGAGAAAGAAAGAAAGCATCTATTATTAGAAATGGAGAGAAAGAAATAGAGAAAGAAAAAATCAATTATTAGAAATGGAGAGAAAGAAAGAAGCATTGGAAATGTATAGAAAGAAATAGAAAAGAAAGAAAGAAAGAATGGATTATTAGAAATGGAGAGAAAGAAAGAAGTATTAGAAATGGATAGAAAGAAAGAGAAAAGAAAGAAAAAAGAATCAAAAGAAATAAAAAGAAAGAAAGAATCAATTAGAAATTAGAAAGAAATACAAAAGAAAGAAAGAAAGAATCAATTATTAGAAATGGAGAGGAAAGAAAAGAAATGGATGAAAGAAAAGAAAGAAAAGAAAGAATCAATTATTAGAAATGGAGAGAAAGAAAGAAGCATTAGAAATGGATAGAAAGAAATAGAAGAGAAAGAAAGAAAGAATCAATTATTAGAAATGGAGAGAAAGAAAGAAGCATTGGAAATGGATAGAAAGAAATAGAAAAGAAAGAAAGAATGGATTATTAGAAATAGATAGATAGAAAGAAGGATTAGCAATGGATAGAAAGAAATAGAGAAAGAAAGAATCTATTATTAGAAATGGCGAGAAAGAAAGAAGCATTAGAAATGGATAGAAAGAAATAGAAAAGAAAGAAAGAAAGAATCAATTATTAGAAATGGAGAGAAAGAAAGAAGCATTAGAAAGGGATAGAAAGAAATAGAGAAAGAAAGAATCTATTATTAGAAATGGAGAGAAAGAAAGAACGAAAGAAAAAATCAATTATTAGAAATGGAGAGAAAGAAAGAAGCATTGGAAATGGATAGAAAGAAATAGAGAAAGAAATAAATAATCAATTATTAGAAATGGAGAGAAAGAAAGAAGCATTAGAAATGGATAGAAAGAAATAGAAAAGAAAGAAATAAATAATCAATTCTTAGAAATGGAAAGAAAGAAAGAAGCATTAGAAATGGATAGAAAGAAATAGAAAAGAAAGAAAGAAAGAATCAATTATTAGAAATGGAGAGAAAGAAAGAAGCATTAGAAATGGATAGAAAGAAATAGAAAAGAAAGAAAGAAAGAATCAATTATTAGAAATGGAGAGAAAGAAAGAAGCATTAGAAATGGATAGAAAGAAATAGAAAAGAAAAGAAAGAAAGAAAGAATCATTATAAAAAAAAAAGAAAAGAAAGAATGAAAGAAAGAATAAATTATTAGAAATGGAGAGAAAGAAAAGAAAGAAAGAAAGGGATAGAAAGAAATGGAAAGAAAGAAATAATGAATTATTAGAAATGGAAAGAAAGAAAGAAAGAAAAAAAAAAATCAATTATTAGAAAAGGAAGAAAGAAAGAAGCATTGGAAATGTAAAGAAAGAAAGAAATAGAAAAGAAAGAAAGAAAGAATGGATTATTAGAAATGGAGAGAAAGAAAGAAGTATTAGAAATGGATAGAAAGAAAGACAAAAGAAAGAAAGAAAGAATCAATTATTAGAAATGGAGAGAAAGAAAGAAGCAATTAGGAAATGGATGAAAGAAATGAAAAGAAAGAAAGAAAAATCAATTATTAGAAATGGAGGAAAGAAAGAAGCATTAGAAATGGATGAAAGAAATAGAGAAAGAAAAGAAAAAGAATCAATTATTTGAAATGGAGAGAAAGAAAAGAAGCATTGGAAATGGATAGAAAGAAATAGAAAAGAAAGAAAAAATGGATTATTAGAAATAGAAAGAAAGAAGCATTAGCAAGGGAGAGAGAAAGAAATAGAGAAAGAAAAGAAATTATTAGAAATGGGAGAAAGAAAGAAGCATTAGAAATGGATAGAAAGAAATAGAAAAGAAAGAAAGAAAGAATCAATTATTAGAAATTATTAGAAAGGGATAGAAAGAAATAGAGAAAGAAAGAAAGAATGAATTAAAGAAATGGAGAGAAAGAAAGAAAGAAAAAAAAAAATCAATTATTAGAAATGGAGAGAAAGAAAGAAGCATTGGAAATGGAGAGAAAGAAAAATAAAGAAATAAATAAATAGTCAATTATTAGAAATGGAGAGAAAGAAAGAAGCATTAGAAATGGATAGAAAGAAATAGAAAAGAAAGAAAGAAAGAATCAATTATTAGAAATGGAGAGAAAGAAAGAAGCATTAGAAATGGATAGAAAGAAATAGAAAAGAAAGAAAGAAAGAATCAATTATTAGAAATGGAGAGAAAGAAAGAAGCATTAGAAATGGATAGAAAGAAATAGAAAAGAAAGAAAGAAAGAATCAATTATTAGAAATGGAGAGAAAGAAAGAAGCATTAGAAAGGGAGGAAAAAAGAAATTGAAAAAAGAAAGAAAGAAAGAATCAATTATTAAAAAATGGAGAGAAAGAAAGAAAGAAATGGATGGAAAGAAAGGAAGAAAGAAAGAATCAATTATTAGAAATGGAGAGAAAGAAAAAATCAATTATTAGAAATGGAGAAAGAAAGAAGCATTGGAAATGGAGAGAAAGAAATAGAGAAAGAAAGAAAGAAAGAATCAATTATTAGAAATGGAGAGAAAGAAAGAAGCATTAGAAATGGATAGAAAGAAATAGAGAAAGAATGAAAGAAAGAATAAATTATTAGAAATGGAGAGAAAGAAAGAAGCATTAGAAAGGGATAGAAAGAAATAGAGAAAGAAAGAAAGAATCTATTATTAGAAATGGAGAGAAAGAAATAGAGAAAGAAAGAATCAATTATTAGAAATGGAGAGAAAGAAAGAATCATTAGAAATGGGATAGATTGAAAAAAGAGAAAAAAGAAAGAAAGAATCAATGATTAGAAATGGAGAGAAAGAAAAGAAGCATTAGAAATGGATAGAAAAAAATAGAGAAAGAAAAAGAAAGAATCAATTATTAGAAATGGAGAGAAAGAAAGAAGCATTAGAAAAATGGAAATAGAGAAAGAAAGAAAGAATCAATTATTAGAAATGGAAGAAAGAAAGAAGCATTAGAAATGGAGAAATAAAAAGAAAAGAAAGAAAAAAAGAATCAATTATTAGAAATGGAGAGAAAGAAAGAAAAGAAATGGATATAAAGAAATAGAGAAAGAAAAAAGAATCTATTATTAGAAATGGAGAAAGAAAGAAGCATCCAGGAAAAGGATAGAAAGAAATAGAGAAAGAAAGAAAGAA
This sequence comes from Acanthosepion pharaonis, assembly GCA_903632075.3. Lineage (NCBI taxonomy): Eukaryota > Metazoa > Mollusca > Cephalopoda > Sepiida > Sepiidae > Acanthosepion > Acanthosepion pharaonis. The sequence continues at coordinate 878,450 of CAHIKZ030000291.1, forward strand.
AGAATCAATTATTTGAAATGGAGAAAAAGAATGAAAGCATTGAAAAAGAAAAAATAGAGAAAGAAAGAATCTATTATTAGAAATGGAGAAAGAAAAAAGAAAAAATCAATTATTAGAAATGGAAAGAAAGAAATTGGAAATAGAGAAAAGAAATCAATCCAAAAGAAAGAAAGAAAGAATCAATTATTAGAAATGGAGAGAAAGAAAGAAGCATTAGAAATGGGAAAGAAAGAAAGAAAGAATGAAAGAAAAGAATAAATTAATAGAAATGGAGAGAAAGAAATAAGCATTAGAAAGGGAAGAAAGAAATGGGAAAGAAAGAAAAGAATCAATTATTAGAAATGGAGAGAAAGAAAGAAGCATTAGAAATGGATAGAAAGAAATAGAAAAGAAAGAAAGAAAGAATCAATTATTAGAAATGGAGAGAAAGAAAGAAGAATTGGAAATGGATAGAAAGAAATAGAAAAGAAAGAAAGAAAGAATCAAGAAAAAGAAATAGATAGATAGAAAGAAGGAATGGATAAAAAAAGAAATAGAGAAAAGAAAAAGAATCTAATTAGAAAAATGGCGAGAAAGAAAGAAGCATTAGAAATGGATAGAAAGAAATAGAAAAGAAAGAAAAAGAAAGAATCAATTATTAGAAATGGAGAAAGAAAGAAAGAATCATTAGAAAGGGATAGAAAAATGAAGAGAAAGAAAGAATCTATTATTAGAAATGGAGGAAAGAAAGAACGAAAGAAAAAAAATCAATTATTAGAAATGGAGAGAAAGAAAGAAGCATTGAAATGGATAGAAAGAAATAGAGAAAGAAGGAAAATAATCAATTATTAGAAATGGAGAAAGAAAGAAAGAATCAAGAAATGGATAGAAAGAAATGAAAAGAAAGAAATAAATAATCAATTCTTAGAAATGGAAAAAAAGAAAGAAGCATTAGAAATGGATAGAAAGAAAATCAAAAGAAAAGAAAAGAAAGAAAGAAGAAAATTATTAGAAATGGAGAGAAAGAAAGAAGCATTAGAAATGGATAGAAAGAAATAGAGAAAGAAAGAATCAATTATTAGAAATGGAGAGAAAGAAAGAAGCATTAGAAATGGATAGAAAGAAAAAAAGAAAAGAAAAAAGAATCAATTATTAGAAATGGAAAGAAAGAAAGAAGCATTAGAAAGGGATAGAAAAAAGAAAGAAAAATGAAAGAAAGAATAAATTATTAGAAATGGAGAAAAAAAAGAAGCATTAGAAAGGGATGAAAAGAAATAGAAAAGAAAAAGAAAGAATCAATTATTAGAAATGGAGAGAAAAAGAAATGAAAGAAAAAAAAATCAATTATTAGAAATGGAGAGAAAAAAGGAAATGTACAGAAAGAAATAGAAAAGAAAGAAAGAAAGAATGGATTATTAGAAATTATTAGAAATGGATGAAAGAAAGAAGAAAAGAAAGAAAAAAGAAAAATCAATTATTAGAAATGGAGAAAGAAAGAAACAATTGGAAATGGAGAAAGAAATAGAAAAGAAAGAAAGAAAGAATCAATTATTAGAAATGGAGAAAAAGAAAGAAGCATTAGAAAAATGGATAGAAAAAGAAAAAAGAAGAAAATTAGAAAAGAAAGAAAGAAAAGAAAAGAAAGAAAAGAAAAAGAAAAGAAAAAAAAGAATCAATTATTAGAAATGGAGAAAGAGAAAGAAAGAAAGAAAGAAAAAAAGAATCTATTATTAGAAATGGCGAGAAAGAAAGAAGCATTAGAAATGGAGAAAGAAATGAAAAAGAAAGAAAGAAAGAATCAATATTAGAAATGGAGAGAAAGAAAGAAATTAGAAAAAGAAAGAAAGAGAAAAAGAAAAAAGAAAGAAAAGAAAGAATCAATTATTTGAAATGGAAAGAAAGAAGCAGAAATGGATAGAAAGAAGAAGAAAGAAAGAATCAATTATTAGAAATGGAGAGAAAGAAAGAAAAAAATCAATTATTAGAAATGGAGAGAAAGAATCAAGCCAGAAAAATGGAGAAAAAGAAATGAAAGAAAGAAAGAAAGAATCAATTATTAGAAATGGAGGAAAGAAAGAAGCAAAGAAAGGGAAAGAAAGAAATAGAAAAGAAAAGAAAGAAATCTATTGAAAGAAATGGAGAAAGAAATAGAAAAGAAAAATCAATTATTAGAAATGGAGAGAAAGAAAAAGATTAGAAATGGATAAAAAAGAAAGAGAAAGAAAGAAAGAAAAGAATCAATCCAGGAAATGGAGGAAAGAAAGAAATGGAAGAAAGAATAGAGAAAGAAAAGAAAGAATCAATTATTAGAAATGGAGGAAAGAAAGAATCATTAGAAATGGAGGAGAAAGAAAAAGAAGAAAGAAAGAAAGAATCAATTAGAAATAAAGAATTATTAGAAATGGATATAAAGAATAGAGAAAGGAAAAAGGAGAAAATGAATAGAAAGAAAGAAAGAAAGCATTAGGAAAGGGAGAAATGAGAAAGAAAGAAAGAAAGAAAATTATTTGAAATGGAGAAAAGAAAGAATCAATTGGAAATTAGAAAGAAAGAAATGGAGAGAAAGAAAGAAAGCATTAGAAATCCAGAGGATGAAATGGAAAGAAACAAATAGAGAAAGAAAGAAAAAAAAGAATCAATTATTAGAAATGGAGAGAAAGAAAGAAGCATTAGAAATGGAGAGAAAGAAAGAGAAAAGAAAGAAAGAAAGAATAAAAATTAAAAATGGAGAGAAAGAAAGAAAGAAAGGGAAAGAAAGAATCAGGAAAGAAAGAAAGAATAATTATTAGAAATGGAGAAAGAAAGAAATTAGAAATGGATAGAAAGAAATAGAAAAGAAAGAAAGAAAGAAAGAATCAAGAAATGGAAAAAAGAAAGAAGCATTAGAAATGGATAGAAAAAATGAAAAAAAAAGAAAGAAAAGAATCAATCAGGAAAAGAAAATAATGGATTGAAAGAACAGAAAGAAAGAAAATCCAGGAAAGAAAGAAAATGAAAGAAAGAAAGAAAAAAGAATCAATTATTTGAAAAGGAGAAAGAAAGAAGATTGAAATGGAAAGAAAGAAATAGAGAAAGAAAGAAAAAAAGAAATGGAATTGAAAGAAAGAAAAAAAAAATCAATTATAGAAATGGAGAGAAAGAAAGAATCAAAAGAGAAAAAGAAAAAGAAGAAAAATCAATTATTAGAAATGGGAAAGAAAGAAATTAGAAAGGGAAAGAAAAAGAAAAAAAAGAGGAAATTGAATTGAAAGAAATGGAGAAAAGAAAGAATCAAGCATTAGAAATGGGAGAAAAATTAGAGAAAGAAAGAAACAAGAAAAGGAAAAGAATCAATTATTAGAAATGGAGAAAAAGAAAAATGGAAAAAGAGAAAAAAGAAAGAAAGAAAGAAAATTAGGAAAAAGAAAGAAAATAGCATTAGAAATGGATGAAAAAAAGAAAAGAAAAAGAAAGAAAGAAAAGAAAAATTATTAGAAATGGAGAAAAAGAAAGAAAGAAAGAATCTATTATTAGAAATGGGAGAAAGAAAGAAGCATTAGAAAGGGATAGAAAAAAAGAAAAAAGAAAGAATCAATTATTTGAAATTAGAAATGGATAGAATGAATTGAAAGAAAGCTATGAATTAAAATGGAGAAAAGAAAGAAAAATGGATAGAAAGAAAGAAAGAAAGAAGCATTGAAAAAGGAGAGAACAAATGAGAAGAAAGAAAAGAAAGAAAGAATTATTAGAAATGGAGAGAAAGAATTGAAAAAAATTAAAAATGGATAGAAAGAAATAGAGAAAGAATTAAAGAAAGAAATGGAGGAAAAAAGAAATTAGAAAGAATAGAAAGAAAAGAAAGAAAGAAATCCAGGAAAAATTAGAAATGGAGAAATGAAAGAAAGAAAAGAAAGAATCAATTAGAAAATGGAGAAAGAAATGAAAAGAAATAGATAGAAAGAAATAGAGAAAGAAAAAGAAATCAATGATTAGAAATGGAGAAAGGAAGAAAGAAATAGAAAAGAAAGAAAGAAAGAAAATAGAAATGGAGAGAAAAAAGAAAGAAAATAGAAAGAAAGAAAAAAAGAAAGAAAGAATCAATTATTAGAAATGGAAATGGAGAGAAAGAAAGAATCAAATTAGAAATGGAGAAGAAAAAAAATCAATTATTAGAAATGGAGAAAGAAAGAAGCATTGAAATGGAAAGAAAGAGAAAGAAAGGAAAAAAAGGAAGAAATAATGATTAGAAATGGAGAGAAAGAAAGCCAGGAATAGGAAAGAAATAAAAAGAAAGAAAGAAAGAAAGAATCAATTATTTGAAAAATGATTTGAAAGAAAGAAAGAAAGAATCAAGAAAGAAAAGAAAGAATTGAAAGAGAGAAAGAAAGAATAAAAATGGAGAAAGAATGAAGAAAAGAAAGAAAGAAAATCAATTAGGAAAATGGAAGAAAGAAAGAAATTAGAAATGGAAAAAAAAAAAAGAAAAAGAAGGAAAAGAAAGAAATAAATTATTAGAAATGGAGAAAGAAAGAATCCATTAAAAAGGGAGGAAAGAAATAGAAAGAAAGAAAGAAAAAAATTATTAGAAATGGAGAGAAAGAAGAAAGAAAAGAAAGAAAATCCAGGAAAAAAAGAATAATGAATTGAAATGAAAGAAAGAGAAAAAAAGAAAGAAATAATGAATTGATTAGAAATGAAAAGAAAGAATAAATCCAGGAAAAAGGAAATAGAAAGAAAAGAAAGAAAGAAAGAATCAATCCATTAAAATGGAGAGAAATAAAAAGAAAAAAATAGAAAGAAAGAAAAGAAAAGAAAGGAAAGAATCAATTAAAAGAAATGGAAAGAAAGAAAATCCATTAGAAATGGATAGAAAGAAATGAAAAAAAAAAGAAAGAAAGAATCAATTAGAAAGAAATGGGATAGAAATGGAAAAAGAAATAGAGAAAGAAAGAAAGAATCTATTATTAGAAAAGAATTAGAGAAAGAAAGAATCAAATTAGAAAGAGAAAGAAAAAATCAATTATTAGAAATGGAAGAAAAGAAAGCATTAGAAATAAGAAATTAAAGAAAGAAAAAAAGAAAGAATCTATTAGAAATGGGAGAAAGAAAGAAAGAAAAGGGAAAAAGAAATAAAGAAAGAAAGAAAGAAAGAAAGAATTATTAGAAATGGAAAGAAAAAGCATTAGAAATGGAGAGAAAGAAAGAAGCATTAGAAATGGATAGAAAGAAAAGAAAGAAAGAAAGAAAGAATCAATTATTAGAAATGGAGAAAGAAAGAAAAGAAATGGATAGAAAGAAAGAAGAAAGAAAGAAAGAATCAATTATTAAAAATGAGAAAGAAAGAATCAAGAAGGAGATAGAAAGAAAGAAGAGAAAGAAAGATTAAAATCAATCCAGAAAAAGAAATGGATAGAAAGAAATAGAAAAGAAAGAAAAGAAAGAATCAATTATTAGAAAATGAGGAGAAAGAAAGAAAGAAATGGATATAAAGAAATAGGAGAAAGAAAATGAATCTATTATTAGAAAAATGGAAAGAAAGAGAGAGAAAGAATCAATTAAAGAAATGGAGAGAAAGAAAAAAATCAATTATTAGAAATGGAGAGAAAGAAGCATTAGAAATGGAAAGAAAAATTAATCAAGAAATAGAAATGAAATTAGAAAGAAAGAAAGAAAGAATCATTAGAAAAGGAGAAAGAAATGAAAGAAAGAAAGAAAGAAAGAATCAAATTAGAAATGGAGAGAAATAAAGAATTGAAAAATGGATAGAAAGAATTCCAGAAAGAAAAAAAAGAAAGAAAGAATCAATTATTAGAAAAAAGAAAGAAAGAATCATTAGAAATGGATAGAAAAGAAATGAAGAAAAAGAAAGAAAGAAAGAATCAATTATTAGAAATGGAGAGAAAGAAATGAAGAATTAGAAATGGAGAAGAAAGAAAGGAAAAAAGAGAAAGAAAGAAAGAAATTAGAAATGGAGAGAAGAAAGAAGCATTAGAAATGGATAGAAGGAAATGAAGAGAAAAAAGAAAAAAGAATCTATTATTAGAAATGGAGAGAAAGAAAGAAAAGAAAAATCAATTATTAGAAATGGAGAGAGGAAAAAGAAGCATTAGAAAGGGATAGAAAGAAATAAGAAAGAAAGAAAGAAAATCTATTATTACTAAGGAGAAATGAGAGAAAGAAAAAAAATTGAAAGAAAGAAAAGAAAGAATCAATTAGGAAATAGAAAGAAAATAGAAAAAAAAAAAAGAAAGAATCAATTATTTGAAATGGAGAGAAAGAAATGAATTGAAAGAAAAGAAAAGAAAGAAAGAATTATTATTAGAAATGGATAGATAAAAAGAAAAGAAAGAATTAGAAAATGGAATGGAGAAAAAAGAAAGAAGCATTAGAAAAAAAGAAAGAAAGAAGATTATTAAAAAAGAAAAGAAATTAGAAAGAAAGAAATTAGAAATGGAGAGAAAGAAAGAAGCATTAGAAAATGGAAATAGAGAAAGAAAGAATCTATTATTAAAAAAAGAAATAGAGAAAGAAAAAATCAATTATTAGAAAAGAGAAAGAAAAATCAATTATTAGAAATGGAGAGAAGAAAAGAAGCATTAGGAAATGGATAGAAATAATTAATAGAAAGAAAGAAAAGAAAAGAATCTACTATTAGAAATGGAGAAAAGAAAGAAGCAAAGAAATGGAAAGAAAGAAAAAGAAAGAAAGAATCAATTATTAGAAATGGAGAGAAAAAAGAAGCATTAGAAATGGATAGAAAGAATTAGAGAAAGAAAGAAAGAAAAATCAAATTTGAAAAAAAGAAATAAAGAAATCAAGAAATGGATAGAAAAATAGAGAAAGAAAGAAAAAAAAGAATCAATTAGAAATGGAGGAAAGAAAGAAATTGAGAAAAAGAAAGAAAGAAAGAAAGAAAGAAAGAATCAATTATTAGAAATGGAGAGAAAAAGAAGCATTAGAAAATGGATAGAAAGAATTGGAAAGAAAGAAAGAAAGAAAGAAAAAAAGAAAAATCAATTATTAGAAATGAGAGAAAGAAAGAAGCATTAGAAATGGAAAGAAAAAATGAGAAAAAATAAAGAAAAAAAATTATTAGAATGGACCGAAAAAGAAATAGATAGAAAGAAAGAAAAAAAAAAAAGAAAAATAAACAAAAAATCAATTTTCAGAAATAGATAGAAAGAAAGAAGAAAAACAAGAAAGAAAAAACAAAGAAAGAAAGACATTTTACAAGACTTAAAAGAAATTGAAAAACACTAGAAATATCAAACTGGCAAAAAGACGCATTAGAAAATAAAATTTAAAAAAGAATGAAGAATGAATAAAACATTAAAAAGGAAGAAAGATATAAGCATACAAAAAAGATTCATTAGAAAAGGAAAAGAAAGAAAGAAAATTTGAAAGATAGGAAATAAAAAGGAAGGAAACATAAGAACGAACATATATACGAAGCAATAAATGTAATTAGAAAATAGAAAGTCGTTCCATTTGTCTTACCTATTTTCGATTCACCTTACATGCCATTTACACAGGTTAAGTTTCCGTCATACATCACACTTATTCTACGCGACGCTTATTTAATATTTTATTTCATTTTTATTCCTGTTGCTTTACGCTTTCACATCTGATTGATTGTGTCTTCAGTGTTAATCTGACTATGAATCATTTTCAACTGACAATTTTACTCAGCAATGGTGACTGAAGGGAAAATTGGTTGCGGTTTCTCTTTTGTTGCCTGATTTCTCATAGTCGCGTGCAAATTTAGTTGTTTCTCTTTTCGACGATCAGAATTTAAGGCAAAAACAAAACATTTTTGGCCGACCGCTCCATGGATAATACTTTTCTGCTGTTAAAATCCTTATATATGGGAAAGTCTAAGTGCGACTCTTAACTTCAAACAAGAAAATTATTCACGAATCGAAAAAGAAAAATGTTAACTGAAAATTTTAGAGGCAGAAAATTTTATTACAGCGACAAAAATGGATATAATTTTAAAAAAGCAAGAAAAGAAAAATTCGCAACTTACTTCTTGATTAGCATTTCTTTCATCTTAATTTGTTTAACCAAAAGGCAAATAAATATTTTTACTGTTTTTCACCTAACACAAGAGCTAAGAGCCACTCAATGTGGATGGTTACTGAACGAAGTTCTTCAAAGTAAATAATGGTTAACCCTAGAATTGAAAACGTTAAGATTGTAGTAATCGGGGAAACATCCTCTAGGGAATCTGTTCCACATAGTAAAGGTTCAAATATGTCCGAATGGAACTTCTTCTTCTTTACCAATGGAATCAGGATAGTTTGTCACTGTGAACATGGTACGACAGCTGTTATCTATGAAGGTCAAATCTGGTGGAACTAAGGAATGTAGCTCGTCAGAAGCTGTTCTATCAAAATATTGATAGGACAGAGAGAGGCTTGAGGCGTTTCATCTTAGTTAGGGGGTTTTAAATAATTACTCATCAACAAGTCCATGTTTTGAAGACTGTCATGGCTGGAAAGTGAGAATTGAGCAGCTCCAGCCCAGATGTGGTGGTAATAATGTTTGGTCTGATATAAATCATGTGAAAATAAAAGATATCTTTAAAAGACGTCCACAAAGAAAATGGAAAAAATAAATAGCAGATTACAAGAATACTCATTTTCCGAATGTTTTATTCCCTGAAGAATGTTGTGCTACCCTCAATAGTCCAGATAGATGGGGAGAAAAGTCTCGGTGGCTACAACGGTAACCGCCCACAAGGCAAAGGTGATGCGAGGTTTTAAAGGTAGATTCTAATTCGTCAAGAGTTAACCGTCCATGTTCCAAATGATGTTGAGATGACATCTCAGACATTCGTCGATTTTTAAGACACACGTGGAGCCATAGATCAAGAAGAGAAGAAAACAAACGCTACCCGAAAGAAGACGGGTTTTATTTAAAATAATACTCTATCATACATCATCGAAGGAAAAAAATGAATATCTGAATAAACTGGGTTTCAAGTACACTAATTTTATGTAGTGTTTGCTTGTTCACCCAATCTTTACCTGACTGAAAACTGTGGAGCATTCCGGAAAGGAAGGATTACGTTGGTGTACAGCAATTTATCAGTAAACCTAAGTATTGGTATTTGATTCTGGATATTTTTCCAGAGTGTGTCACAAGCAAGAATTGCACGAAAAGAAGCTGTTATCATCAAACTTATGGTTACATCTAGCCAACACAACTGTAAATTGATGAGATCCCGTGTCCAGTCTAGTACTGCTCTTGATTTTATAAAGTCTAGGTACCATAGCGAAGAGTTCATCCAAACAATTACCATGAAAATATTTATAGAAAAAGCAGAGGGGGGTAACTTTATGATGGTGGAAAAGTGACTGAAGCCGAGATACCAGATCAGGACTAATAAAATTGCTGATTTTTGTTTGGATTTTGTCAAGGATCTCGCGATATATATATCAGGTGTACCGGGCCATATGTGGCTGCAATATTCTAAGCATGGACGCATACTGACACTCCTTGCCACCTTGGTCCCCTGATTTGCTCATGAGTGATTACTTCTTGTGGAGAAACCTCAAGGCACTTGTGTATGAACATAAGCCCCGTACATTGGATGATTTGAAGGAAGCTATTCGCGTGGAAGATGCCCAAATCGACATACAAATTATGGAAAGAACGGAGGCCAACTTCCAAGAACACCTTTAGAAAGGCATCAATGAAATCGGCCACCACATGAGAAATGTTGTTTTCCACACTTGATTCTGTCAAATGCTATTTCAATACGAACACATTGATATAAATAAAAATTAAAGCTAAATTTAATGATGTGAATTTTTCAAAAACATTCGTCTGACCCTGTGTATATATATATATATATATATATATATATATATATATATATATATATATATATATATATATATATATATATATATATATATATATATATATATATATATATATATATATATATATATATATATATATAATACCACTGAGTAGTGAGTTCAATCCTCGCTGGGTGCCCCTACTTTCGGTCTTGTGCCACATCTAAGCTACGCATGTCGGAAAAAGCGACTCGCCGGTGTGGTGTAATGGTTAGCAAGCTTGTCTCGCTAAAACAGTTACAACTAGAGAGCGAGTTCGATCCTCACTGGGTACCCCGTTATTTCGGCCTTATTCCACATCTAAGCTACACTTAGAAAGTCATTATCTATGTATATACGATTGGTTTAAAAGCAGAAATGCCCTCACAGGGAGAGGGGAAAAAAGCTAAATTACAAAGCCATATGGCAGCTCAATGGAAAGTGCCCTTCTTTAACTTTTAAAACCATAAGAATGCAGTTTGCTAGAATCATCGTGAACAAGTAGGTAGGAGTGAGCACCCCACCCCATTCTTTTCAGTCTACTTATTTGCTCACAATGATTGTAACAAACTGTTTTATTACGGCTTTAAAAGTTTAAAAACATTACCTCTCATTGAGCAGCTACCTCTGTATTGAGCACTTTTAAAAAATATGTTTGGACATTGGAATTATAGTCTATTTGAACGTACCTTACACTTGGATGTTTCGTTCCTTTAATGGCCGAGACCTCTTGAGATTTTTCTTTAATATGCTAACATGGATAAAACAAATTTTGGAATATTTTTGAAAAGCTTCCCTAATACAAGCAATCGGGAATATTTCGAGAAATTGTTCTTGCAAATCGAAGATCGACTTAAAAAAATGAGATGGAGAGATCTCTTCTACCTACTAGCTCACCATGATTGTAACAAATTGGATTATTACGGTTTTAAAAGTTTAAGAATGGCACGTCACATTGAGCAGCTATATGGCTTTGGAATGAAGTCCTTCCCCTTCTCTATCCCTGTGAGGTTATTTCTGCTTTTAAATCAGAAAATGATCGTTTATTCTCCAGTTAACTACGACCGATTGAAGAAGCACCTATCGTGCCGAAACTTGTCTGCATTTGTATACTCGGTTTATGTCGCTTCCCTGTCACTGGTCTTAGAAATACTTTCAGGGTAATTGTTCGGATAAGCTTTCCTCTATAGAACACCTCGACTTTGCATATGTAAGCGTCGTACTAGATTGGTAAATAGATCTCATTATATTATAGTTAAATTGCTAGATAAAAACCGTAAGTTCTATGCTTTCAGTTTCTTCTCTTGCACTTGTGGAACTCTTTTCCGGCTTCTTTAATCTTCAAAAATTCAAATACAATAATAATCATTATCTTCTGTTTTCCATTCACATATATTCACAGTATTATTATTTGACCATCAAAATATTTTCCATAGCTTCTTTTGAACCTCCGCGTCCTTTCAGATAATGCAACAGATTTCGGTATTTTTTTAGAATGTTTCTTTTTTCGTACAAATACATAGCATCATTATTTAGTAATCAATTCTTTCTTAAGCTATGACCCTATGCCACCTACTATGACCATACACCACTCCTAAGATGAATCGTTTATTCAATCGTATTCGGTTTATACAGAAGTTTCCAGGATTTTTGACTAAATTTTTATTCATATAAATTCATAGCATCGTTATTCGGTAACCAAAGTAACGTATGTGTGCAGTATTCTATGAACTTACATGACCTTTCAAACCATTTCTGTGACCTTGCATGACCTTTCAAACCATTTCTGGTCGTCATATACAACCCATGTTCTATGGCATTTTGTTATTCGACTTTTGTGCTCAACAAAAACAACGCTGTACAAATTTTGAAACAGTGATATCTCATTTCCAACGACCTTATATTGCCCGTTCGTGACGTGTATACTTACTTTCCAGTGAGTTAAGAAAGATATAAGAATAATCCAGAACTTATATTGGGCGCAATCTATGTGCATACAGATGGAAAATGAATTCAGTAAATAGACAACAATAGAAAGGGCCGTAAGGCAAGGATGTGTCTTCTCGCCGGACTTACCCAACCTATAAAGTGAGGCGATTCTGAGAAATTAGAAGTCCTACTATGATTCATTATTGATGATCATAATCTTAATAGATATACAAATAACATAAATATAGATATGAAACTACAGTAACTGTCTATATTTCTGAGATGAGGTATTATGCACATTATTTACATTATTCAGACTATTGTCCTCATCTTTGTCGCCATATTTATTACAACGTTTCGACCGTTGTACGCTCCGGTCTTCTTCAAGTGGTTGGAATGTGGAACTGAACCCTTTATTTCGCTCACTGGGTTAGACTGTTCTAGTTCCACGTGCCATGTTTAATGGATGTCAGATGGAAATTAACAGGAGATAACTGATAACTGACATCCATTAAAACATGGCATGTGGAACTAGAACAATCTACCCCAAGTGAGCGAAATAAAAGGTTCAGTTCGACATTCCAACCACCTGAAGAAGGCCGGAGCGTACAACGGCCGAATCGTTGTAATAAATATGGCGACAAAGACGAGGAAAATTGTCCGAATAATAAACTACAGTAAATCCAACAAAAGGTAGTAAAGAAAAGCTAGAAGGAGGAAATTGCCAGTAAAAGGAACAGTTTAAGATGTGATTTAGAAATTGGAGACACCAAAATCAAGGAAATACATAAATTTAAATACCCAGGAATTGTTTTAACAGAGGACGGGAATGACGACACTGAAATCTGAAGACACGTTGGTTAGTGAAAGTTGCCTTCCAAAAGCTAAGTGTAATGAGAGGGTTTCTCCTATTTACGTTATGGGCAGTGTTATATCCGTGACATATCAACATCGTAACACACGGACATGTCGATACAGAATGGTTGAAAGGAAAATGAATAACAATCATGCTTTGTTATCAGAGAGACTTTTATAATACTAAGACATATACAAAATTATAAATATGTCCATAGCAAATATAGCGTAGATTTTGCAGTGTTTTTAGAATCATTATATTGTTGGAAGATCCAATCAGAAGGAATTTCAAGATTTATAACTGAAATCATTAAATTTTCTTCCAAAATATTTTCATATACTGTGGCATTCATTCTACCATCTATATATACATATGTATATTGCCAGTACCTTTTGCAGAAAAAACATCCCAAAATCATGATGTTACCACCATCAAATTACACCGCTGGAACTGTGTTCTTTTGTTTGAAACCAGCGCCATCTTTCCTCCATACATGACTTCGAGAATTACGTCCAAACAACTGTTTTGGTTTCGTTTGTCCATAATACTCTTTCCCAATAAGATTTTTCCTTATCCTTATGTTCAGGAACGAATTTCAGCCTGCCATCTCTGTGTCTTTTAAATAGCAGTAGAGTTTTCCGAGGAGAGCATAATTTTAGATTGTTCCTATGAATTTCATTGCTTTTTTGTCAGTTTAGTGACACAGATTCCTGATGAAAGCAAATCACCCGCCAACTCTTGACGAGTAGCCATTGGATTTTGTTTAATTTGACGCATTGATTTTTTTCGCAGGTCTTGAAAATATCTCCAGTTGGACACATTTTCTTCTTTGGTTTTCAACAGTTTTGAATGAATTTGCAATGAATGAAGGAATGGTAGTAAATGGAATAATCTTTTTGAGAATATTGTCAGTTCTTTACCGCTTGCCAGGATGATAACCTTCTTGAACGAATACCAATTACAAAATGTTCTGCTTGCATTTTTTAGGCTAAAAATAACTGCTGATAACATTATTGAAACATTCTAGAATATTCCACTTGAATAAACTAAAGTATTAAAGCAATTTAAAAGTTTTAAAATCTGAAATTTGCATTGTATAAATTTTTTCCACCCATTAAAATGAATAAATGTGATTTATTTCTATTAAGTCAATTTTTTCGTTTTCTATGCAAATTTAGTTATGCATCCGTATAGAGTTAATTATATGAAAAGTATGTTTAGTCATTAGTTGTAGAGAAAATAAATTAAAACTTCTATGTGTACGAATATTTCTTTATCCTTCTGTGTGTGTATATATATATATATATATATATATATATATATATATATATATATATATATATATAAAAAAAAAAAAACACGGTATTTAAAATAAATATTGCAGAATCAACCACACTTTTTGGAAGAGATGAATGCAGATAATTGGTGCACATAGTGTGTCACAAGATCACTAAATGACCCTCCTCAGTTCTTGAATTCAGTGTTGTGCTTCTACAAGACTGATTGTCACGCAAGTTTATCATGCTGTTTACCTATCTATCTACCTATCTATCTATCTATCTATCTATCTATCTATCTATCTATCTATCTATCTCAGTCTGTTCGTATCAGTCTAGCTGTATATTCATTCTCTCTCGTTTTCTCTGTCTCTCTTTCTCTTTCTCTCTTTATATATATATATATTATAATTGTATCATATAGACAAAACCATTTTACTCACTACAAAGATGTAACTTGGTTTCAGTGCATTTCAACTGCACTTCGACGGGTGAGAATCGAAAATGCTTATGAACAGTCTTGGTTGTAGGCAAGCCGTATGCACTGAAACCAAGTTGCATCTTTGTAGTGAGTAAAATGGTTTTGTCTATATGATAAAATTATAATAAATGAAAAATTATCGCTCTACTATCTGTATGGAGCCCTCTTTTGGATTTATGCTGTGGACGTTGGAATTTATATATTACTTTCGTTCTCATCGCATCACACACACACACACACACACACACACACACATACATACATATATAATGGGATAGATAAATAAGTCTATAGTCTGAAATATTTTGTTCTTAAATTTCCATATCACATTATTTTATCTAAGGGCTAATCAGGAAGACTTGATTTGTGTACATTGTCAACGAAGGAAATTATGTTGAAAATTAATTATTTGCTGTGTAACATGTCTTTATTCACCGTTAGGCTACGCACTTATTGATCTAGCTACTTACATCTATTTATCTCTCTCTTCCTCTCTCTCCCTCTACATATATATTTATGCGTGTGGGTATTTCAGTGTGTGTGTGTGCGTGTAAGCGAGAGATTGGGCCAAGAGAAAGAGAACTGGATTTCTGTTCTTTAAATTATGTTTTAGCGTCAAAGTCTTCATTTCTTCTGCCTGCAATCTATTTATTGTAGTTACTTCTCTTGTTTTATTATTCGTTGTTTTTTTGTTTCATTCAATATTAACAAGAGCAGTGACTGTTTTCATTTCGATAGCCGCTGTAAAAACAACATCTAAGATCTTAATTGTACGACTCGACAAAGTTTGTAAAATGAAATTCAATGGAAAATACCGACAAGGAAAATAAAGAAGAAAAAACGCATAAGTTATTCAGTAAACTCAAATGATTCCTTTCGACGCACACGAGAATTTTCCTTTTATATTTCTTTCTGTTTAGGTATTAATTATTGTCTATTAATTGACTATTGATGAAAAAGCATTGTATACTTCATAGGTTACAACATGATTGATTGTCAATTGTGTTGCTTGTTTGCTTTCAGTTCAAATTATGTCTAAAATAACAAATAATAACATTTTGATCACCAATGTGATATGAATGTCAGACGAGTAATTGAAAGGTAGGTAAGGAGTTGTCGGGCAAAAGAGAAGTGTTTGTTAGTAGATGCGTGAACCTATATACTCATTGTTATTTTATCTATCTTCTCCTTCGACGTGCCGTGCCTCTTCAAATCGTGGGCGATCATGGCTCTCCACAACCTCCTATCACGTTAGTAATGTTTACCTTTTTAAGATGCTTCCTATCTGCCAACACCCAGTATCCCATTTATTTTCGATATGTCATGTGAGTGTCAAAGTTTCCAAACCCTCCTTCCTCATTATGTGTTCAAGAAATTTCAGTTTTTCTTTCTACTTCTTTATAGGTGTCTCTTTTGTTTCCATTCGCCTTAAAACTTTGTCGTTTACATTCTCAGCATCGTTCTGTAGAACAACAGCTTTGTTGCATTCATTTGAATCTTCATCTGTGAACAACATGATCATTATTCAAGGCATATAAGAAGAACGATATTACATAATATTTCAATAATCTTTTCTTTGTTTCTAACGAAAATTACGTTTGCTATAAGGTCAGTCTTTCGAATACTGGGCTACGACTAAACTCCCCCCCACATATATGAATATACGTATCTTCAATAAGTTGTTGCGAATATTTAGGCCGATAGATGAAAATAAATAAGTATCCACTAAAAATAACGTTTAATGTGATAAATATGTGTGTGTGTGTGTGTGTGTGTGTGTGTGTATGTATGTGTGTGATCCAAGTGCTGAGTGTCTGTTCGGTTCGTTATATTCACTTACACACAAATACCCCTGGGAAAGTTATGAATACACTTCTTCTCTCCCCAGCTATGGATTAATTAGTAAGACTTGTATCACTAAATCATTATTATATAAAAAAGAATTCTTACAATCTAAAAATATTTTCTGGTCTTAAATAACCTGCACTGGGTTGACAAGCCGTAGAAGGGGGAGTAATAAATCCGCATCGTCTTATGTAGTTACTAACTGAATTTTGATCTGAACTTTTCATTGTATAATGTATAACCCAGTCAAGTATTATGAACTTTGGTCATCAGAATACGGGTTGTGGCAAGTGGATAAGAACTTTACAGCACCTATTTTCCCCGAGAAAGAAAAGAAATGGTAGATAGATAGATAGAAAGAAAGAAAGAAAGAAAGAAAGAAAGAAAAAGAAAGAAAGAAAGAAAGAAAGAAAGGCAAGAAGAAAGAAAGGAAGGAAGAAAGAAAATTAGGAACACTCTGAGAAAGAAAGAAAGAAAGAAAGTCAGAATACTCGGTAACTTTGGAAGCATCAACCTCTCTAGATTCCGCTTTCATATTTTCTTCTCTAATCATGGCTCTACGGTAGGGATTCACATAGCAGACGAATGCGTGTATATTTTGTATACGTTATCAACTCGAGAGCAAGGTTATCTTTTGCGCTAAATATCTTCGATGAACCTAACTTTTCAGACATGCGTTTGAAAAAAATCGCTTTCTGTCGTTAAGGATTAATGAAAAGCAAACTAGAAAAGAAAAAAAAAATTAAAGCAAAAAAAACAAAACAAAACAAAAAAAATCAACAACAGGAAATAAAACTGCATATATAATTTTAAAAAGGGAAAGATTATATTTTAATATATTTTTACCTGAAAGAAATAATACTTTTACCGGCTCTGTACGTGAAAGAACGATTTGTATTATTTTATAAATTATTTACTCTTTTCTTCCTTGCTTTAGTTTTTGATTACTTTAAAACGGCTATGCAAAAAATAACTTTAACAACATGTGCGCATTCACTGAACGCGTAATTTAGTGCGTAAATATTGTCCTGAACTGGAGTCTTGTCTTTACCGACTTTTCCACCGCCGTAATGTAGTTTTCCTTGTGCCTTTTCTATAAATACTTTTATGGTAATTGTTCGAATGAGTTTAAGGCTATTGTACCTCGACTTGTTTTACCGTCCATCAGCATAGCTCATGCTCACCTTCAGGATAGTGACTTTTTGCAACATTTCGGGCTAACGTTTCCCGCTGACATTATGATGAAAGATTATATTGAATCGATTGCTCAGTCTTGGAAAGTTAGTTCACTGTATCGTAATAAATAATTTTTCTTGTCAGAATCTGTTTTACAAACATATAAATTTATCATTCGTCAGTGAAATAAATATTGCTGTTACATCTAGTCTAATACTTCTATACCTTTAGAGATTTTTGTTTTTGATAATATACAAAGAATATGCAATGTTATTGGCTCTGCTCTTGTATCTCGGCTTCGGTCGCTTTCTCAATGCGGTAATGTAGCTTTCGTGCGCCTTTTATGGTAATTGTTCGGGTGTGCTTTCCCCTATGCTACAAAGACTTTATGAATTTAAACACAGTACTAGATTGGCAACAGGGTCACTTTACAGTTGAATTTGTTACATGTAACCATAAATTCTATGCTAACAGTTTCTTTTCTCATATTTCTCATTTGTGGAACTTTCTTCTGGCTCCATGCTTTCCTGACAAATTTGATCTTCAAAAATTTAAATGCAATGTCAATCATTATCAACTGTCTTCCTGATTACTCTTTTATTGTTCGGTTTCCTTAATAATATTTTTCTTCTTTTCTTATTTTTCCACATTCAGCAAACCCTTATGTCTTAGTGGCTTTACTGTCTTGCATGGGGTGAAATGATGAAAACGTCAACTACTAAGATTCATAAAAAATATTTTCGTTTTTTAATCAATAAAAGAACTTTCAATATTTATGTATTCTGTATATAAAGTAAATTTTTCATGATCCCAACTCTTGAATGTTTTCTCTGCTTGTAGTTTAGTTATAAGTTACGCCAACTTCTGGATTTTATTTCAAGAGACAAATCATCAGCCTTAAAATGCTTAAAAACTTTTTTTGTCCCCCTTTCCCAATTTTTACATTTGTCTCCCTTTTCCAACTTTTCTACTTGTCTCCTCTTGCCAAGTTTTTTATTTGTCCCTCTTTTCCAATTTTTCTATCTGTCTCCCTTTTCCAACTTTTCTATCTGTCTCCCTTTTCCAATTTTTCTATTTGTCCCTCTTTACCAATTTATCTATTTGTCTCCCTTTTCCAATTTTTCTATCTGCCTTCTTTTTCCAATTTTTCTATCTGTCTCCCTTTTCCAATTTTTCTATCTTTCTCCCTTTTCCAATTTATTTTTCTATTTTATCTCTCCTTTTCCAATTTTTCTATCTGTCTCCCTTTTCTAATTTTTCTATCTGCCTCCCTTTTCTAATTTTTCTATCTGCCTCCCTTTTCCAATTTTTCTATCTGTCTCCCTTTTCCAATTTTTCTATTTGTCTCCTTTTCCAAATTTTTCAAATTTTTTTTTATTTGTCTCCCTTTTTCAATTTTTCTATTTGTCTCCCTTTTCCAATTTTTTTTCTATCTCCTTTTCCAATTTTTCTATCTTTCTCCCTTTTTCCAATTTTTCTATTTGTCTCCCTTTTCCAATTTTTCTAATTGTCCCTCTTTTCCAATTTTTCTATTTGCCCACTTTTGCGAATTTTTCTACTTGTCGACCTTTCGCAATATTGCGAGCAGCTTCTGCGTCCTTAGAGCCCCAGTTTGAAATAACAAATCATAATTACCACATCCGAAATTACAACAAAACAAAAACATTGAAAAAAACAAACTCTAGTGATGTTCTTAAATAACTTTACATGTCGAAACTTTCATAAGAATGTCACCAAATCCATTAAGAAATATCTAAATTGTCAGTTGTATACAACCACTTTCTCAGCTCAATGGTTAAAATAGGTTTATAGTGAGTGAAGCCTGTAACATCTTAGATCTGAACATCCTTCGTCGAACCTTGTGAACTGGCGCTACAGAATCATAAGGAAACGAATATAACATATAACAGAAACGAAGTCACTTGTGGACTTTCAGCATCAGCACCAACTAAATTGGATGTAACTCGTAGAGAAAATAATGACTTAATAAGGATATTGGCATTCTACACTACTTCAAACAAAAGGTTAGAAAGGAATCCCCCATCAATACTGGAAAGATCGATAACAGTTACTGGATTTGTGAAACCTGTCTTCAAGAAAAACTGTTTTAAGAGAAAGTTTTTATAGATTTCAACTGATAGTGGCACTGGCTTCTCACTCATTGGATACTGAATGTTTCCTTATAAAGAAACAGCTAATATTACCATTAATACCATCATACTGTTTTAATTGTTCGATTTTATTATTACTCATTGTTTTGAATGAATCCTGTAGGCCTTAGCGAGGACCGTCCTTCTTTGAACCTTGTGAACTGGCGCTACTTAATCATAAAGAATGATGCCAAATAACAAATGACTTTCAATAGCAACAGCTAAAATAAATAGCATTTGAAATTCAAAGAGAAAATAATGACATAATCAAGATATTGGCATTCTGCACGAATTCAAACAAAAGATTAGAAATGATTCCCCCCCCATCAATACTGGAAAGAGCGATAATAGCTTACTTGAGAAATTTATTTTCCTGGCAAAATTGTTTTAATAGAATGCTTTTATAAATTTAAACGGCACCAGCTATTTGGCCAATGAATGACAAATTATAAGGAAACCATTGTCATAATATTCGAAATAAAATGTACAGCTTAATAATAATAATAATCATTATTATTTCTGATCCCTTGCGGGTTACAAGCTCTCAATGGATCAGAGAGATTTCACAACCACCTGTTATTCATAGATTATTTAAGTTACATGCTACCAATAATGACTAATTCAACACCTTGTTAGAATATTTTCCCAAGATATAAGAATATTATTTGAACTTCATAAATGTGCCGTGCTGGAAATAAAGAGGGAAAGAAAGGTGGATAGCACAAGGATCAGCCCTCGTCCCCATTGGAGAATCTATAAAGAAGATTGATAACGGTGGTTCTATATATCTGGGAATTCTACAGATGGACATGAATCCCAATGATTAAACCACGGACCCAAGAGGAGTTTTATCGGCTTGTAAAGAAACCTTGTAGATCCTTGTAGATTGTTTCAGGCATCAATGCTTGAGCAGGCGGATTTGTGAGATCAATTGCACGCATTTGTTGATTGGACCAAAGGGGGAATTATCCGAATTACAATGACGATAATGTCCATGAACAGTTAATTACATCCAAGGAGCGATATGACTAGGGGTTACCCGCCTCAAAAAGAGGTAGGAAGAGGTTTCATAGGGTTAGAAGAGTGTATATCAGAATGTAAGTCTTTGTGTGTGTATTTACAGACTAGCCAGGATAGTCAAAAAGCTCGGCGGATTACAGGAAGAGTTACATTGATTAGAAAATCAATGAATGAAAATAAAAAAATCACAAGAAAATATTTGTTGGATTTAATCCAATCATTCCTATCAAATCGTCATATGAAGGTCGTTTTGAACGGGCTCGATTCCAGATCCTTTCACACGGATGCAGGTGTCCCCCAAGGCTATATCCTGGGTCCTATGCTGTTTCTGATTTTCATCAATTATCTTCGCGATGTCATCAGTTCACAAGTAGGTATTTAGGCAGATGATACTACCATTTCCTCCTGTCTACATAGGAAATCCGTCATATCTGATAAATCAAATCTGGCTGCTGCCATTGAAAAGGATCTCCAAATCAGTGGTTAGCTGGGTCAGGAAATGGCTTGAAAATTTTAACGCTCTCATTTAACCACAATAGAGAATCTTTTTGCCTACCATCGACATGGCTGACGGCAGACTGATGGAGAGCAACACATTGTGCCTTCTTGGCCTCACGTTTTCAATTGACTTGAAGTGGAGCAACTACATCGAATCAATAGCTGCATCTACTGCAAGGAAAGTTGGGTAACCGTGTCGTGCCAAAAGTTTTTTTTCTCGTCAGTGTCCATCTTGTACATTTACAAATTCACCATTCATCCGCGAATTGAATACTGCTGTCATATCTGGTTTGGTGCTCCTGCAATTCATCTCGGGGTTCTTGACCAAATCCAAAGAAGGATCTGCAACGTAATCGATCCTGACTTGGCATCTCAACTTCAATCATTTTCTCATCGACGGGACGTGGCTTCCCTCTGTTTTTTCTCCAAATATTTTCATGCTAACTGCTCTGAAGAGCGTTTTCACTGTTGCTCCGACTGCATGAATTTAAGCGAGCCACTAGATTGGCATCTAGGTCCCACACTTTTATGGTTGAAATAATTAAATGTAACCTCCACTTCTACTCCAACAGTTTCTTTTCTCACACCTCCCGCCTATGGAGATCTTTACCGTTTACTTGCTTCTCTGACAACTAAAATCTTCAAAAATTTAAATGTAACGTCAATCACTAACTTCTTGAAGCCCGTTCATCTTTTGTCCTTTTATCACCCTTCCCTATACTCAGTGTTTTCTTTCACTTTCACTCACTGTAACAACGCTGCGTACTAATGGCAGTCCGACCTTGCTTGAGGTGAAGTGATTTTAAAAAAAGAGGTGGCTTATTCGGAGTTATATATACGAACAGCTTCTTGAAGGATTGATCTGTGCCGGACAAGACGTTAAGAAGACATTTCATCAATTATTCTATTTATAGAACAGCCGATTTCCTCAGCTGTCACAAAAAGAGTAAACACAATAACATGACAAAGTAATCCTGAAAATACATTAGGAACGATGCAGAAATGATGGCTCCCGGTGCATCAAGAATTTGTAGGAGCCTTTACCACCATTAGTAGCGGATAATGAACAAGTGAAGCTTAGGCGGGATATGACAGTATTGACTGACCACCACGTGGAAAACAATAGCCCTGAGATCATATTTTTAGGCACAAGAGCAGTCATTAATGAACATGGTAGACGTTTCTTTGTCTTGAAATAATGACACCGTGAAAGTGGAAGAGGACAAAATGCAGAGGCACTAAAGACTGAGAAGAAGCATAGGCAGGATATGACCGTCTTGATTGACAACCGCTTGGAGAACAATCGCCCTGGCATCCCATTTGCGCACAAGAGCAGTCATCAATGAACATGGAAGAGGTTTCTGTGCCTTGAAATAATAACACCGTGAAATTGGAAGAGGACGAAATGCAGAGGTACTAAAGTAGAAGCTTAGACGGGATATGACTGTCTTGACTGACCACCACTTGGACAACAATAGCACTGAGATCATATTTGCGCACAAGAGAAGTCATCAATGAAATGATAGAGGTTTCTGTGTCTTGAAATAATGACACCTTGAAAGTGGAAGAGGACGAAATGTAGAGGCACTTAAATCTGAGAAGATAATTCGAATAATTGTGCCAGTGAGCAGGTGAAGTAGTCCCTTTCATTGATGGTGCACTCGTAATAATCCCTATAAATCGTTCCACTTCACTTGACCCCTCGAGGATACTTGGAGTCATTTCGAGTGAAAGTGCGTAAGTGCTGCTTGGAATCGCTAGTGTGCTAAAGGAAATGTGTCACTAAACTGCAGGTAGGATTTATGACCATCATCACCGAAATAATAATAATAATAATAACAATATATACATTCTTTATATCCTCGCACACATTTCAAGTGTTTGTTTCTATAAATACGCTGACAATTTAATACAAATAAGAATATATTTTTCCACAACCCCCATCAAATTTACAGCTACTTTGGTACTTTTTTAATAACTAGAATTTGTGATCACATTGATTTCAAGAGATATTTCTGGCAATACTCCTAGAGCTACCGAAAATGGCTGGAAGATTTCTGCATGATATAGCAGAAGGATCCTTGCTAAAAGCTTGACAAAATTTATTTCACCATAGGTGCCAGAAGATAGTTGCAAATTAAGCCGCATTTTATTAAAAAACAAACAAAAAACAAATCAGTTGGCAATAGGTATTAATGAAAGTAACGTTTACAATTTTCCTGCAATCATTTATTTTAATCATTTCACTCTAAGTACAGTAATAATGCCACTTAGACGCCAGAGTTTCTGAGAGAAGACATTAGTGAGGAGAAAGGCCGATAGAAAACATGAAGAAGGAAGACAGAAGATGGCGATTGACGTTGCATTTAAAAGTTTGACGAGATATATTCTAAGGATGCAATAAACTGGAAAAAGTTCGAGAAAAGAAACTATTCAAATTGAACTTAAAGTTCCATCTAACTATTTCAACAGTAAAACGTTGAGACAGTATTTCGAATTTAGTAGTACGCTTGCGGTCAAATTAGCAATTACGATGGAGGCAAGTTCATTAGCACAATTATCATGAAAATATTTATAGAAAACACGAGGAGAAATTCATCACAGTGGTGTGAAAATGACTGAAGCTGATATGCCAGTTAAGGAATGATAGCATTATAGATCCTTCTTTGGATTTTGTCGAGAATCTCAATATATATAGCAGGAGTACCAGACCAGATATGGCAGCAATATTCAATGCACTGAGAATGGTAAATTTATAAATGTGCAAGATGGCTGAAGCCGAGAAAGATGTCATTGTCATGCCAACATTCCTAACAGCAGAGCCAAAAATTGATTCACAATAATCACTCCACTTCGTTTGAGTGGAAAACGTGAGGCTAAGGAGCTGCAATGAGTTGCTTTCCTGGGAGGCAGTGTCAAGCAAAAATGGTTCTCTCTCATGATTAAACGATAGCAGCTTCGTTTTCGAAGCGCTACAAACCATTTCTTGCTCCATTTAACAACTGATTTTACGTCATTTTCGAGAGCAGTTGACAGTTTTACTTTTTCGGGTCTATCAGACTTACTATTAAAACAGGAGTAAATAATTGTGTCATAAATAGCTTTTTTGGAACTGATGACCCCAGAACGGTCATTGATAATAAACAATTTAAGTGCAAGGATAGAATCCGTGTTAATGTGAAAGGATCTATAAACGTAGCCTTTCAACACGATTTTCATAACCTTCGAGATATCTAAAGTAACAAATCGAGCCACGCCATTATTATTTAAATCTTGATAGACAAATACAGTAATAACCGTTAACACGGCGCCTGTCCTAGAGAAACGAAAGCCTTTTCTTTTTTCTCTGAAAGAAGACTGTCTGAAGTGAGATGCTTAACCAATTGCAAATAAATCTGAATTTATTTATTTTTTTATATATCTGTTTAGTATGAGTATTTACTTCCCCCAATGCGCTGTTTGAACTATTTGAACACATTGTCACACATGGTGCAGTTTTGGTCATGGTGTAGACAACAATTTCGGTCATTTAAAGCCACATAAGTGCGTGTGGAATACCGGTTTAGAAGAATATGTATCTAAAGGGTCTTCCAATAACTTGGACCGATTTTAAATATGAATTAAGTTTAAGAGTTTAATGATTTTTTTCTTTTTCTTTCAGATTTGGCAGAGATTATTTTTCACACATAATTGCCATGACTTAACTAGAGAAATTAATAAATTTTCACCAATAACACTGATTTATTTACTTCTGACTTTGATCCGTCTTAATGAAACACCCATTATTTTGAAGGCAGGATTTACCTGTATAATATTTATTGGTTTGAATTTACAATTAAAAAAAAAACAGGTGGCATTTCATGTAGAATGGTTCTTCATCCCGCATAACGAAAAAGTGAGAGGATCTGAATAACCCACTCCCCAAATATTCTGTTTATATCTGACATCATAACATTCAGTTTTAACTACATTTAAAAAGGTCGTTTCTGTTTAAATTGTAACAAAAGTCACACATGCATCAAAATTGTCGCATTTTGGTTCATTAATTCTAATATTTTACGATATAAAAACATTTCCACCATATTCTTCTCTATGCCGTGTCCATTCAGAACGTGGATGACCATAGCTTTCCTCAACTTTCTGTTTACCTTTTCACAATCACTCCCTGTTCTGTCAGCCATTTACACAAGCTTATTAATTGGTTTACCCGCCGTTTTTAATTATTCTTGCCCTCAGTATATCCTGTGTGTACCAAATTTGCCAACCCACTTTTCGCATTACATTACTTAGAAATTTTAAATGCCTATTACTGATTCCAAATATGAGTAGTTTTTACCACCATTCTCCTTCAAATGTCCTAGTAACTCAAATGTTCAGTTCATGGTATTTTCAGCAACTATCTGCTGTAGAAAGATCTGAGATTTTAAATAAAAGAATATGTGGAGAGACATGTTGCTAGAGTGCGAATTAAAAATTATATACTTAAGCTATTAGTGAAGACTAAAAAAGAACACTGATCACACAATAGTTGAGGGAAGTGTAATTCATTTTCTTATATGTTGGGAAATGACTCTGCCATGTTGTCGATGGGCGGATCAAACAAAATTCCACAATCATATATGAAATTCTTCAAATCAATAAATTATTTCTCTTTTCACACGACATACAGTTTTATGTCGTTATAAAGTGTTTTTATGATTTATCGCCGTATTTTAAAACACCGACGCGACTGCCAGAAAATGTTTAAAATTGAGAAGATAATTTTAAAAACAGAAAAAAACAAGAAAAATTCAATTTGAACGTTCAAATCGACAAAAACATGTTAATAAACTGTTTCTTTAAAGAAACCGTTCTATTACTTAACCTGTTACCATAAATCTTTCTCCATTTTCAGAAAAATTTATATTTAGAATTATTACCTCTTAAGTAACACATTTATCTTTTTGTCATCCGTGTGATAAACAGCAGTCGCGGCTTGTAAAACTTACGTGATGAGTTCGATCGCTATGTTGTGTTATATTTGGCTCCGACCAAGAAGAATATTTCCGTCTAAACATATGGGCGTGTTTCTTCTTCTTTTTTTGTTGAAAAAAAGAATAAAATGCGCCCCTTATTAAAGAAAAAGAAAGGACCCTGAATATTATTTCTGCTTCCCATATCATTGCATCATCAACAGCTGACTGAAGTGTTCATACAACGCAGGATACATACATTCATTTTTTTACACCAAATTTTAACACTACCATCCGAATACTACAGGATAAATTGAGACTCACCAGACATTGAAAGATCTTTTTCCGAACTTCTGTTGTCCAATTTTTGTAATCTATAATAAACTTTTCTGTATTTTACTTGACGAGAGTGACACCTAGTGTGATGTTCTGTCGCTGTAGCCCAACTGCTTAAAGGCTTCAACGCGTTTAGAAATACTCCCATGTATACTTCAATTGCAAATAGAAGTTATTTAACAGAGTGAGTCTCGTAATTCTCCTATTTTGTATAATCACTAGAGATGTTAGCAGTTATTCAAATATTCACCCCCACCCAAGTCTAACATGAACGACCATACAGCGCACAAAGTCAGTTAAATTAACGAGCTTTCCTATACAAATTTCCTAGGCCACCATAACTGTTATGGCGTCCACCCTTTTCGGATATAATGGACTCGTCCTGCTGCCATAAAATAGCCACAGTCAGGCAGAGAAGATGAGTCGTACAGGAGTCGTACCGGAGTCGTATAGTAGTCGGATAGAGTGAAGTAACCTCTTGTAGAAGTCAGTTACAAGCACGTAGACTCTAAGGAAGTCCTACTTCGAGACTGTATATATCTATCTGTATTTGCTACTAACCGTGTTCCTGGATTTTACTAACAGCATTACCTTTTGTATTGTGTGTAAATACATTTAATTTCTTAGCTTAAATACTTGCATTTGTCATTTATTGGATACTTATTTTTCACGCGGGATCCACAACAACTTGGCGAACGAAGATTCTAAACTCACGAGGAAAAGAAAAACTTTTCGTACGCCTAACCAACAACAACTTGGACACAAAGATTCAAACCCAAGCGGTAAAGAAAAAGCATCAACAAAAGAAAAATCTTCCCTCGACGTTCAACAAGCAAATTGGCTTCGAGCGACTCGAACTCACACGAAAAGAAGAAATAGAAAAATCCTTCCCTCGTCGCCCAACAACAAATTAGCGACAAACAAATTTCGAGGAGTAAAAATACAGAAAATTGAGTTATCATGGAAGATTTTAAAAATATGTTGGTAGAACTAATAAAGCACCAAAATGAGCAACAGTTACAGCTACAAGAAATATGGCAAAAGCAATTATTACAAACACAAAAGGAAAATCAAGATAGACAAACAGAGCTCCAGGAACTAATATTGAAAGTAGCAGGCAACAAGCAGTTAGATATTGAAAAAGAAGCAACATTTTCGCAAGACGCAGTGTGGAATACCATAGAGATTTTTAAATATTCTCTAGATGAGGACAAAAATTTTGGAGATTACTTCAGAAGTCATGAAGATATCTTTAATATAGACTGTCAAAATTGGACAGAAGTGAAAAAGCTACGTCTATTGCTTAGAAAATTGGAAACTTAAAAATATACAAAGTTCGTGGACTATATCTTGCCAAAAAAGACGAACGAATTAAAATTTGACGAAGCAGTGAAATGTCTTAAAGAACTCTTCAGCCCCCCAAAATCACTCTTCCATAGGAGGTGGAAATGCCTTAAACTGGTAAAGGGCGATAATGAGGATTATTCCACGTTTGCCGCAATGGTAAATAGACATTGTGGCGATTTCAAACTAGCGGAATTAACCTCGGATATTTTAAAATGTCTCATCTTTGTTCTATAAAAGACAGCTAAATGCGTAGAAGAATGGCAAAATTACAAAATGAACCGGGTCTAACATTACAGCAATTATCAGAAGATTGACAGAGATGTTTAAGCACTAAGAAAGACGCAAAGGACATTGAAGAATCGGCTGTTTCTCATATACGTAAGTCAAACAAAAATCTACGTTCTTCATCCTCCCCGGAAAGAAAACTAAAATTTTACAACAATGAAAAATGATTCTCACCCTCTCCGGAAAGAAAAATAAAATATTATGATAAGAGAAAAGCTACAACATACAGGACACATTATGACAAATATCGAAACAAATATAAGCTCCCTCCAGCAGCATGTTATCGATGTGGAGGATTACATTGGAACAAGGATTGCCGCTTCAGATATAAAAACTGTCATGAATGTGGAAAAAAGGCCACAAGGCATCCCAATGTAGAAATAGAAAAGATACTAATAAAATAAGAGCTACAAGGATGAATAATGATGACAACAACAAATTTTAAACAAAAAGATTAAATTACAATTGGATTCGGGTTCCGACCTCACGATAATCAACTTACAGAGATGGAAAAACTCAATAGACCTACGGTGTTACACACTCAAAAAATTGCCAAATCGGTGACAGCAAACGAATAAAATTTGAGGGAGAAATAATAGTGAATGTTAAATTTCACGGCAAAACAAAAAAAACTGAAGATATACGTCATGAAAGATACTGAAAACTTAGTAGGTATCGACTGGATGCAGAAATTCAACGTTTGGGACCTACCTATTAACTCGTTTTGCAAAAAGCGAGAGGTTGAACAATCCGACACTATAAAAAGAAAGAAGAAAAAAGAAAGAAGTGCAGAATTAATGTTCGCGCGGAATATAAGATCGGTGTTTGATAAACTATTACCCAGCAAGAGCAAAAATCAATATACACCGATGGTGCCAAAGAGATCATTCAAACCTGGAGAACGGGTTTATTTCAAAAATTTTAGAAACAATATGTCGTACTGGGAGCCGGGTACAGTAATCAATAGAATCGGAAATTTAATGTATACCATAAAAGGCGAAAAGTTCACACACAGAAGACATATCGGCCAGCTACAGAAAAGACGAATTGAGGAGCCAAGTTTGTCAACCCCAGAAAATGACGAGGCTATGGATACAATCTTTGAAGCGTTTGACATACAAAGACCGCAGGAAAATACAGTAATGAGAAGGTCAAATAGGAAAAGAAAATTCGTCGAACCACTAATCATCAATCACAAGAGACAAAAATATTAACTCCCCCTAAAAAGGGATCTAAAGAGGGGGGTGTTATGGGGTCCACCCTTTTCGGATATAATGGACTCGTCCTGCTGCCATAAAATAGCCACAGTCAGGCAGAGAAGATGAGTCGTACAGGAGTCGTACATGAGTCGTACCGGAGTCGTATGGTAGTCGGATAGAGTGAAGTAACCTCTTGTAGAAGTCAGTTACAAGCACGTAGACTCTAAGGAAGTCCTACTTCGAGACTGTATATATGTATCTGTATTTGCTACTAACCGTGTTCCTGGATTTTACTAACAGCATTACCTTTTGTATTTTGTGTAAATACATTTAATTTCTTAGCTTAAATACTTGCATTTGTCATTTATTGGATACCTATTTTTCACGCGGGATCCACAACAATAACTATTACATATTCATAAATTAAAATAAAAATCTATTTTTTCACATGTACCTAATTAGGATAAGAGTGAGTGTTTATATATATATATATATATATATATATATATATATATATATATATATATATATATATATATGTATTTCATTAAAGACGACAGACAATGTACTGTGGTTAAGCTTTTTATTTAATTTTTCTTATGTTCGAACAAGCTTTTTCTTTTCTGGACACAGAGTGTGTAGAATGAAACATGTATAATTGAAGGATTGCTGCCCAATATATATATATATATATATATATATATATATATATATATATATATATATATATATATATATATATATTATATATATATATATATATATGTGTGTGTGTGTGTGTTGAGAAATATAGTTTTAAGGTGTGCTACATTTACAGGATAAAGTGGTAAATATCAGAGATGCAAATATAAATATAAAAGTGAGCATTAAACTCAACACTCAACGGCGAAGGCGAGCGTTCTGACACAATAAATCTATATAAATGACATTATCAGAAACATCTTGCTATTAGAGAGGCCCTGTATATCAAACATTTCTCTCCTACTATCAACCTAACCTTATTTGGCAGTGGAAATAGAGTGTTAAAACTTTTTTTTTTTTTAAATAGAAATATCTCCACGCGAATTCCAACCACGCGCAACATGTGCTTTAATTTTTGGTGCAAATAAAGACAAAAATTGTCCAACATTTGGTTATTTTTTTTATTAAGTTGATCCTAAACTCTCGGCTCACATGAGCCATCATTAGAGTGTTTATACAGACATGAAACAAAGATATCCACCGTCATGATGATATTTTGTTATTTTGATATAGAAAAGTGCTATGAAGATAACGGTCGCGGAATAGCAGACTCAGATCGTAAGTTCAAGATGAGGTTCTATGACGTCATGCCGCGCGAT
Source organism: Acanthosepion pharaonis (assembly GCA_903632075.3). Classification (NCBI taxonomy): domain Eukaryota; kingdom Metazoa; phylum Mollusca; class Cephalopoda; order Sepiida; family Sepiidae; genus Acanthosepion; species Acanthosepion pharaonis. Next base: position 908,947 of record CAHIKZ030000291.1, read on the forward strand.
AGACCGAAGTATTACGACAGAACCAATGTCTAGATGTAATGTAATGTGTTGTGACTAGTTTGAAACATAATTTTTTGAATGTCGGTTACTTTGTTTTAATGTAGATAGCGTTCAATATCTGAAGATTCTTTTTACTATGTGTATGTGTGAGTATTATAGTGTTATCAACTACTATCTGTCTAATATTATATACATGGCTATGTTATTCTAAGAAATGTTGTTTAATAGAACTAAGATCAGAAATGTGACAGGTAAGTCTACGGGAGATGGTGGTTGTAGTAAAACCAATATATTTAACGGGTTTATTATTAGCATCAGAAATACAATCTCTGAACCGGCATGAAAATTGATACACTACATTGGTGTTTTGTAGAAGATTTAGTTGAGTCGTTGTAGGTTTATTAGGGACTATGAGATCAATTGTTTATATTGCATCTAAATATTGGTTCTGTCGTGTCTATCTCGTGGTATGTCGTCATAGAACCGCATCTTGAACTTACGACGTGCGTCTGCTATTCCGTGACCGTTATCGTCGTATAGCAATTTTCTATGTCAAAATAACAAAATATCATCATGATGGTGGATATCTTTGTTTCCTATCTGTATAACCAGTCTAATGATGGCTCATGGCGGCTGAAAGCTTAGGACCAACTTAATAAATGTTGGAAAAGTTTTGTCTTTATTTTCGCCAGAAATTAAAGCAAACATTCAAACATTAGACTGGCACGTGATCAGACATAATAGATATTCATTGTCTATTATATTTAATAATATGTTTAAATAAATAATGATCTGCTGCCCCAATACACCATATATATATATATATATATATATATATATATATATATATATATATATATATATATATATATATGTGTGTGTGTGTGTGTGTGTGTGTGTGTTTGAAAAATATATTGAAAATGTAGCGTGTTGGAATCATATTTTTAAATAAATAATTTTATATATATATATATATATATGTGTGTGTGTGTGTGTTTGAAAAAATATATTGAAAATGTAGCGTGTTTGAATTTTTTAAATAATTTTTAATATATAATATATATATATATATATAAAGAGAGAGAGAGCGAGAGATAGAGAGAGAGAGAGAGAGAGTGCGATGGGAAAATTGTCGTCATTTTACATTTTTAATTTCGCGAATTCGCGTTGTGAGTTTATGATTTTGTCGACGGCAATATATGGTAGATTCAGGGGGAAGCGTCTGGGAGAAAAAAAGTCCATCATGATGCAAATCACTCCGCCAGAAATTTGGAAAAGGCATTTGTACTGCTTGGCATTCATAACTGAAGCTCCAATATAAACATTTCAGTTTGCGTGTCAATCTGAGCACAGTGCAGAGGATTCAGAAAGAACTGGATGATCTACCCAGTCAATATCATGGTGTTTATAGTGATCACTAATGATGGCGACGTTATGCCTCCATTCATCTTCCAACAGAGCCTGGAAGATCTTATGTCTGGTAACAGGACTCTGTACCATGCAACACAAGCAGGAAGATACAGTCATGGCTGTCAGGTAATATCTGCAACTGTTATAGTGGAACACACCTATTCTATAGTTAATAGACTCTCCCACCTATAATAAGTAAGAGCAGTCAGTCAGTCAATCGATGCCGGACAACAGTTAGTCGAATACTAAAGTATCAGCGACCACAACTAGATTACTCTGTGTAATGCTTATTGTATCAAGTTCCTAACGTTTTGTACGTCGAACCTATTTAAGGACCGACTTAGTACAAATGCAAGCCTCCACTGCGAAAACACCCCACAACAGCAACCCCATCACCTCTTAGATCTGGTCACCTAACTCTCCGGACTGCAACCCCCTTGATTATTATGTTTGGGTGCAGTTGACCAAAAGACCAACAAAACTCCTTGTAACACCATAGATGAACTGAAGGCAAGAATTATGGCAGCATTCACCAACTTAAACGAGGAGACCGTCTATAAGAGTTGCAGGATATTCCGAAGTTACCTGGAGGCTGTGGTTGATTTTATTGAATAAATTTACTCTTTTGAATAAATTTACTCTTTGGTATTTTTGTAATCGCTATCACCCCAAGCAAAACATTAATTCCACTAAAACACAAAGCATTACGGTATGTGGAAGAATTAACAACAGAAACAATAATGATGAGCAGAAAAGGAATAAAGCAATCAAGAGGACATTAGATAATGTTTGGAATTGCATTTAAATTTTTTGCAGATTAAAGTTGGCTGGAAAGCATGGAGCCGGAATGGAGTCCCACAAGCGAGAAGTGCGAGAGAAGACACTCTTAGCATAGAATTTGCTTAACTGTAAATTGATGAGATCTTTACACCATTAAATTAAAAAAGGGTAGGTATCAAGAGTTCATTAGAACAATTACCATGAAATTATTTATAGAAAAGACATAGACAGGCAATGTTACGGCGGTGAGAAAGTGACTGGAGCCGAGCTGCCAGATGAGGATCATTAATATTACTGATTCTTCTTTGGGTCTTATGAAAAAGCTCAAGACAAATGTGGCAGCAATATTCTAAGCATGAAGGAATGGTAGACATAGATATTTAAGATAGATTCTGGGAGATGAAGATTATCCCGCTTGACATAGTCAACCGACTTTCTTAACAGCTATGTCATAGCAATGGATTCAATATATTCTTCCCATTTCATATCAGCAGAAAACGTGAGCCCGAGAAGGCCCAACGAGTCATCTCCCTGGAGATTAGCATCAACCATTCTGATGAAAGGCAGTGAAGGGATCTCTCAGATGATTGAGTTTAGTTTTGTAGGTGTTAAAGTTAACGAGCCATCTTTTGCCCCATTTAACGAAGGACTTGATCTCGTTTTGAACACCAGCTGCCTTTTGACATTATCGGACTGATAAGCCTTACAAATCAGGGCAAGAGTAAATTGTTGTGTCATCATCGTAGATACTAAGTTGAGAGCTGATGTCATCAGGAAGGTCGTTGTTGAAAATTAAAAAAACAGAGTAGGGCCAAGGGGTGAGCCCAGGAGGACACCCGCATTAGGATCTAGACGAGTGGTCGTTCAGGATAACTTCAAGATATTCTTTTTTGTAATTTTGGTAAATATATCCATTAAAATGAGGTGTCAATCTTATTTTAATTTTTGCGTAATTTAGACGACAATTTATCCATCGCAAACTATTCATATATTTTTTTAGATCAACAGTTAGCTACTCCCCTGTAAATCATATTTTAGAGATATTCCCAAACGAAAAAGAAACTGGAGTGTCACAGTCGCCTACATCCTGAAGCCATCTGACCAATAGAGAGACTGATATGTGTATATAGTTATTAGTAGCATCCACCAGTGTTAAGTAGATAAATAATAAGAGCATCTTACCAATTAACAAGGCTAACAGACCCTAAACTTGTCTATACATATATTGACTTTCCCTATGCACTTCATTATGCACTTTATTATTTGTTATCTTTCTCTTCATTCGGCAACTGTTTCATTTTCTCTGGCTCTTTGCTTTATAATTTATTGCATGGCTTCAATATTATCACCTTCGCTCCAGGAATGAAAGGAAAAGAAAAATGAAATAGAAAAATGAAGAAGCGTGTGAAGATAATAAAGAAAGAGAAAACTGAAAAGAAGGAGACAAAGGAAAAGAGAAGGAGAAGAAAAATGAAAAGAGAAAAAAAAATGAAAAGAAAGAGAAAAAGGAAAAAGAAAAAAGAAGGAAAAACGAAAAGAAGTAGAAAAATGAAAAGAAAAAGGAAAAGGATAAGAAAACTGAAAAGAGATTAAAATGAAAAGAAGGAGAAAAATGAACAAAAAGAGACAAAGAAAAAGAGAAAATTTAAAAAAAGATAAACGCGAAAACGTAGCAGATTAGAAGAAGAAAAAAATTAAAACAAGGAAAAGAGTAAACGAAGAAAATGACTGTAAAAAGAAAACTTTCCTAATGACATCTAATCGCCTCATTATGAAAATAAATATATTAAGACATTACATAAGTTCGTGTCCCAAAATGCTATCAACTGTTCGGTCCCAACCAATTTTTTTACGTCTGGTCATACCCATAATTTGCTAACGTTGTTGATACGTGCTGATTACCATTCAGAGGACCAGGGACAATACACTCTTTCAATCAGGTCTGCCTTGTCTATACCAGACATAACTAATCAAACCCCAAACCTAGTATCTGGCACTACTAATAACCCTGGGGGCATCAAGTTTCAATAGTGATTCTTCTTCTATATGTGTCGTGTCTCCTCAGGACGTAAGCGATCTTGGACCTCCACATCTTCCTGTCCATTGTACTCTTAATAAGTTTTCTCTTTTCTCCTGTTTCGTCATCCATTTACTCAAGCTCACTAAGTAGGCCATGCGCTGTTTTGTTTTGTCTCTCGTGCCTTCAATTTTGTGAGTATCAGATTTTTCGAGCCGTCTTTCCTCATCTATGTGCCATAGAATTTTAAAATCTCTCTTCCTGATGTATGTTGCCTTTTTGTTTCCATTTTCTCTAAAACTGTCGTTGCTTACATGGTATCATCATTCTGTAGAACCACATTTCTGTTGCTTCATTGGCACATGTCCATCCTCTGTTAAAACACTTCCCGGATATTTAAATTTCCGCACCTATTTCATTTTGGTATTTCCGATTTGAGCTTATCCTTTTGTTAACAACCATGCATTCTGTCTTTCAGTTGATGATTAGTCCTTTCTTCACTCTCTTCTGTAGGAGTTGTAGTTTCTGTTCTGCCATCGACACTGACATCTGCATATCTTGTGTTCCTTAGTCAATAATTTTAGCGTGGTTCCAGGTTACAGTCGTTGTTAGATACCAAGCGGGAATCGAACATAGTATGTAGCGATTGCTATGTTTTTCCACGCCCACATTTTATTCGTCTGCAATTGGCTAATAAATCAATACTAGTTTTCTATAGGACAATTTTGCCATCGCAGCGATTTCTTTGAATCCTTCGGTTTTGAGCTTACTTGTTAGTACGAATGTAGTGATTGGTTAATTTTTGACCAATCACATATTTTAGTGCAAGATTAACCTTTTCCCGCGGTTCTGTGGAAGCCTATTCTTTTTCCTTTTCACAAGTCTTCAGTAGGATCCAGTAATTTTCGCCTGTCAAAACGAGTTCACGATCTTACTCATAACATTTCAAACGCACACACAGACACAGAATGTTATAATATAAACTTACATTTCTCTCTGTGACTTAGCCAACCTCAGTCAACCAGGACTCTGTTAATTTAGAATCATTCTATAACACAACACATTTCTGATCAATTGTATTCTTGTGTTATCTATTCTAACAAACAGACCTTTGTTCTAATATTGATTCCTGAACATTTTACTCTAAAAAAGAACTTCCTTCGAACAATCAATTACAAATCAAAATACAATTAAATGGGAACAACTTCTTTCCCTTAATCAATACATTGAATACAATTTTATTGCATATTTGTTCTTGTATGTTATTTCAATATATACTTGTTGATTCACAATTTGCAGTTTTTTTGTTGTTTACTTGAATCCCGGACGTTGAAAGTATAATAATGTAAATAGTATTGGTCCATCTACCCACTGGGCCATTACAACTATACGAATGAATGTTTAAAACGATTATGTTGAACACCGCGCCATGTTAGGCGGTCATCATAAAAAGCAGATATGATATTAAATTTTACTTAGTAATACTAAAATACTAAACGATACAAAGTAGAAAAAAAACTTCCTCAGTCACTATATGCATTTTCAAGACTATAGTCAACCGTTATCTATCATTATAATATGTAATTCTTACTTACACCATTGACATCCATAAACCCCTCTACTTTGAGTGGCTCCTGGGTCTTGTATGGAAGAACAAGAAAATGATATAAGGGAAGAAATGACAGAAAGAATAGTAATATGAGGATGACCTTAGTGAACTAAGAAAATTAAATCAGGAAGATTGTGTTGCGACAATCGACTAAATGAAAAGCGCCTGCTTGCTTTCAAAATATTGACCTTTTTTAGGGTTCTAACATCGACTTTTGACACCGTTGGGGGAATACCCAAGTGTTTAACAAGCGAATGCAGGTGCATCTGCGGTGGCACATCTGACGAGTTCTCTTCGGAAAATTGTCAGATTTGCATGTTGCAACGACGCAAAATGAATTCATTTTAGTAAAGAAAATGGAGGAAGGAACAGAAAATAAAATTTAAGATCCAACAAAACTAAAATTAAAAAACAAAAGACAAATGAAACACGAAACCAGCGGAGATTGACGAAAACCGAATCGAAGGCGGAAGCCATGTTCATTCATTATTCGTCGGCTTTAAGTGAAAAGGCTGCGTGTGAAAACGCTGATTTCCACACAGAAACTGGTAACAATTTAAAAATTAAAAAGTTCAGATTTTCTTCATGTGAGACTTGTAAAATGAAATAATTAAAGACAAAAAGAAAATACAACTGGATGGCGTCTCTCCACAACTAGAACGCCATTATTAAAATCAATGAAATAAAGTCGATTCTGTTTTAAGTCTGTCTGTCTCTCTCTATGTTTCTCTTTTTCTTTCTCTTTTTCTCTCTCTGGTGTGCGGGTGGTGTAATGGAAGACAGCTAGGAATAAGAGAACGGAGATCCGAGTTTTGTTAGATTCAATTACACGCAAATATTCATGGGAAAGGTAAGAATCCATCGTATCCCTCAACTATGGGTTAAATAGTAGGACTTGTGTATGGACAAATTATTTATTGTTCATACAGTATTCACTGCAAAAAAAGTTTTTTACAATCCAGCATATGTTTCAGCTTTAAGTCTAATAAGGATTGATAAGCCGTAAAAAATGAATCTATTGTTTTGCAATCTTGCCATTTTCTCACTGGTAATTACGCAGAATTTTTGTTATTTTATACAAAAGCATACGCTCTCTCTCTCACTCTCTCCGGATCTCTGTCCCTCTTTGTCTTTCTCTCTGTCTGTCTCTCTAGAAAAGACTTTCACCCGGAGGACAACCTGCACTAATGCATACGGACAAGATACTACTCAACGGTTTAGGGAAAATTGCGAAATGGTGCCAGTAATTTCAACGTTTGGCGAGATAAGCAAAACATATCGACACACACACACACACACACACGCACACACACACACATATATATATATATGAATCTAGACATATACATATATATAGACATATTTATATATGTAGGTATATATATGTGTATATGTATATATATATGTCTATATGTATGAATATATATATATATATATGTATATCAATATGTGCGTGTGTCTGTATATATATGTCTATATGTATGTATATATATATATATCTATATGTATGTGCGTACATGTCTATATATATATATATATAGATGTATATGTATGTGTGTCTGTGTGTGTAGCGCCACGGTGGAGTAGTGGATAGCAGCTCGGATTGAGGAATCGGAAAGCCGAGTTCGAATCCATTACATTCACTTATGTGTTAACACCCTCGGGAAAGGTATTAATCCTCTTCTCCCTCCAGCTATGAGTAAATAACAGGACAGACTGGGTTCTATAACTGTGGATGGCAGCTGGTCTAGGAGAAGGACAACTCTGAATTAAAATCCGCGGAGGGTCGTTTGGGGACCTTGTGGCACGTAGTTCACCAGGTCTCTCTATTCGGCCCTTCAAAAAGTGTGGTTGGATCTGCACAAAGCCTTCACCATTATAATCAAATCATATATGCTGGTGTCTTGGCTGTCGGTTCCTAGAAACTGAGCTGCTTGACCCTCATACGTCGAATACGACGGAAGAGTTCATCCTATTTAAGTCTCTGTGCTTACCTGCCTATCTATCTTTATCACAGTTAAGATCTGTGTTATATTCTTTTTCTCTATTCACTCTATGCCTTTCTCGCCCTCTCTCTCTACACACACACACATATATATATATATATATACACCTACACACACACACACACACACACACATATATATATATATATATATATATATATATATATATAATTTCTTTAAAAAATTTATAACATAAATATGTTATAAAAATCACTACAAAAAATAGCCATTTTGTTTCAACACTCTCAGTGTCTTATCAAGTGATGATGTTGAATGTAAAATAAATGGTTTTAAAAGTTTCGAATTAATTAACAATCCTTCACAAGGGGAAAACGTTGTTACAAAAGCTAGATGGACAAGATTTTTTTGAAAGGCATTTTTTGTATTTATAGAAGGTTAATCCCTTGACGATATCCAATAGTTCATTTTCAAAAGCAGATAATTGCTTAATAATTGGTGCAGTTTTCAGGCTTTTAAAACCATAAATTTCGCGTTCACACAATGGTTTCTTGTTTAGAAGAAAGAAGTAAGCTTTCCATCTCATTCTTCTTTTTCGACCATCTATGTTGGTCTGTTATCTATGTATATCTTTAGTGACAGATATGCAGTTGTCGACATAATCTTATACATTTATAAATCTCCCATTCATCCATGCTTTCAATATGGCTGTGACATCTGGTTTAGTGCTTCTGGATATTTTGAGATTAGTGATAAAATCCATAGAAAAACATGCAATACTATTGGTCTGGACTTCAAATAGTTTTCCCACCGCCCTAACGTCGCTTCCCTGTTTCTTTTCTATCAATAGTTTTATGGTAATTGTTCAGATAAGCTTTCAGCTATGGTAACTAAACCATATGGTTTTAAGTGTACAACTCGTTTGGTGGTAATGTTTCATTATTTTACAGTTAAAATTGATATGTAGAGCCGTAAGTTCTATACTAATAGTTTCTTCTATTGCATTTCTTCCGGCCTATTTTTTCAAATGAACTTCAAAAATTAAAATACAATGGCGATCGTTATCTTTTGCCTTCTTAATTATTGTTCTTTTCTTATTTTCTATCTGTAATCATGTTTTTCTTTTTCTCTTAGGATTACACCTTGCGTCTTAGTGGCTTTATTCACTTATTAAATGACATGACGAAAAAATTAGAGCTAGGCTCATTGAAAATTGATGTTGCCGAGTTATAGATAAGTAGATAGATATTAAAAACTAATATATATATATATATATATATATATATATATATATATATTATATATATATATATATTAAAAGACTAAGATAGATAGGTATTAATATATATATATATATATATATATATATATATATGTATATGTATATATAGATAGATATTAAAGCACTCAGATATTAAAAGACTGAGATAGATAGATATAAAAGCACTGACATAGACAGATATATAGATATTAAAATACTGAAATAGATATGAAAGCAATGAGATGGATATATAAGGAGATAAATAGATATATATTAAAGCACTTAGATAGATATTAAAAGACTGAGATAGACATGAAAGCACTGAGATAGATATAAAAAGACTGAAGATAGATAGATAGATAGATAGATAGATAGATAGATAGATGCGTTGGATTGTTTTCCAAATTCTACTTTTCACTAAGCCCGAAATTAAATCTTATCTCTTACTCAGAGAAGAATGAAAAATTAATGATACCGACTAATGATGAAGGAGGTGAGAAAACACATCTTGAGTTCTGAATAATAGTTGTGGCTACAGTGTTGCTTCGGCATTAGCGCCTCTAGAATTCCATATCTGTGACTCCAACCTACTGCGATTTCAAATATTGCTGTCCTCTCGTATCGCAGTTTAGAGATTGGTTTTGCCAAGTGGACAGATAAAATGTGCTAAGGTTCGGCTGGTTGTTAAGCTGATAAGCGAGTCACACTGGAATGCTAATTTGCGTTCGTCAAGAATTTTAAATTAATAAACAATGACAGGGACATCAGGTTTAGCAAGGACATATGTGCAGTGTAATAATAATATCCAGTGTAGATGCCACGTAATTGGCAATGAGTCAGTGTTCGGTGGTTCTCTCACTCATACACACGCATCACTCTCATTCCCTCTTCTCCTCTCCTACTTTCTCTCGCCCTCTTTATCTATCTATCTATCTATCTATTTATCTATCTATCTATCTATCTATCTATGTGGAAAGTGGGTGTATATAAATATAAAAACATATATATATATATATATATATATATATATATATATATATGTAATATATTATATATATTATTATTTATATATTATATGCGCGGTACTTATTAGAAAGCGCTCAATATCAGAGATAGAGCTAACATATTTGGTTGGATTGATGTGAGTTTGTGACCCGGGGTTTCACGCTTTTGCGATCGTCAGACAAACTGATTAATTGTTTAAAAATTTGGGATTTATGTAGATTGCGTGTATTGGTGTTATTATGGGAGAGAGGGGGGAATCGTCGTCGTGATGTCATCGTGTTAACGCAAAGATAGATGCATGTCCGTACACCCGATGCGGTACGCAGACACACATACACACTTGGTCGTCCGCCGAGGCTCATACAGACATAAACATATGTGGACAGTATGGGATTTGACATATGTATGTATATGGGTGGTGTTGTCTCTATACATACGCATTTGTATGTTGAAATTCAAAGATCGGAAGTGTAGCGAAAATTTCTCGTGAATGTCTCGTGAATGTATACATGTCAGCAATGAGAGCAGTTTTCTATTCTTTCGCTGAATAATATTTCCTCGCGTGCACGTATATACGTATGGTGGGGTCTGTGTAAAATTATTATAAGTAAAAATTGCTATTATTTTTAATTTTTTAAGGTTGATTTGTTATTATTTTAAAGCTGGTTATTTATTTGTTTTTGATGACTGTGCATATGTAACTGGTAGAAATTGCAATTTGTAATCCTTATTGGTTTTTCTTTTATGGTGCTATTAAATAGTAGTTTACATTAATTATAGCGGGTTTATTTGATAATAGTAGATGTGATGTGATAGTAATGTTGTAAGGGATTGGAGACAATGATAATATAAGTAGCTAATAGTTATTGTAAATTGGTAGAAGTGATTAGTAATGGTGGTGAGAGAATGATAAAAACAATAAATGTAATTATTGCGGTGCTAGCTTGAACTAAAAAGTGATTGTTGGGGTTTTATTTTATTTTGTTATATATATTAATTTATTGTAATATAAATCCTGATAATAAGTATTTATTCTCATGCCTACATTTGGAAATTATCTCTGATCTCATTGTTTTGTATTTGGTGGTATTAAATATACTGGGATGAAGGGGAGTAATTTATGTTAATAATTATAGTGGATTTATATGTTAATAGTAGATGTGATGTGGTAGTAATGGTGTTGGGTGTTGGTGGTAATGATAATATTAGTAGTTAATAGTTATTGTAAAGTGGTAGAAATGATTACTAATGGTGGTGCAATGATAATAACAATAAATGTAATTTTTGTGATGGTAGCTTGAACTCTAAGTTTGATTGTTGATTTTTTTTTATCCGTTTGATATAAATTCGGATAATAGGTACTTTTCTCATGCGGATGATAACAAGCCAACAACAATTCAACAGCTGAAGGATGAGATAATAAGACATATTGGTGAGATCGAGGAGCAACTATGAAGAGACGTCATCAAAAATGTTGACCATCCAGTGAAGATGTTCTATCGAAGTCTTGGCGGACATTTGGACGATATTATTTTTCCCGCGTAATTGCCATGACTTAAATAACATGATCCAATAGAGAAATAAATAAATTTTCACCAATAACACTGATTTATTTACTGCTGACTTTGATCCGTCTAAATGAAACACCCTATTATATATTCCGTCTTAATGAAACACCATTTATTTTGAAGGCAGGATTTACTCGAATATTACTTATTGGTTTGAATTTACAATTAAAAAATAGATGGCATTTGATCCGTCTTAATGAAACACCCCCCCCACACATATATATATATATATATATATATATATATATATATCGTACTCAAAGTAAATTTGAACATATTATAAAATATGGAAAGCAAAGTTTTTTGAGAAGCCATATTGAGACTGATATGATCGTGAATACTCACAATTCACTTCTTGCTTAGGATTTTGTCGTTAAAATGAATTAAAATATTACGAAGGAAATTCTATTCGTGGTGTTAATTTTTTTAATGTACTTGTACGTAAATAAAGAACGAGTTTACGGGAGATAAAATCGCTGCTTTCCAATGTAGATATAAAACGGTTTAACTTCGGACAAATCAAGTTATCGATGCGTAATTCCCCACTAAACCACAAAATTATAATCATTTAGTCTAGCAATTACCATCAACAGTCTTTCCGTTTAAAATGCATCATTTTCGATTGATTTTGTTTCGTCGTTGTGATACCTCCCTACCTTCGGGTGTCTTTACGGCCCGCGAAACATACATATATATATATATATATATATATATATATATATATATATATATATATAAAAAAAGGAAGAACAGTAAGATATATAATCCGGTGTTCTTACTGATATTTCTTATTTTATTTTTACAAAACAGTGCTCAATGTAAATTTACAGAGCTTAAATATTATAAATTAAGTGATATAAAATATGTTTTTTTCGCTACACAGTAATAACCATTTTGAAATATGGTTATTACTGTGTAGCTAAAAAACATATTTTATATCACTTAATTTATAATATATCTATATATATATATATATATATATATATATATATATATATATATATATATATATAGATAGATAGATAGAGAGAGAGAGAGAGAGAGAGAGAGAGAGAGAAATAAAGTAAATACTATGTGAAGGGAAAGTACTAAAACAAATTGTACTAATACCAAACATGCCAAATAAAAATATAAAAGACATATGTACATTTTTGCATCATTGCACTCCCAGACAAGGTAATAAAATTACTAGAACATTACTAGAATGCAGGGGATTACTGAGAATAAAAAAGAGGAAAAAAAATACTTTTCAAAGGAACAGAAGATAACCATTGACATTGCATTTAATTTTTTAAAGATCATAATTGACTGGAGAGCAAGAAGCGATTTTAACATGCGAGAAGTGCGAGAAAAAACAGTTAGCTTTGAATTTATAGTTTCAATTATCAATTTCAACGAGGAAATTATGTGACCTAGCTGCCAATTTATTCTTCTTCTTTATGTACCATTTCTCTACAGGACGTAGGCGATCATGGCTCACCACAACACCCTGTCCTTTTTAGCTCCTAATAAAAGATACGCTATATATGAGTGAATACTTACTAAGACATGTCAGGTGCTCATCTACGCAGCGAAACTACCATCACAGCCGGTCATGGGAGCGATTATGATTTTGATCATGTATACTTATACAGAAAAAGGCTTCTTCTAATTTTGTAAAGCTGGCCGTTTGACAAAAACATGGTTTCAAATGAATTAAATAATCCCAAGCCTCTTCAGAAGCCTCTTCATTTATTTATTTTTACGACTTATCAACCTTTTGCGGGTTATTTAAAGCCAGAAAATATTTTTAGATTGTAAGAACATTTTTAGGAGATAATAATGAGTTATTACTCATTGGCATCACGTTGAAACACAAGTTCTCGTACGATCAACGAAGTTAAGCCGTGGTCAGTACCCATCTGGATAACCGATTGCGAATACCAAGTACTGTAAGCTTAGATGTGTGGGTGGTGTAATGGACAACGCCTCAGAATTGGAAGTCTGAGAATTGAGTTCCAATTCCAATCGCGTTCATTATATTCACTTCCGCTTCAAATACCCTTGGGAAATGTATCAATCCACCTATTCTTCCTCAGTTATGGGTTAAATAGTAAGATTTGCATCACTGAATCAGTATCATGTACAAAACAAATCTTATCGTCTAAAAAGTATTTTCTGGCTTTAAATAACCTGCAAAGGGTTGATAAGCTGTAGAAAATGAATCAACCAACTGGACAGATAGATATTAAAGCACCGTGATAGATAGATAGATAGATAGATAGATAGATAGATATAAACAGCATATATATATAGAGAGAGAGGATATACGTGTTTGCTTATATATGCGTTATGTATGTGCATTAAAACATTACCTATTGAAAAATTCATTGGCAAATTCTATTTTAAAAGTTAACTTACTTTTTTTCAGTTTTCAATGAATATTTTGGAGGCTTTTATCATTGTCAAGATTTTTAAAAGGAAACGTTTCATTTTTTCTTATATTTTTTTATATTTTTCCTTCTATTTTTCATCCTTGAGGAAAATTCTCGTAAAGATATTCTGCTTTTCGGAAACCCTTAAAATAAATAAATCGATGAATAAATAATCCAAAATCAATTTGGAACTCATCGATTTTCATGTTTTATTAATTCAAAGGGAATAAAATTCTAAGTAAAGAAACTTAAAATCTTCGAATTGCAACATTCTTTGGGTTTTAAATCCATCTGTAAAAAGGATCGGATATTCTCAAAGAAGCCTTGAAACAACAAAAACAAAGGTGATTGGAATTAACAAAAAGAAGAATTAATCCTGATGCACCTGAAAAAGCTCAGTGGTGAGACCAATGGGATGAAGATCGCGAGATCATACAGTCTATTTTAAGTGCCAACTTTGGAATATTAATGGGATATCATCAAAGGGTTTTTCTAGATACAGTCATTCATCCTTAAAAATCAGCATCAAGTGCATTTAAAATGTTTCTTTATAAGTTAATTTATTAGGGAACTATTTGAGAGAGCTATATCCCTTAAAACGTATATATAATATATATATAAACTCATATCTACAGGATACGATGGGTAACTTTTCGCCATTCTATATTTTTAATTTCGCGCATGCGCGTTGTTTGTTTTTGATTTTGTCGAGTGCACAGTAGAATCAGTCTGATACCGTCTGTGAGAAAAAGAGCACCATGACGCAATTCAGCCCACAAGAAATTTGGAAACGGAATGGTGTACTGCTTGTCATTTCAGAGTGTTTGGGTGTCAATGTGAGGAGAGTGCAGTGTATTCGGAAAGAGTTGGTTGAGTCTAATAGTGATTACGAAGGTGTTTGGAGTCATCACAATTGATGACGACATTCAACTTTTCACAGGGACCCAGACTCAACACAAAGGACTATATCAAGTGCTATGAGGAGGTAGTGCTGTCCTGGGTCAAGAGAGTGGCTGCTGAAGATTCTATATCTGGTAACAGGATTCTGCACCATGCCACACAGACAATTTCTGCGACTTAAATCTGGCCACCTAACTCCCCAGACTGTAACCCCACCTCGATTATTATTTGTGGGGCGCAGTTGAGCGGGAAACTGACAAAACTCCTTGTAACACCAAAGATAAACTTAAGGCAAGGATTATGGCATCATTCCCTAATTTAAACAAACAGACCGTCCAGAAAAGATGCAGGATGTCAGTGTCATTTTCATTTTTGCGTAATTTAGACGACAATTTACCTATATATCCATCTAGAAACACTTGGGTGTATCCCATTAAGTTGGCATCTTTGAAAACTTTTTCCCCCCCCCCAGTACACTATTTAGCTTTTCAGAATGTAAAGGAACATTGTTTAATTTCTTTTACGATATTGTTCACCCAGTAAAAATCGCATGGGGTAGTTTTATGAACAGTTATGAGGATATGTAAGCTAGATAACTGTTGATCCTAGACTTGAAGTGATTATTCTTGGGGAGAAGCTGTTCGGATCGAATTTTCATCTTTTGCTTAAAGATTCTTGTTTGTGATCTGTACCACAATTTGTCTTAATTCTCTTTATGTACCTTTATCACCATGAACTCATATAATATATTTATGATTGAAGTATAGTCTAAATACTGTGCCAACATAAATTGGCTAAAAAAATAATCAGAGCTCTATTGAGGATGTGAAATGTGCACACTGGCTAAAATAATAATAAAAAGCTTTAAGTTATATAATAAATATATAACTAACAATAACAGGCTAAGTACATTTCCACCTAAGAACCATTCCTTCTGCTTAATGAGGGATGGCTGGCAAGACATAATATTAATAGATTCCAACAATTCCAAATGAAATCACGAGAGTGCTTTCCCCAGTACTTACATATTAATAAGAAAAAGGAAGAACATAGAAGCGATTCAATTTTTGGTATAGACTTTTTTAAAAATTTAAACGCAGTACTAGATTTAGCGTCGAGATCTCATCAATTTACAGTTGTAGCCGTAAATTCTATTCTAACAGTTTTTTTTTCTCGCTTGTGGAACTACCTTCCAACTCCACGATTTCTAGCCAACTTTAATTTCCAAAATTTTAAATGTAATCTCAATCGCTATCTACAATCCCCACTGATTACTCTTTTCTCTTCTTGCTCATTAGTAATGTTTCTGTTCCTAATTCTTCCACAACCAGTAACCCTCTTGTGTCACTTGGGGTGAAATTTATTTAAAGAAATTAATCATATACTCCATCCGACGATGTGTTGCTTATATTCCATTTCAAAATTTACAAAGGAAAGCTATCAAAGAGGGTGGCAAGCTTTCTCAAGGGTTTGGCAATTGAACATCGTCTTCCATCATCTGCAGAAATCTTTTAAGCACGAATTCCAATTAATTTTGCATCGCATTGTTCAGGTGAAGACAAATGTTTTTTGCATATCAATAAAAAACTAAAAGTCAGTGGTTATCGCACAAATGATTGACTGGTGCTAACAGCGAAATAAGGAAACGATACACAAAAATCCTTGCTTTAATGGAATATGACAGGTGTCGTCCATTACAAGATTTGGAACATATATGAATCGTCGCTGCAGACATTTATTGCAAATAACTTTGCTCTTTTTGTCCTGCTTTAGTGAAGAATGCAAAGCTAAACTCTGCAAAACAAATATGGTATAAAAATAGGTCATTACATCGTCCATACTCAAAACAGATTTTCATTTTTATCGATCAGAAAAAAAAATTTTAATAAAATTCAGAAACAAAGAAGAAATTAGTATTTTAGGGGAAAAAAACCAAATGACATTAAATATGGAATCAAAAATTTGCCTTTTTTGATCTACAATTACTGAAGATGAAAGGGATTATATTTTTGGAAAATAATATCTAAATAAATTTACTTCATACTAGCAGCATGGCACGGCGTTGCCTGTGATTGATTCAAAAATCGTACGACTCATACAGCAATCGCTATCACTTGACTTAAAATATTTTTGCCCTTCCTTGCCTTTAAAGGGGTGCCCTTTGCCGTGCTGATGTTGCTACATGCCTTACTTCTTGCCTATCTCACACTGCGAATTTTTTCTAAGCTCTATACTAAACATTAAATCTGTTACGAAAAAAGAACTAAACAAAATGAACACAAAACGATCAGCTTTAAAAAAGGAGTCGTAACTGGAAAAACCGAATGAAAAAAGAATGTTAACAACAAATACTTTTTCACACCCAAACCAGTTCTGCGGAATCAGAATCAACGTTGAGTTTAAGCAAGCGAATGAGCCAATTGGAGTAAAGTGCCATGCAGATTTAAATTTTTCCAACTTCTGACGAATGCAGCTATCGATTTTTTTCACGCTAGCATGCTAATTAACATTCGTGTTAGTAACCTATTGGCTCTCACGCTGGCCAATAGAATCTCCCTGCCTATTCGTGGCAGCCAGCTATAGGCTCTCACTGTGGCCAGTAGAAAATGGCCGAAAACTACATGAAAACTGCCGTAGAAGCATGAAAAATCGATTATTTCCACTATCGATGGGAGTTGGGAAATGCAAAGTCGGTCTTGGCCTTCCCACTAACTTGGAGCGTGTGCATGTAGATTTTAGTGCAAATCCGTCGGAAATTGCGGCCGTGCATTCGTTACACATACACACACACATGTTGCCTTTTATAGATAGAGATTTCTTTTTAAATCCTGTCTTGTGAAATGAAACTGCTTTACGAACACCAAATTATTCCTACACACATAATGTATCGCAAATAAAAATTATCACGTGAATAGATAGATAAATAGATAGATATGAACAGACTGAAATAGATACTGAGATAGATAGGTAGGTAAATATGAACGGAGATAGATAGATACGAACAGACTGAGATAGATACTGAGTTAGTTAGATACACACTGTGAAATAGATAGACAGATAGATAGATAGATAGATAGAGAGAGAGGTTCAGACGGAGATTAAAGAAAAATTACCATTTGATAAGAGACATCATTCTATTAGTGATCCAATATTTATGGATGCCAAAGAACTTTTGCACAAATGCCTCGTTATCGCTTATATTTCAATTTTTCATTTTATTGATTTGTTTTTGACATTAAACAATACCTGTACGCACCTCTATGCACCTTCTTTTGTTTTTTTCTTTCTTTGTTTTGTTTTTTGTTTTCTTTGCATTTACAAGTATCATTTCCCTCCAAATGTTTTCTGGAAGCTACAATTACTCGCGATTTTCATAGAAAAATCAAAAAGTACGCTTGAAAACAAGTGATGTATGATTTGCATACACGTAAATTTGCTTTTCTTTGAAAAAATATTTTCTGCAATAGATTTTTGTGACTATTGTTTTCTTAACTATAGGCCAATCCTCTATCCGGAAAGCCACTCTTTGAAGAGAAAAAGGAACACACACACACACACATATATATAAATATTTCATATGAAGTTTGCAAAGTTTACCAATTTTAATTCTCTCTCTCTCTCCCTCTCTCTCCCTCTCTCTCACACGCACACACGCACACATATATACACCCACCAAACGGACAAATGTAAAAACTAAATAAAAAATTAATAAAATTTTCCTTTCTGTCCTATTCAACGATGCATATTTAAAGGAAAGTTTGTTGCCCCTATATATATATATATATATATATATATATATATATATATATATATATGTGTGTGTGTGTGTATGTATATATATATATATATATATATATATATATATATATATATATATATATATATATATATGTATGACTTCTTTGCATTTTGTGCATTTGAGTGCATAAATCACATTTTAAGAGTTGCAGTTTAATTTTTTTGTTTATTATGAGTCTTTTTGTTAGGTTTTCAAAAGTGTAGGAGTTTCCTTCTATAATGAAATCACCCACATCTTTTTCGTTGCATTTTATGACCCCCTGTATTGTACGTTGGTTAAATTTGGATGATATTAATATTTGTTTCAGGTTAGGGTTAGATTGACGTTTGCTTTTAATTATTTTTGTTGTTTTTATTATATTTTTCATTTTATTATTCTTGCTAAGTAGGTCTAGATTGTTTGTAATTTCTGTAAACATTTCTGGATAGTTCTTGTTGTATGTTGAGACATGTGCTAGAGTTTGTTCGACGTTATGTTTCTCTAGATTTCGTAGTTGTTCTTGGGGAATTTTTTCTAGTTGGAAACCTTGCTTTATTAGTGATGTAAATTTAAACTGCAACTACAGAAATGTGATTTATGCACGCAAATGCACAAAATGCAAGAAGTCACATATAGTTATCAGCCAAGCACTAAACCATTCACAGAAGAAACACCAAATTGCCCGGCAACAGAAATCTCTTTGTATTACAACATATCTACAAATGTAATCATGGTAAATTTAAAAGAATGCTAATATACCAAACAGACAATTAATTCCAGGGTCATAATTTATTCCATTGGAATCGTCAATACGATCCAATTCATCAGACCTACAAATTCAAAAAGAAAACAGAAAAACAACTCCGGAAATAAAAATAGAATTTAGAGAGAGTGTAAGTATGAGAGTGTGGGACGAATGTTAGAGTTAAAGGGAGTTAAACAGACGAGAAAAGGTGGGAGATTAAACCTTAACAGAGAGAAGTTTTAGAGAGGTGAGTGGAAGAGGTTTAAGTGAGAGAAATATGAATGTTGTCGGATGCCTAATACATTTAAGATACATTTCGTGGTGACATACACACACCATAGACGATCTAATCTTAAAGATCAGAATAAGAGGGAGGGAGAGGAAAAGAAAAGAAAAAAGGGTGGGGAAGAGAGATGGGGCGGGGGAAACTAAAACTGAAGGGCATTTACTGAAAGGGCCGCTGTGTAATTAAGAAAATTTGACAAAATTAATATCGACTACAGGTTACAAATCAAATATAAACATATAAAAAATAAATATAACGGTTATCTAATCTAGCAAGGACCAATATTTTTATGTTCAAAAACACATGCGAAGACACACAAACACAATAACATATACACGTACATACATACATATAGGCGTGTACCCACATACATACATACATATACCCATGTACACACATACACATATATCCACATATACACACACATACACATTTACATATACATATATATATATATATATACACACATGTATATATATATATATATATATATATCTGTATGTTTATGTGTACACATATATATATATATAGATATACAAAAATATACATGTATGTGTATGCACCTATGTATATATATTTATATATTTTGCATATGTATGTATATTTACCACTAATATTATATATATATATATATATATGTCTGAAGGAGAAAATCTTCATAATCAAACATAAAGATCCAGACATACTACTAAATATACACAATGAACTAGTTTTTAAATGCCGGCACAAAAACAACCTAAACCTAAGCAAGTACACTAAGAAATAATCATATAGGAACAGCAATTTTGAATGTTTTATATTCCCTTTGTTTTTAGAAATATTACTATGCACACGTGAACGCTAACACATGATTATATGTATACAACTATGATAATGTATTTGCACACTGAGACACATGTATATGTTTTTATACGGAAAAAAAAGCATACCGGTTTTTTTTTTGGTTTTTTTTGTGAGTGTGGAGATGTACAATTAGATAGGTACTTATAGATTTTGCCATAAATATGAAAGATCGGGTAATATTATATGTGTAAAGATATAGATAATGTAATTAAATACTGAGATAGTCTTCGAACGCAGGCATAAGTGGATGCACGGGTGGACATGAGGATAGGGACAAATACGTGGGTAGATATATGTAAGTGCAAATTAACGCATCTGTGGGTATGTAGATATTCTGCATATTGCGTATGCATATGCATATGTGTGTGTATGTATATGTATGTATGTATGCAGATATGGGTGTGTGTATGTATGTGTATACGCATGGATGTGTAAATATATATATATATATATATGTACGTATGAATATATATG